>CM040245.1:92829342-93118215 GCA_022545495.1 Chrysanthemum lavandulifolium | reverse complement strand
ATGTCGAAGATCAAGCCGTGGTGGAGTGAAGTTTACACGCTTCGATATGATTCAACAACCATCCGGATATCTTCGACACGCTTCTTTGATCACAATGCGCCTAATGAAGATGAGAACCGACTTGATAAATTCACGCTGAATTTCACGAGAATTGTCTCATACGACCTCGCACTTTGGCAAGGTACATGTCTTCGATGTCGCTGAGTGACAAGTTCTCAAAGTCACCGAGAATTCATAGTCTTGTTCATCTTGTCGCTTGACTATGATATTCTTCAAGAATGTGTAGTCCCATTTAGACTTGAGATCAATGTGTTTGATGGCTACGATGTTCTTCGAGCAATACACTTCATGTTGAGACTTCAACCAGGCACTCAGAGTAGATTCTTCGCGCTCGCCAATGATGAATCCCATACAATGCATCTTGGTCATATGCTTGCACTTTGTCGAGAACAAGTGATTTGCACGCCTCGATAGCTATGCGCTTTGAGTAGTTAGTCACGGGAATGGAAGAGTCAATGATGTAGCGATTTTCGTGAACCATCGCCACCATGGAGAAGAAATTCCGTGTCTTTGTTGAAGAAATATCCGAAAGGAACTCCTTGGTTCATCCGGTTGGCCGATTGTTGGTAGAGGTTTGGTCCAACAAGGTAATATGGAGGGTTGTTCCGCTTAGTGAAGTCGATGTTTGCTTCGGGTCGAGCCAATCCATGTTGTTAGACATGGCTCGAGCAATGTTTTCAAGGTGATATTCAACCTCGATTGCACTTTCCGAAATGTTTTTCAACAAAAGGAATGCGCCATTCTTGATGCGCTTCAACTCGGATTTCGCCATCTTCTTCACACGGAATCGTTCTTGCAAGATTTTTGCATGCTCCAAAGGTACTACCGCTCACCAATTCTTGACCTTCTTCGTAGGGAGTGTTGTTAACAAGAGTGGAGAACCATTCAAATTCATGCGGTTGTATCATTATCTAGCCATGATACGACATCCGGCCGAGTCGCCTTTTTCTTGCTTTTAGAAGGCCTTGATGATGATTCGGGTTTCTTCACTTGTTTGGGAGAGGAGGGTTGTTGTTGGGGCTCAAGGACCTTTTCATCGCCACCACCCGTATACTCAAAGTGATCACCGCTCGAGTCAAGGGTGGTAACTCGAATCGTCCCGAGGTTTATCGCTGGAAGACCGTGGTGGAGAAGACTTTGTTGAGAAGAAGTTCGATGCGGAGGAGGTGGCATAGATGTAGATTGACCAATCGCTTCGACGCTTAGGTGCGAGTCCTTATCCTTATCATCGCCATCTCTTGGTCTTTTGGGTTGAGTGGTCAACTTTTGCATGATGATCCGAGTTGATAGTCAAGTAGAATTTCAAGAATTTAGCTTCATCTCAAGTAAACGCCCATCTCTTTGACATTTGCATCACTAGTTTAGCGATTAACCCGATTCGAGAGATCGCCTTCTTTTGCCATTGTATGTTTGACCAATGCTACGATGTTAAAGTGAGTTGTCCGAAAATACTTTTGTCACATCGGGGACAAAGGTCGAGAAGAAACTTGTGGGTTTGTTCTCTTGTCGACTTTTCCAGCCTTTTGGACTTTTGAACGATATCCTCAAGGTACTTTTGAGTGTAACCTTCAATCATTTCATTTAGTTCCCCGACGATGACTTCTCATGAACTCTCGAATAGCTTTCCTATCTTTCCGCATCTCATCATTCTCATCATGTAAGTATCGCATTTGTTCAAAGATACCAATTAAGTTTTCTTTGAAGCATGTCCTTCTTTCTAACTTGTTTGACAAATTTTCACAATTCTTGCATGTGTTTGAGAAATCCAAGACTTTGGTGGTTTCTTCACGGATTTGGATGATGATCCGTTGACTTAGTTGATGGTGGTGGTGATGAATGAGATGAAGAGTCCGATGATGAGGAGACATGAGGAGACTTCATGTCCTTAGGAGTTTCGAGGTTTTCCCTTTGAGTGAGTTGGACCGTCTAGAAGAAACTTTGTATAATCATCCTCGCCATCCTTAGACTTTTCTTTCTCGCCTCGCTTCTCAAAATCATACTCAATGGTGTCTTCAACAAAGGTTGTTGTTGCGTAAGAGTGGTGGCACCGCATCCCTTATCGGGTGATTAACCGCATCAGATCCGGAGAGGAGCAAGCAAGACCACTTGATCCTCCGGGCCACCCATTTGATCTTTAGCAAATTCAATGCCTTTTGAATGTGTCGGACGCTAGAAACTTTTTCCGTATGATTTATCCAATTGCTCTTCTTCTTCTTCTTCGAGCTCTCATCATAAGGTACAATAGCTCGAGTCTTCCTTTTTCTTGGACAAATGGAGGACTTGGAGGTTTTGTCACCGAGGTGTGTTTCAGCTGCAGAGGCAGTAAATGAACCTCTTCATCCGCCTCAAGATCTTCGTAGCTCTCATCCCTAAGTTGTCTTTGAGGTTCAAGTGTGGAATAGGTTCGCTTCCTTTACGGAACAATCCTTTAGAAGGAGCTTTCCTTTAGGAACCTTCCTTTGACTCACGTAACTTGTTGTGCTTCCTCGCACTTCCTCTTCCGTTCTCCGACAGTGTTCCGTAAGATTTTTCGCCAAGATGACCAACTTTGCCTTGTCTCGACCGCCCAGATACCTTTGGTACGATTCTAGCTTTCGACATCTTCGCCAAGGAAATCGGGAGCACGGCACCTTGTTTCTTTGTAGACGCTTCCTTGATTCTTACAGATAGAATAGGTTCCGCCAACATGTCGTGATTGTCCGGGTCATTGAGCCTTTGGGAATATCGTGATGAAGTCCAAGAGCTCTTTGTATCAACAGCTTAGTATATCCGATGTAGGAATCTTTGAGCCAAGTTTGTCGAGAAATGACATCATGTCATCCCAAATCGTAGCTTCAATAGCGATGTGTTTCATGTTGACGAATGCCCAAAATATTTGCGCTCTATGAGCTTAGGATGCTCATAGCCGCTATCACGACCGTAAATAGACTTGGTGATGATCATGTAGAGTGTTCTCCATGGTTGAGGAATACTCTTAAGCTCTACATGAGAGTGCTTAGAGATTACCCCGTAGCCTCGCCATAACCGATATTGATTAAGAATTGAGAGTTAGCTCTTCAAAAAGTGTGGCATAAAGTTTGGTTGGATTGACTTCAGAATAAGGAGAGCAATTTTAAGTCTCGCAGTGTAATGGTGACTTGTTTGTGGTTCGTGGTCACCGTCACGTTAGCCCTTCCTTTGACCCGCTCCATAGTGTTCCGTAACTGCTGGATGTAGATCTCGTGAATGGTTGCAGAGCGAGTAAGCATGTTCGATACGGATGAGTCCTCGTAATATCGATAGCAATAAGACATGAAGATTCGTGAGCAAGTGAGGTGTCAAAGTCAACACGGAGGTTATTCTTTCCAATCTTCATTGGATAGCCATGAGGATAGATATCAAGAATGGAGAGAACTTCGTGTGCATCCACATTCATTTGTTCACCATGTCGTGATCTCAAATAACATTAGCCAAAAGAACCAACATATCGAAGACATAATGTTAGTCAATGTAAGGTCTTATTGTCTAGTTGTTGAATGTACAAAGGATAATGATTGTTACGAGTCCTAAGTCACTTGTATGTTCAATCAATGATATCGTGAAATGTTTCATGAGTTAGTTAACTTTAAGTTTTAAAGTTTATTTTATCACTTATTGTTCACAACATATCAAACGATTTAAGTTTATTAGTGACATTTTGGATTCGTGATGATATGATTAGTTTATTTACAAGTTTGTACAAGTAACAATTCATCATGAAGGTCAATCCAGGTTGCGTAGTTTTGGCAAAGTTATGCGTGAGATGTATGATATATGCTTAGCGTAGACTTACGCCAGAATCCTATCTTACGCGTGAAGAAATGTTACGCGAGGAAAAGGAGTCCTTATGCGTAGAGCTTATGCGTAGGCATATATTTACCTTACGCGTAAGGCTACCGTAAGAGTTGACCTTGCGTAGGGTTCATCGCTTACGCATATCCTTCACAGATACGCCGTAGTCCATTGTAGAACCTGCGTAGAAGCTACGCCAGAAGACAAGTCTTACGATAACAATCTACGCGTAAGGTGATCCTTATGCGAGATTAGTAACCACCTTGATTCTCGAATGTTACGTAGCAAAGGCCCCAAATAAATCCATCAAATCATCAACATTAACACATACATTCATTTTATCAATAGATCATATGTTACACGCTTATGCTTGTAGAATCGCATACGCTGAGACTAAACCCTAGATCTACGCTGTATGGATTCTAGCCATAGATTAAGCACCAAACTTTTTCTCGTATATCATAGACGCTAGAGAACATGTAGACCAAGTTTTAACACTTATTATGCAAAGAATCAAAACACCCAAAGTTTATGAACTTTAAACCCTAGTTTCGAATTGATGTCCAATTCGTGTTTCGGGTGGTTATAGACTATGGAAATCATCAATTCAACAACGTAAGAGTATAACACAACAATCTTTTTGGTCAAATCACTTATCATTCGAAAATACCCAAATCGACTTATAAACCCTAGTTTTCAAAAATCATCAATTTGAGTTTCTGGGTGGATTTTGATGGTAAAAATGTTATCCTTGATGCTTAAGAAACGTTTTGAGACACACCATTTTACCCCAAACATACACACAATGATTGTGTGTTCATACGCTTATGCGTAGAACACATAATCACGTGTAAACACCGTTTTAGCCGTAGGATTTGAATGAGATAAAATACCTATGCTTAGAAACATGTTTTACACAAGAAATAACTTACAACTTGATGATCAAAAGCACGGTTTTGTTGAGTGATTATTAGGCGTAGGATCTTTTTGAGGTTAAGAATGCAAATGAGAAGTGAAAGGTTTAGGAGGAGAGGATTTTTATTAAAATAGACTTTATCATTTTGACAGTTTTGGTCCCTCCACCTTTTCCATTTTCATCCAAAGCTTTTTAACTTCCATTTTTTGTTACCAAATGAAGATTTTAGAAAAAAAACCTTGACGACACTCCCCCTCGACTTGAGAAAATAGTGAAAGGTTGTTAATTTAGGTCCGAGGAGTGTCTTTGAATCAGAAAATATACCACCATTTGTAACAGAATCAACCGAGATGTGGTAACATGCAAGTACACAGATGTTTTGATACAAGCAATGGATTATTTTCTCCCTCAACACTTGATTGGAAAAATACCAATTTTGAGAGATTGAAGTGTTGACGGAAGAAATGTACTTGCCATGTTGAAAGAAATATAGATTAGAAGAATATTTTTGTTGTTTTATCGGATTTTATATTTTTGTATTTTGTTTTGAAAATTTATTTACAAAAGATGTTTTGGTGTTTGATGTGTTTTAAGACTGCTTTAAGAGGTCATCCAGCCTCTTGAGTCAAACACCTCATACCAATCCGTGGACCAATTCATTAAACCTAGCGGAGGCAAGGCTTTGTGAGAAGATCCGCCAATTGGTATTCAAGACCCACAAAGTATAATTCAACTGCACTGCTCCACATGGTCCTTGATGAAATGATAGCGTAGATCGATGTGCTTTGATTTCGAGTGTCGAATCGAGTTGCACGAGATTGCAATGGCACCGATTGTCGCAAAGACATCGGATTCTCAAACACGTAACCATAGTCTTTGAGTTGTGTTCTCATCCAAATGACTTGAGCACAACATGCGGACATGGCTACATATTCTCGCTCGCTTGATGACAAATGTACAATCCCGCTTCTTTGATTGCCAAGACACCGCTTATCACCGAGAAATTGTAGTGTCTCAAGTACTTTTCCTCGAGTCTAGGCATCCCGCGCGATCGCCCTCAAAAGCGATTAGTTCAAAACCGTAATCCTTCTGATACCGATCCCCAAATTAATGGTTCCTTGATGTATCGGAGGATTCTTTTAGCCTCGTAGAGGTGGGTTTCAGCTGGTCGCGATCGATAACGGGAGCATAGATAAACGGCAAAGACAATGTCGTCTCGCTAGTCGTTAGATACATGAGAGACCCAATAATACTTCATTTGGTAGGTCAACCAATTTCCCATGTAAATCAAAGATCTAATTTCTTGGTATGAGCCATTGGTGTGGCATAAGTATCACAGTATTCATTCCAAATTTGTTTAACAATTCAAGGGCATATTTGGACCGACTTAAGAAAATACCACGGGTGATTGATGAACTTGCATCCTAGAAAGAACGTAAGTTCACCCATCATGGACATTTCAAAATTTTTCTTCATGAGTTTTGCAAAAGCGATTGAAAACTTTTATGTGTTGACCCAAAATGATGTCATCCACGAATTTGAACAATTAAGATGTGTGCCCCGTGATATTGTATAAAAGAGTTGGGTCAACCGAGCCTTTGGTGAAATTATTGGCAATGAGGAAAGATGATAGCTTATCGCACCATGCCCGAGGGGCTTGTTTGAGACCATAAAGAGCTTTGTTCAGTTTGTAGACATGGTTCGGGAACTCGTGATCAACGAATCCATCCGTTGGTCGACATAGACCGCTTTTTAAGTTGCCCATTTAGAAACGCCGCTTTGACATCCATCCGATAGACCGTCATGTTCATATGAGCCGCGAACGCGAGAAATATCCGAATGACCTCAAGACGAGCAACCGAGCAAAAGATTCTTCAAAGTCTATCCTTCTTCCCGACGATAACCCTTAGCAACTAGCCGTGACTTGTTTCGGATGACATTCCTTCAAAGATCCAATTTGTTTTTCCAAATCCATTTTAGACCAATGACGAGACCCCTCGTTGGTCTTTCAACCGCTCCCATACTTCAAGACGCTTGAATTGGTTGAGTTCTTCTTGCATGGATTCAATCCAGCTTGTCTTTTGTCATTGCATCCTTAATGTTTTAGGTTCGATTGGCGACATGTGAGTGCATAAATGCAAAGTTCACCATCCGAGTGAAGACGTTGTCTCGTGAACGATCGGTTGATTCGGGTTGCCAATAATGTTAGCCGAGGATGGTCTTTTGTCCATCTATGTGTAGAGGGTTGATGTTGGTATACATTGTGCGATTCGAGGATTCAAATGGTTTGTTGAAGATTCCGCAACATCCGTGCAAGCAGCCTCATTGGCAAACGGGTCAAGAACGATTTGGATCAAAATCGCAGTGGGGTACTTCATTCGTAATATCATCACCGGTTCATCATTGTTGGAAGCGGTGTGTTCAACTGCTGTGTTGAGTCAATTGGTGTAGGTGCATCTTCAACAAGAGTTGTTGTAGCAGTGTATCGTATAGGAATATTATCGTTGTGCAATGGAACAATGGATACACCAGAGCACGCTCATCAATGTCGCCACGTAACGTAGGAGCAAATAACCTTCCATTTGTTGACGAGTTAGTGAGAGGGCTTTCTTCACCGATGATGGGGTTGAGGAAGTTTAAACGGTTGTGACCGGTTCTAAGTCATATACTCGTAAGCCATTTCCGTGAGTTCATCGAAATGAGCATGAATCGCTTCCATTACCTCCTTAGTTCGACGATTCCGTTCGAAACCTTTAGAATTGTCACAAGATCCAATAAAGACCCAATATCGCCTTTTGCTTTGAGCTTTCCAAAATCATCACGATCATTATTCGGATAGCAAAGGGATCCAAATACATGAAAGTGTTTGAGGTTCGGTTTATGGTTGTGACAAGCTCAAAAGGTGTTTTGTTGTATGCTTTGTGATCATAGAACGGTTTTGAGTATAGCATGCAGAGATACACCGCCCATAAGTAATCTGAAGTTTAGCATTGATTAACATTGTTCTGCAGCCCACTAACGCTCGGTTTCGCTTTCAACAACTCCGCTTTGTTCGTGTGTCCGCAATAGATGTTTGATGTCAATTCCACTTTCTCATAAAATTCACGAAGGGTTTTGTTAACAAATTCAGCCTTTGTCCGTCCGAATAATTCCGACGGTGTTGCGGAGTCGAACTCGTATCTTTGTGAGAAAGGTGATGATCATTTGTGGAGCTTGGTCTTTGCTACGAAGAAAATAGACCCAAGTCCATCGTGAGTAGTCATCAACAATTACTAAGATGTAGCGCTTGCCGCTGATCGCTTGTACACGCATCGGGCCACACAAATCCATGTGAAGAAGATGAAGCACATGTCGAGAGTCGGTTCCACCTTTGAAGGAAAATGAGCACGAGTGCTTTTCCCTTGTTCACATGCCGAGCAAAGGTGATCTTTTGAATACCGGAATCGTGGGAGTCCTTCAACTAGTTTGTGTCGAGCAAGGTTGGTGATGGTTTGAAAGTTTAGATGTGAGAGACGACGGTGCCATAGCCAAGATTTTGTTGATGTTGCCTTTGAAAGTAAGCAATGGGAGATGAAGCAACCATGTCTTTCATAGAGATAGTGTAGAGACTAGAATTACGCGAGCTGACATAAGGTCGCTTCCTTGTAGATCACGAATGAAACAAGTTTTCTCCCAAAAGCAACCTCCAAATCTCCATCACAAAATTGACCCATCGAAACAGATTGTGACCGAGGCCTTCCACATAGTAAACCCCGCCGATTTCGATGTTCCCATTAACATAATCTCCGAGCCCATGATGGTCGCTGAAGTGATCGCTCCCGAATCGACAAAGCCAATGAACTTTGAAATAAAGTTTGATAACAGCTTGAGATTGCTCGTCATGTGTCGGGAACATCCGCTATCAACAATCCAGAGAATGATCTCAGACACCGTGACACACATGCATTTGACACAGATGGAATAGAAGTAGATGTGAACCCGAAATGTGAGAGGGTTCCAAGCGTATATGTTAGACATACACACATTTGTAATTTTAGGCATCCATTTAAATCCTAGTGTGTTATATATCCATTTCGCCATCTATAACTACTTTTGCTTTAGTCTTAGTGAAAGCACTAGATGATACTACATTCTTAGGAGGTGTAGTGAGAGCTACCGTGATAGCAATGGTTGCCTTAGAATCTAAAGAAGGTGGTTTACCAAGCACAAACTTAGAATGATTAGTGGGCTTAGAGGTATTCCGATTCTTAGATTCCGTAATCTAGAGATTATAGCTTTAGCAACACATTTGTCATGACAATCGAATTCATACTCTTTGACAAATATCACAAGGTGCATCGATCAATATCAAAGGTACTTAACGGTTTAGCATTCGTTACATCACTATTTCTATTACATTTGCCGACGCAACATCTATAGTGGAAGTAACTTGAGTTTTATTCGATTCCTAGGGTGTTCTTCTACTTTAGCATTCCTTATTGATCTTTTCTTAGGTCGCAACTTCCTATTCTTCGATTGAGTGCTCCTAGGTCGTGAAGTGCGGACGCTTGGAAAAGATGCAACTATTCTGCTTCAAGAGAGGAAACACATTAGCAACTTGTGATTTGGCAAAGGGAATTCTAGGTTCACGATTACTAAGTGTGACCGGTGCTAATCTCTTAATCACAAGAGGCGGAGTAGTTCATACTTTCCTAACATTTCCGTAACTTAGAGATGGTGTGAATCGATCTTGATTTTCGTAACTAAGATTACCAAAGAAAATTCATGACTTCTCTAGTGTGAGCAAGATGTTGATCAAGTTCGTTTGATGCTTCATCTCGAGTCTTTTGAGTAAATCAAATATGACACCATATTCTTGTTTAACTTTTAAAAGTTCTTGTTCATATTTTGAGATTTGACTTTTCAAAGACACGCTTTGATCATCCGTATGCTCAATTTTAGTATCGTAAGATTTTGCACTCAATTGAGCGATTTTCTTTGAAAACTAAGTTGATGGTTGTGAATATCTTTTCACACCAATGTAGACGCTGCTTTGCATTGTAAATTTCGTGTAATCGCTTATTTTCACTTTTAAAGACTCGATCCAAGCACATTATCGGTGTTCTCAACAGCTGCAACAGCTTCAACAATATCGCAGAGATATGATCGATGCATATGGCAACGAATAGAATAGCACAACATTATGGATATCAAGATGATAACATCTTCCAAGAGTCGATCAACATCTTTTCTCAATAGTTTCTTTTTCGCTTTGTGTTAGTAATAGATGTTTCGCTTTCTCGAAAACGCTTTTCATTACCCCAAGTTCCTTATGAAAATCCTTTTCCTGTGCAATTGCACAACTTTTCAAGTTTTTAACATTAGGTAAAAGATTTTTCCAAAATGTCTCTTTGTTCTCGCGCAGAGGCGATTGAAAATGTTCAACTTTGATTTCGTGATCGATATTCTATCTCATGTTGTAAAATTTTGAGGTCACCATGAAAATGTCAAAATATCAAGAATTTTTCGATTTTCGTGTTTTGAGTTTACTTCACTAATGGAAGGTAAAGGACCATAAGTTTGTGCAAGGACTGCTTTGGGATTAACAATAGAAGACTCGTGTGTTTTGATGATAACCTTGGTGTGTTAGAAGAATCCGTTGGTGTGACGAAGTGACCGCTTTTTATAATTAAAAGGTTTGTTGTAAACAACATTTTTAATTTTGATCGACTCGCCTTCTCGTGATCTAATTCCTCTTGACGATGGTATTCAACAACACTCATGACAAGATTATCAATTTTGTATTTTGCAATCGAAACTTCGTGAGTTGGTTTGAATGTTTTTAGTGAAAGCTTTGGTTTGTAATCGCCTAGATTTTTCCATATCCATTTGGATTAGGTTTTAAGGTAAACTTTTCAATAGTCATATCGATTCACCATGTTTGTAAACAACTGCTTTAAACTCTTTAATTTTGTTTTGCAAACCGAGAATTTCGCAAGAAGGTCATCTACCCGATTCGTTGAATGCTTTTTGTATGCGGAGAACTGCTTTTGACAATTTAACAACTCACCTTAGCATTTTGATTTTCCAAGGTGAGAGCGTTAATTTGCTTTTTATGTTCATGTTTCAGCTTGTTCTAATTCGACAACAAAGCATTCTTCGAGGCGGCTAGATCACGATCCGTCTCTAAATATTTTTCGCTTTGATGAGATTTTGCAAAAGCGGCTTCAAAACCTTTTTCACGGTTTTCTTGAGTTTTGAAAAAGTTGAGTTGCATTTGTAAACATTCAAAATCCTTGGTTAACAGTGCATTTTTACTTTTTAAGGATTGATTTAATGCATAACATTCCTCCATTTTGATTTTATGGTCTTGAATTAACCGAGCAAAATCCGGATGAGGCAACAGATCATCTTGTTCAACTTGAGTCTCAACATGATCATTCTTTAGATCCTCAAGTACGACCACGGAGTCAATTTGATTATCAAAGGGGACCATAAGGTCATCTTGATCGTCAAATGTAACTACAGGGTTAATTTGAAAATCATCAGACGAGGATGTAGAAGACTCATTTTGAACAGTTTGATCCGTGCCGGATTCAGATATTGGCGGAGATATTAGTTCGATATGATGATGGTTTGTTCGGTACTGAGACAAGCCATCGTCATACACCGGGCCTCAGATTACCATGTGCGCTCATGCATATTAGCCATCAACATAACAAATGATTAGCCTCGCAAGTCCTCCATATCATCATCTCGAGTCTCGATCCGCCATAAAGCTCGTTTTGTTTGTGAGAGATCCACCGGCTTCATCCTTAAGAGCCAAAAGTAATGCCTCTTTGAAATAAGCACCGCCCGAGTCCTTGGCTTTGGGCATGCATTAGCCAGTGTCCCTTCTCATTGCAGCTTGTAGCATCTAAGACCATTTAACCGATTCTCGAGCATTTCCTGCTCCACCACTTGAGCTCGTTGTTATTCCTACCCACAAGATTAAACCCTTGACCACCGCCCATCCGACGACCATAATCACGATTTTGAACTTCAACACGCCCATTGTTCACAACAACTTGAGTCCGTGTGTTAGATGAGGAACGAATACGATTGTTGGATTTGTTGGTGTAACGCCAAAAGCATTAGCAATCATCACAAATCCTTGTTGCAATGCTTCAATGGATCGATTTCCTCAAGAGTTTCACCGACATATGCTTGAGCATTGTTGCCGTATGGGACCAATTGATTTTGTTGAGGTTGAGGTTGTTGCCGTGAAGGTGTGTTGGAAGCAGCTGGTTGAGTTGTCGGGTTGAGAGGATAATTCGCTGAGCATACAAGGCAAGTTGTTGATTGTCCGGTTGTGACTGCTTAGTAATTTGAGCACGGAGAATCCTTTCCCGATCAACTTCCTTTTCATGAGGCTTCAAGTAATCGTACAACAATCCATAAGTAGAATGATGCATATTCTTCGCCGACGGAGAAAATGACATACTTCTCCCATTCTCGACCAAGACTACTCAGAACTTAGTATTCACCGCAATTCTTGGCATGATGATGTTGTGTTTATCCAAATCATTGATGATGTCTCGAAAATCGGTGATGATATGACTCAAGTGTCTCTCCGTGTTCAATCATGAAGTGTTCATAAGCCAAGTAAATTTTGGATTCCAAATCCTCCCGATTGAGTACGATCCTTCCATAAGAAGACTAATATGATCCCACATTTTTGTGCGCTTTTGAGCATCAACACTACGAAGAATTGGGTTTGGTAATCCTAAAAGGATGTATTCCATTGCAAGTTCATCGCCTTCATAGTGTAGAAGTTCAGAGGATTTAAATCAGCAACAAAGAGCAATGTTGGTTTGTTCATCTCGTGGAACCGCTTGGATCTCCTGCACAATGACAAGAGGCATCTCAAATGGACCTTCCAAGATAACCTTCTTTAAGAACTTTCCATGTGGCTTCTTCGATCACGTAACCTAAAGAACCTTATCACCCATTGATCGTAGTTTCGGAGTGAGCATTGAGGTCTATCAAGTGATCCACTTCATGAATTGATTGTTGGTCGCTTAAAGCTTCACACATCTTTGCAAACCAAGTGGGTTCCTTCATAGTGCTTCGTGATGGATGTTGATTGAAATCGTTTGTGTAGGGTAGAGTTTGAAGACTTGGTGGTGGTTGAACCATTTGTGGTTGTGGAATTGCACCAAGTTGTGGAGTATGTTGTCGATTAAATTGTTGTTGATAAATGGCTTGTTGTTGATTCCATTGTTGATGTTGTGGAGTTAATTGTTGTTGTTGTTGATGATAATAAGTGCGAGGAAGTAGTTAGAGTATGGTGGTTGAGACATGATGATAAACTTGTGTAGTAATAATGGATCTTTGTAGTCGAATGAACCTTTGTTGATGAAGTATCCTTAGGCGAGAAATGACAAGAACCAAGTAGCACTTATGCGTAAAAACACCAAAAGTTACGCCGTAACAAGAATAGTTATAGTAGGATTTAGCTTACGCAGAAGGTGAAAAAGACTAATGTTATGCGTAAAAGAAGTTAGGCGAGAAAGTTAGGCGAGGATTACCTTATGCGTAGGACTAAGTCTACGCGTAAGATGAATCTTAAGCGTAATATTTTCACGCTGTAAGCTTATGCTTGCCGCAAGATTAGGGTTTTATCCTCAGTGATCTTTACACTTCACAAAGGCAAAAGATATCCAAAGTCCACGATTTTCGACTTATCCAAGTAAGAAAACACGGAATAAACCGAAAATTGAAGATCAAACCAAGGAAAGTCTTACGCGTAATTTTAGGGTTTTGTTACGCCGTAAGATTACTCGTAACTTGATTCTATCCAAATGTGTTTCTAAACCGCTTTTGTGTGTTGAAATAGCTTCAATAACACCAAAATAACACAAAAGTGTGAAACTTGATGATCCAAAGCACTTAAAACAAGCTACGCGTAGGATAACACTTGCATGACAAAAACAAGCTTAAAACAAGGAAAACACGAAAGTTCCAAACTTTTGCCAAAACCAATAGTTTAACACCTAATAACGTTGAAAGTACAAGAATCTTGGATTCAAAAGTGTAAAAATTAGTTTTAAGCGAACCAAAGATTGTGTTATCTTTACGCCAGAAGACCCAAACCAAAACTTCAAAACAAAGAGTACACCCAACTATTTGGCGATTGATACCATCGTTAGGTCACTAGTTTTACAACACAAGCTTATAGAGAAAGAGATAAGGCGATTGAACAAGCTAAACACACACACACACACACGTATAAGTAAAACCGGTTAGGCGTAGAGAGTGAGTGAAAGAATAACTTGAACAACCAACCCTCAAATGAGGGTTTACAATAGTTTATATAGGCAAGGAGCTAGGCAACACCCTCTCCTTCCCTATTCCTTATTGGGCTTGGGCCTCACTTATGGGCCTTCTACATGTCGGACCTTAAACAAACATAAAGGCCATAATAAAGCTACCTATTACATATGAAATATAAATACTTGAAATACCAACAAACCCGAAATTGAGGAGTGATTCCAACAAAACATGTGGCTCTCCCGGAAGAGTGAAGACTCTTCATATCCAGATCAGTACATCATCATTGGTTCTTGGTACTCTAAGAACTACCAAGTTATCATCAACAGCTTGAATTCGTGGGAAAGGATGAGACATTATGTCGATGAATAACATAGGGTGCTTTTATCACGATTTGAGAGGCGACAAAAGGTTGAACTTGAGCTCCTTCACAAATCTAACATTCTCAAAATCTATATGCCCCGCTTTGATGGTTCCTTTTCCATGATTCTTCCTCCATTAGGATCATTCCCAAATGCAACTCTTCCTCCACAAATAGATCTAAAATCGGAGAATCTCCTTGTCTCTGTCATGCTTCCGAACAACCACTATCCACTATAAGATGATCTTTAAGCTCCTCTTCCGGGTTGCCTGCACAAAGATAAAAGAGTTAGTGTCTTTTAGGAACCCAAGCCATTCTTGACTTGTGTTCCCTTGTGGAGTAACATACTCAAATTCCTTGAGTATGTATCCTTCATGCTTTTGTAGACAGAATCAAGCATTATCTTTTGGTTTAAAACTTGTGGTGGATTTTCAAAGAAAACTTTCTTTTTAACAAAATCTCCTTTTCTTTTACCACAAAATCATCTTTATCAAAATTTCTGCTTCACCAAGATTTGTTGAAAGTACCGTTTGTTCATCATCGCATTTCCTTCTTAACCCATTTAGTTTTAACTTCGGTGTAGAGTCCCTCGATCTAGCTACTTTCTTGGAGTTGTAACACCTTCTAGATTGATAGTAATTAGATCTCCTAGGTTCCTATTCCAAGAGGTGTTTGGTGAATCGAGGCGACTTTGAGAAAGTATTTTTGCTTAACAAGACCTTGGAAAGTGTTTGAAGGCACCGGAGGTTTTGAAAAGGTCTTCTCGGTGAGGGTACCTATAGTCCGTGAGAAGTTTCTATGGTTAACCCTATGTGAATGATTCCAAGCTGGTCTAGTCTCCTTGGTTTTTGGTTGACGCTTCATTCTTTGAGAACTTACTTAGGTACTGAATGTAAGTCACATCCTTAATCAAATGATCGGGACTAAAAAAGCGAAACATAGTTTTGATTTGTAATCCCAAAATTTCTTCTTCTATGTGTATTACCAAACCTATCCCGACTTCTAGGTGAGTGATTAAAACTATTTTGACCAAAATTATCCCAAAAGGTTTAGCATTATTATGAAAAGGTTTTCTTAAAGGTCTTCTTGAAGGTGTAGCAAGATTGAGGTGTAGAAGCTTTGAGGTGAAAGTACCGCTTGATTTTAGCATCATCTACCTTAGGTGTCCCAACTGCTTTTTTGGGGTTTCGCACCTAGATTGACCAATAAGCTTCTTTCTAAACTCTAAGTTGTCTACACCAAAACGAGAAACATTAGGTCTAATAGGTTGATGACTACCGGTGGGATGTAGGACATCATGATAACCCTTGTCTTTCTTATATTCGTGAGGTGGTTCACTAAATGATTCCTCATTACTAGATGTGTCAACATAGTTAATAAGTTCATCATCACTAGTGGTTATATCCTCAAAATCAAGGTCATCCTTATCACTAGGCGGGTTTTCTTCTATGCTACCAAATCCGCACTCAAACCTAGACCACCCTATTGTAAGCCCTTCTCTGCTTTTTCGACATAAGTGACATGAGACAGACTGATTCTTTCCAAGTAGCAAACTTTGCTAACAATTCATCTCTCTCCTTAGTCGGTTCTCAATTTCGTAAATCTTACAATTTAACTTCCATTCAATTAATTTTAACCGATAATCCCGTTGTTCATACTTTTACGCCCAAGCCATTTCATTATTTTCATGTGTTATAATTTTGGCTTCCATAGACTCTAAAGTAATTTGATAACCAGCCACCTCGACCTAGCCCTTATACGATTATCTCTTTCAATCACATAACTATTAAGTACTTTTGATAAAAGTCATGACACTTAGAACATACCTCGTAGATAGGGGTGAGCTTGGTGAAGTGGCTACCATAGCAAGTAGAACAGATCATCTTCACACCATGCTCCATCAAAGCTTCCATAACTATCTTTAGACTCATAGCAAAGATGTCCGTGTTCCTCATCAAAAGTCAGGTAAGATATTGGATTTCACTTACATATCATAACATTAACACAATGGGCATATAGATGATTTTAGAGAGAGAAAGTGGGATATTCTAGTAAGAGAAACTTGTAGAATATTAGATTACCAAGAATATCCAACCCTCTACCTTGCAAGGTAGAGGGTATTTATAGGTTACAAACTAAACGACCTCCCGACGGCCCTGTGGATCGTGGATACGGTGGGTAAAGACCCGTCCTTCCTCCACGGTGTTGCACTAAGCTATTTTACGCTCTCGACTAACTAATTAACTACATAAAAGCGTAAATAACGACAAGTCTACGAGCTAACTTATGCTAGATAATAGTTGGGGTGACCGACTCTTCAATCTTTGGAATTTTCTAATTCCTAACAATCTCCCTAAGGGAGGTCACCCCATGTTTTACATTTCAAATCCTAGCATTCTATTCTTGACTTTGTTCTTGAGCTCGTAGACTTTAATATTTCAACTTATGAATCTTTGTGCATAAGTAGTGCAACTTCAAAGTCTCATAGATTAGTACTTTAAAGTGGAGGTCATTCATGATCCATGAGATAATAATTATGAGCCATCTTTTGAGATCTTGACTATGAAAACATCTCTCGAGATATCCTTTGTGGTGTTGGTATTATGTGATGTTGTGACTTTCGAACCGACATGCTCACATTCGGATCATGAAATCTTCTCATCGAGTAGCGGAAGCTTTTGTTGATTCATGATATTGGCAGCAGAAGCGAGGAGCATGGAGTGTAAATATCGTAGTCATTGATGCACTTATCATGATTTCTTTTGAGATGAATGTGTAGTGTGAGCATGCGGCTATGGATTGACCGCTTCATTCGATCACCGCAAACGTAGGATGTACCGCATAAAACAGTTAGCAATAAAGCACACGAAAGTGTCTTTGATCACTTCGTTGAATTGAGGTACACGCCCACGGTTCCCGTTGATCGGTACAAGTCCGCCGTGATCGGTATAATTCAAGAATTTCCTTGATGTGGTTTCGCAATGCTCTAGTCGTTCTCAAACCGGAGCGCCTCAAAGAAGACAACACGGAGGAGTGAACCCGCAATTTTAAGTCCACCGATTGATAAAAAGATTTGAAAACAATCGTGTATTGCTCAATAGAAATTGTTTTTGCAATACAACGAAGGTTTTATTGAAAATCAATTATCAATCATAAAAACACCTTTGGTTTAAAAAGTGAGTACGCGGTCGATGTGCTAAAGAAAAGAGTTGTTAAGCACAAAGACCGGTTTTCAAAGGTATCCGTCAATCCATAACTGAACCGTGATTGATTCAAGAGATTGAATCGCCCCATTGTTTCATTCGGTTGTCACATGGTTGATCTATATAATAGATCTCACATGCCACCTACCAGAGCTTGTTTGATGTTGGCTCCGAGGCTTTCCATCTTCATAGTGAATATGTATACACATCACTCGGATGTTCGCAATACCACAAGGATAATGCGTGGGACTCAAGATATAATCTCTTTCCACATTGAGTGAAACAGAGAGTCTTCATTGAAAGTGTCCTAATGAGATTTATTGATGATCTCGTGGCTCTAGACTCAATTTTGTGCATATTTGGATCCCGCTGGGAGACTAGGAGAGGTCTCCTTCTTCAATATCAACAATCTCTAAGAGAAAGTCGATAGATAATGTCGGTTCCCGTGAGAATGAAACAAGCCTTTTAAGAGGAACTTGAGTGGTTTGGGAAGTTGTAGTGCGATGCGTCGGGTCCATGACGTCTTGTCTTCAATACCGATGTTACCATCGGTAGCATATGAGTTGAACCGGTTTACGCCTAAGGTTGAATAAATGGAGGGCTATTTGTTTTCACCCTTTTCTCATTCAATTCTTTTAATTCTTCAACCCCTTCAATTGCTTACGAGACTTCATAGCAAGAACCTTGTTGGGTTTGTTCCAATGATTGCTCTATCTCGATCTGCACTCTTCCCATATCTCACTTTTCTCCTTTTATCATCATACCTAAGGACTTCTACACTAACTAGTGGATTGTCCTGGTAGATCCCTCCGGATTACGGCGGATCATGGGAACCAATACCTAACCTTATCATCCTTATATCACCGTACATAAAGTAAAGTCGGTCGGTCTATTTGGTATTGTTCATACGCCATTGGAACCAATCGAAAACCATTTGAAAACAATCCGGATACTTGTGATATATTATCAAAACATTTTGTACCCGAATTGTTTTGATATTTTAGAATAAGTGCTCCCTCAACATGTGCATCAAATGTTTGAAATCGTTTTGCACACGGAGGCAAGAGGAAGAAATTACTTCTTTGATTACCATTTTCTAAAAATATCACCATCACTTCCTTGATCAAATCAAGAAGATAAAGCATTTCCGGGAAGGATGAGGTTTCCATAAATTTGCTCCCTTCAATATGTGCCTCGAGGTTTTGAAAAGAGTTTTGCACATCTTGGAGGGAACCTTTAAGAAGTGCATACATGATCACCAAAGGATTAGAAGCCATACAATCAAGGTACCTTAGAAAGATTGAAAGTTGTGTACCTCGATGACTTGAATTTGCAAAGAAATTCTCCCTTAATATATGCTTGAGATTGAAAATTGTTTAGCACATATTAGAGAAAGTATGCACAAAAAATTGGTCATCTTATCTTTAACATCTTTCATATTTATATCACATTTTCTCCCAGATCAAAATCTTAAATCCTTTGAGATTTTGGATCTCAATGATTAAATATGTATGAGGTAAAATATTTGTAGGAGAAAAATGTGTCCGGTTTTATATGATCGAAGTGGACAACACGGATGTTTCCCTTTGTACAAGGGAAACCACAAGACAAATCCTAGCACTATTACATGTATTACGCTTGTTCACATTTAGTACACCACATATTACATATATTAAAAAACACAACATAAACTGCTTCCGAAGATGTCTTCATTCACCTCGAAGAAGTTTGTAGTGACCATCCCGAAGCCTTCCACCAACAAAACTTTCAAAGTTGCGGAAGATCCTTCGTGTCTTGAGTCTTCATCGATTGCAACAATGAAGTGTTCACACCTCTTGAGTTCATCGGTCCAAAAGTAGTCTTAACCCAATATTTCATATCAATTTTGACTTCTTTCACTCTGGTGTCAAGTTCTTCTTGACCAATTTGAGCGTCATCACTAAACTTGTAGAGCTCACATAGGCGATAAGCATCGAGATCCATATCTCGGTGAAGATGACGGCTCAAGGTGTGTCAAGGACTTTGTATTCGCGATGAAATTCATGCCCAGTTGCATTCCATTGTGGACTTGTAAGGTTGATCCTGGTTTGGTAGCTTTCTATGCCAAGTGAAAGTCCTCAACTCGTTTTCGAATGACTAAGCCCCGATCCAAAGAGTGGCAAATGCGAGAGGCCTTTTCTCACGGACGGTAAATGCTCAAGGTGTCCTTGAAGATTCAAGAGATAGAGATCTTGAAATCATTTGGCGAGAAGATGTTTGAAGTCGTTCTCTTCAATAGTATACTCTTTGAGGTCTCGCTCTTTTAAGGACTATCTTCTTCAAATACTCATATCCATAGATAGGAAGATCTCTACTCGAACAACACTTAAGATTTGCGACTTTGATCGACATCATTGCGTCTTTTATCGACACCATGTTTTCGATGTAGAACTTCTTCTTTTGAACCACCGGTGAGAAATACCATAAAAGCGGCAATATCATATTTTGTTCTTCATCACCCTGAATTGATCGGGAACCATCCGCTCAAGCCCACGATCGTAGTAGGTTGCGACTTTCATCTTTGATATTGATAGAGCGGGTCTTCTTTCAGCAGGCGAGCACACGAGATAGTCAGTCGTGATTGAAGAAGAATTCACTGAATGGTCATCGACCGAGTTCACCACCAAGAGGAAGAGATTTGTTGACATTAGGCGGTCGATTTGCTCAGATTTGGTCATTCGACATCTTATGGCATTCTTCCATCGATATTGAAGATGATTTGCATCCGAGTGGAAGACCTTAACAATTTCATAAGCGGGTCCTTCAAGATCTTTTGGAGTTAAGGATGATATACTCTTACATTTTACAAAACCATTTAATGAAGCTTCCCATATCACAAGTAAATTGAAGAAGAGTCTTGAGGAGTTCTTCATAATTCTTTGGTGATAGTAGATACCAATTGTTGTCGGGTATCATTGAGTCGGACTCGAGGATGGACCATGTAGGTTACGGAGAAGGTCTATCTTCAACAATGCGACTTTGAATTGTGTCTCTTGAAAGTGCTACTCGGATGTCTTGGTGCGATTCCGACCATGTAAGTATCAAAGCAATCTTCGATGGCTTAGGAATATGCTTTGTTGATGCATCATCTTCATCGGTTCGAAATCAGCCATGACATCGATTGTCGTGAACCATTTGATCATCATGAATAGAGGTGGATGTGGATGTGAACCTTGAATCAATAAATCGTCGGCGCAGATTTCTTCTTAGTACTGTTTCATTTGTGGGATCCGATCGATTGGAAGGTTTTGGCGGTGATGATGGTGGTTGTGGTAGAGGTGTGTTGGTTGTCGTAGAAGGATCACCGACTCCGGAAGTTCAGCGCCCAGTTGGTGGTGGAGGTGGAGGAGGATCTTCTGGTCCTTCATCAATGATTCCATCACAATTGTTCTCCTTTTCTTTTTAGCTTCTTTTCCCCGATGTCAATCATATCGCTCATAATTGTCGAACTTAATGGATTCTTCAAGTGCCTCATAGAGTTTCTTGTGAACCTCATGCTTGTCCTCTTGACATCATACATCTTTTCAAGCAGAGTTGCTCTCATATCGGTGATAGGTAGGTCCTTGAATCGTCTAAAGTGGAGCCTCATAGCCCATTCCACAACATCCTTGACTTCTCCTCCCTTCATTGAAGTTGAGGTGCTCCAATCTATAGACACGATCCACAAGGAATCAACAGTTTAGGAAGTTGCCTTTCGAGCTTCTATCCTTTTCTGACTTTGTCCATGGTTGATCGAGGTAAGGATGCGTGGCGGTGGTGGTGGAGCATCCAATCGACAAAGCTGTAATGACGAGTTCGGGGTTGGTGGCGATGTTGGTGGTGTTTATACAGTTGATTGAGTTTGTATGGGAGGTGGAAGTGCGATTGATAATGAAGATCTCGACATCGGAGGAATGGTTGGCGTATCTTCTTGAATGTTGACGGTATACATGGATTATGCGATATCTAAGGGTTTGTCATTAATGTATTGATCTCCAAAGAGAAATGCAGATCGAGATCCTTAAGTGAGGATAGAGAGTTAGTAGGCGATTTGGTTCATCCATCTTTAAGGTCTCATCGGATCTTGTCTCAAGGTTCTCCTGCGAGCCTTTATGCAGCAGTGTCAACATTCAAGCAGTTGAGTCTCACTAAGAGTAAGAGTTTCTTTAAGCGTTTGGGCACTTTGTCCACTCAGTTGTTCGTTGTCATGAGATGATTATGATCTTCTCTTGACTCATATTGATTGGTGGTGCTTGATGGAGATGATGAGATCGTTAAAAGCATGTGAGCCGCTTGTTCGGTTTCAACACTCACAATCCCTTTTCCTTTGTCATGTGTTATTGGGTTGGTTGTCGTGGTATTTAATCGGGCTCTCTTAATACAACTCCACTAAGCTGGTGCTTTCACATTTAGACTTTCAAGGCTTTCTTTGGATTCAAGTTGTAGATTAGCATCATCTTCATCATCAACCTTGTAACATTCCTTGATACCTCGATTATTTTCACCAATTTCCTTTTCCACTTTCTTCCTTTTACTTTTCGCTTCTTGGATGCGATGTCCATTGTGGTGACCTTTCAAGTCTCTTTTTGGAAGAGGCATAGGATGCTTGTGAGGTGGCGTGGACTTGGGAGCATTGGGTTGTGGAGGAGAAGGTGTGACATCGGAGAGGAGCTGGTAGCTCTTTTCTTGTATTGTTTGAAGTAGTCCTTCTTCTTGATATCTTCGTGAGAAGACAATCGGGAATTGGCAATCAAATATTTCTTTATCCATACCTCTAGGAACATATTTCGGGTTTCCTAAAACATATTCATCTTACGCTTTATGCGAGTTGATTCACTCCTAGGATTGAAGTTGTGAGTTTGTTGCAAATCTTGGATAACAAGCTTAGAAAATCGATCTTTGGGAATCACAAGCTTGTTCTGTTTCTTTAGACCTTGAGCTTTGTTGCGGAAATTAGTTCTATCGAGATATGAATGTGTGTATTGATAAAGAAAATTCTTCCCAAATCGATCACGAGACATTCACATCAACCCTATTAACAATTCCCCATAGGATTTGCGGGATAGGAATTCTCACTTTATCGAACCACGATGTTTTGCGAGATAAGCACAAGTTAAGAATAGTTGTAATAGCTCTCGGGGTTGATACATGTGTCCGGTGATGATGTAGGATGCTCTTGAAATCTTGTTACGATAACCTAACCCAATTAGAAAGACAATCGGATCGTCGACACGGTGGAGATTCGAGCGAAGGTTAGGGTTACATGGGGTGATTCAAGAGCCTTGCTCGAATATCGAGAATCAATCGTGAACTCCCTATCATCCAGGTTTGCAAGAGTATTGGTGTGATTTTGTCCCATTGAGCGGTGTTCGAATTGTTGAATGTAAATGGTGGGAATTGAGCATTGCTTGGTAATAGCTCAAGAAGTTTGTGTTTTGAGGGCGTCAATAGAAACTTTAGTATCGGTTTTGTTGAAGCTTTTGTAGGTCCATAACGTTTGCTTTTTCCAATATCACCCATTGACTCGGGGAAGGATTTCTTAAATGCGAGAGAACTTTGGATGATCTTAGAAGAGTAGCAGCTCTTTTACGGGTTTGAACTTGCCATTGATGATGCGAGTAAACATACAATCAACGGTAATGATTGGGAGCAGGTTAGATGATAAATGATAAGTGAGACAACATTGAGAGCACCCTTATGACATAGACACATAGAAGCGATAACTCATAAGGAGTCCCAAAACACATCTGAGAGAAAGATTGAGTGGCATAAGTGAGATATTTCAATGAAGTAGAATCTAACGATAAATTTTCACACGACGAGTGATAAGGGATTAAAAGGCAAAAGAGTGCATTGCAAGGGATCATGTCATGAGCCAAGATACACATGTAAGTGATATAACAAATATGCATGAGGCAAAAGTACCATTTGGGCGTGAGAGAAACCAAGTACCTTTTGCCTAAGCGAAATGTCATAGCATTACATAGAGTATGTTGACTCAACAAGTTGAATTAGGAGATCCTAAGTATTGTGAGAATGAGATCAACTTTAGCAATAAACCTTTGAGCATTTTAATAACCCTCGACCCTAAGACTAATTACGCAACATGAAAGTGAACAATGTTGCTAACTTGTAAAGACAAGTCGCCATCACTAGTACCACGAGACAAGTCGCTAATAGTTTAGCTCTCTAAGTCGCTATGCTAATTAGCTAACTTGTAAAGACAAGTCACCATGAGCGATAACAAAACCAAGTCGCTACAAATCATTAACTAAGTCGCTAAGGTTACTAATTAGCTAACTTGTGAAGACAAGTCGCCATGAACGAAGAACACAACCAAGTCGCTACAAATTTGTTAACTAAGTCGCTAATGTTACTAATTAGCTAACTTGTAAAGACAAGTCGTGACAACTAACTCGCTACCCAGTCGCGAATATAATAAACTAATTATTCTACGAAACATAATCGCTAAGTTGAATGCTAACTCGCCATGAAGAACATTCAAGCTAAGTCGCTACCAAGAACATGTTAAGTCGCCATCAAGAACACTCATAACAACAAAAACCCAACAACCCAATCCACTAAACATTCATCACCAGATCATGAAGACAAATTATCAAGCAATCAAGATAAGATATACCAAACAATTTGTACACATTCAATCATCATAATAACAACAAAAAAAACACGATTTCATGACAAATCGAACCTAGGTGGGAATCAAACAGTCACAAATCACGAGCTCGAAAGGATCTGGATAAAGAGACAGATTAGAAACTAGACACAAACGCATAAGAGAAAACAAATAAGGTGTGATTCGAGACTTACCACAGATAAGTCGCTAGAAAGAACAAATAACTTAGACGAGAAGACAAAACGAGAGAGAGAAAAAAACTTATAAAATAAAAATGTAGTAAGTCGCTAGGGGTATAGGGGAACTTTTGCAATTTGACACATTCGGTCCCTGTGGTTTTAAAATGAAGTGTGGCAAGTCGCTAGTGTAAAACTATATTGGTTATATGACACATTTGGTCCATTTGGTTTATGTGCAAAAGTGGTAAGTAGCAAGCATAGATAACCACAATGAAAAACATGAATCAAATAAACATTTAATCAAGTAAGCATTTAGTGCAAGGCATTCAATACATGGGTACACAAGGATAATCACATGAACAAGAATGCGACCACGACCTATAAGCGAGAGAAACACCATAACGAGATAATCACAAGCGATAACCGGATAGACACCAAAGCAAAACACAACCACAACTTACAAATGAGCAACCATCATAACCGGACATGCAAAATCTCCCCTCAATCAATGTCATCAAAGACCATTGATTGACATTAATTAATCGTTATAAAACAAGAATATATCATTTGTTCGAACTTCATCTATGATCCCGTGCCATTATTGAATGACATTTCTAGGACCGTAGATGTTATCGATAACAAGGAATATATTCTTTATTAAATTGAGAAAAATGATAAAATAGTATTCTTAAAAGAATGACATATATAAAATAATGATATATATGAATAATAAAATAGTATTCTTAATTTTTTTTAAATTAAGAAAACTTGATTTATACGAGATATAAAAGGCGAGTCTGATTCGGGATGAATAGGAGTCAAAGTAAAGTACATCAACTCGGCAAACTATAGCTCCGATTGAGCTATGTTTATTTCTGAAGGAACCAAGTCATGAAGTTCTGATTGAGTTGAGCATTGTACACGAAAAGGCGAGAGTACATTGTCTTGGGCACATGTAGAATTGCACATAGAAGGGTTAGTGACATGTTTAATCTCACATTTGGATGCATCGCGGTGTAACATACGCGTATCATTAATGGGGATCTATTAGGTTCTACATTCTTGAAGAGTTTTCTGTGGGAATCCATTTGAGGCATGATCTAGGAATGTAGGTTCGTTTAAGTCCTGTAAACTTAAAAAATGCGCGGTGGGAATCCATTTGAAACCACAGTTAGTTGACTTAAATGAGTGCACAACCTTGTTTTGGCAATATGTCCTTTTGTGATCGAGAGAATTTCTTAGGGGATTGATCGGTCAAATGATGTTTTGCATGCGAGCTAGTTATACTTATTGCATTTACGATGCGTGAGAATTGACCATAAGTCAGGGTTTGAGATTCATCATATCCGAACTAGGCAATGAAGTGGTGGTTTTGACAAAACAAACATATTGTCAACTTGGGATGTAAGCTTAGATTTCAATGGTTTAGCTCTTTCGGACCTAAAGGCATTAGGTTGTTTAATAAGCTGTTCGTTTCAAGTGGTTACGAGCATTTGACTTTCCCAAAGTTGAAGGTTTTGCAAACTTAGTGTTCATCCTATTTCCAACAGACTTCACGAGCTCATTTTTAGGGCAACAACATTGAAGCTCTTATCACGAATTTGTGCTTTGAGGTCATCAATGTCTTTCATCAAGAGGTTAGATTGATTGACTAACTTAGAGTTTGTTTCCTCGAGGTTCATTCTTAAATGCTCATTTTCTCTTAGAAGGTTGGACACACATAGAGCTAGTTCGAATTTCTAGATTCTAGTGCATCACTCATCTCATGGCGGTCATATTTACGGGCTTCGAAAGAAGTAATTTGATTGCCAATGGTGAAATCTTTGTCTGAATCAGGGATTTTAGCGATTAATTTCAAAAATTCTCTAAATTACGGAAGTTCTGATTAGTACAAGGTTTCTTTGCATAAAACATTTCATCCTTTTGTTGTATTTCAATTTGCAATGAGATCGGTGTTTTCAAAATTGAAAATTTGTTTGAAAGCTCATCATATACCCTTTTTCAATCATGTTACTTGCATTAGATTCGGGTAAAACAAAGATTGATTCCACAATGTTATGTTCGAGTAAGAGTCACGTACCTTTTATGAGAATATGTGTGATCGGTTAAGTGTACCTTATCGAAAGAAACCTTTTACGACTCACGAGTGTTTGAGATCGGTCTTTGTTGTCTTCATCCTTTTCATTACAAGCGAGATTACGCAATCGGTGTCATTCATTTGGTTCAAGCGGAATGTTGCATGACTTGTCACAATTGCTCCATGGTGTCTCTTGGTACTCATTCAACGCATTCACTTGTTATTCTCTTTTACGACTTCCTTGATGTATGTTTCCATATTACCCATAAGTTGAGTAAATGAGTTTACGAACTCATGAATTTCCATTCCGTATGTTTTTGAATGATATTCCGGTCATGATATCATCAAAATCGAGAATATTCTTCCGGATAAGTGGTGAAATTGATTGAAGATAGTTTGAAGGCGGCATGAGACTCATCGGTTGAGACCTTTTCTTTGGTAATTTGAAACCTCGATCGTTTCTAAGTTAAGTAAAGCAGTTCTTGTCAAAGTGGGAAAATCTGACGAAGGATGGCACAACTTATTCGATCCATGGTTGTAGATAAGAGTAATTTGAGAAGGCGGTGAGATGTTGAAGCGGACTCACCGGTGCATTCCATATTCTTAGCATCATTTGCGAGACATTAAGAGTGACTTATTTGAGTTGTTACGATTAATCGATCTTTGAATCATTAAATGTGTTAGGAATTAGAAAATTCCGGTCTTTGAAAAGTCGGTCACCCCAACTATTATCTAGCATAAGTTAGCTCGTAGATTGGTCATTTATTCACGGTCTATGTAGTTAGTTAGTAGTGTAAAATAGTTTAGTGCAACACCGTGGAAGAAGGTCGGTCTTTACCCATGTATCCACGATCCACGGGCCGTCGGAGGTCGTTTAGTTTGTAACCTATAAATACCCTCTACCTTGCAAGGTAGAGGTTGGATGTTCTTTGGTAATCTAATATTCAACTAGTTTCTCTCACTAGAATGTCCCACTCTTTCTCTCTCTAAAAACCATCTATGTGCTCATTGTGTTAATGTTATGATGTGTATGTGAAAAGTTAATATCTAACAATTGGTATCAAGAGCCATGGTTAGATCATATCTTGCACATCTTTGGATTTATAGTGGTTTTTAGGTGGTCTTTGAGTTTGAAAAAGTTTAGTGGTTTTTGCATCATTTGGTTGATTTCTTGTGTTAAAGTTTGAATTTTGTTGGTACTTTTGTGTTTAGAATCATCATATGTGTTTAGGTTTTCATTTGGGAAGCTTGAATCATCTTGGTTGGGTTGTTTTTGGATTGAAAAGTGAAGTTTATTTGGTTTTTCAAGCTAGCGACTTAGCTCTCGGAATAGTTTCTTGGTAGCGACTTACTTCACAGTTTTGTAGCGACTTACAGTGTTAAAAGCTAGCGAGTTAGAGCTAGCGAGTTAAAGGACAAGTAGTGGACTCTCCACTCGGGTAGCGACTTAATGGTAGCGACTTGGTCGATGTGAGTTGCTCTTTAGCGACTTGTGTCTCTAGCGACTTGTGTGGCAATTCATCCAAAATTTGGTTAGCGACTTGGTGTGCGTGAGAGTTACCACCTAGCGACTTACATCTGGCTAGCGAATTGGAAAGCTAGCGACTTAGAGTGGTGGCGAATTAGTGTTGGCGACTTGGGATTAGTACTTGTAGCGAATTGATTATTAATTCTCTAGAGACTTTGGGGAGTAATTCATAATAACACAATGTCAGTCATCACGGATTCTTTAATCACCAAAGTACTTGCTCTCTATGACCTGACCGAGAATAGTGGCTGAATGCCCATCCCGAAGACCTCACACCTAATGACTCGGTGTCAATCAATCGAATAACTCAAATAAGTCACTCTTAATATCCTCGGATAATACTAAGAATATGGAATGCACCGGTGGCGTTTCAACATCTCGATCGACTTCTCGGTTATTCTTATCAACAACTATGGATCGAACAAGTTGTGCTATCCTTCGTCGAGGATTTTCCCACTTTAACAAGAACTGTTTTGCTCAACTTAGAGCGACTAAGGGTTCAAATTAACAAAGAAAAGATCTCTTGATGATTCTCATGCGCCTCCAAACCATCGTCAACCAATTTCAACCACTTATCCGGAAGAATACTCATCGACTTTGATGATATCATGGTGGAATGTCTTTCAAAAACACACGGAATGGAAATTCATGAGTTCGAAACTCCTTTATTCAACTTATGAGTAATATGGAAACATACATTGAAGAAAGCGCTAATGAGAATAACAAGATGAAGGAATTGAGCGAGTGTCAAGAGTGTCCATGGAACAATGATAACGTGTCATGCTTCATTCCAATTGAACCGTGAGAAGACACGGTTTGCGAAATCTCATTGTGATGGAAAAAGATGTAGAGGACAACACGATTTCAAATTCTCGAGTGCGAAAGGGATCAATCGACAAGGTACACTTATCGATCACACCAATTCTCACAAAAAGGTACATGATTCTTACCCAGAACATGACAATGTGGAATCAATCTTTGTCTTGTCTGAATCTAATGCATGCAACATGATTGAAAAAAGGGTATATGATGAGCTTTCAAACAAATTTTCAAATCTTGAAAAACACTGTATCTCTTTGCAAATTGAAATACAACATAAGGATGAAATTTTGTATGCAAATAAAAAGTGTAATGTCTGGAACTTCGAATTTAGAAATTTTTGAAATTAATCGGTTAAAATCCCGATTCGGGACAAAGATTCGACCATAAGAAATCGAAATCTCTTCTTTGAAGCCGAAATGTGACCGTCATGAGATGAGTGATACACTAGATTCTAGGAATTACGAACTAGCTCTATGTGTGTCCAACCTTCTAAGAGAAAATGAGCGATTAAGAAAGAACCTTGAGGATGCAAACTCTAAGTTAATCAATCAATCTAATCTATTGATGAAAGATATTGATGACCTCAAGCACAAATTCGGGATAAGAGCTTCAATATTGTTGCCCTAAAAATGAGCTCGGGAAGTATCTTTGGAAATAGGATGAACACTAAGTTTGCAAAACCTTCAACTTTGGGAAAGTCAGCAGTTCGTAACCACTTGAAGCGAGCAGTTACTAAACAACCTAATGCCTTTAGGTGCGAAAGAGCTAAACCATTGAAATCTAAGCTTACATCCCAAGTTGATTACAAGTCTGTTTTGTCAAAACCGGTCACTTCATTGCCTAATTCGGATATGATGAATCCCAAGCACGGGACTAATGAACATCACCCACAAGTCAAAAATGCTACAAGCTTAACTAGATTTCATGCAAAACATAGTCGGCGGATCAATCCCTAAGAAATTCTCGGATCACAAAAGACAAATAGTCAAAAGAAGGTGTGCACTCATTTAGTTCATCTCACTGTGGCTTCAAATGGATTCCCACCGCGGATTATTTAAGTATACAGGACTTAAACGAACTTACATTCCTAAATCATGCCTCAGTGGATTCCAGGGTAAATTCTTCAAGAATGTAGAACCTAACAGGATCCCATTAATGATATATACGGATCATCTTGTGTTGCATCTAAATGTGAGACTAAACATGTCACTAACCCTTCTATGTACAAGTCTACATGTGCTTCAAGTACAATGTGCTCTCAGTCTTTTTCAGGTACAATGCTCAACTCAATCAGGAATTTCATGACTTGGTTCCCCTCAGATATGAACATAGCTCATTCAGGAGCTATAGCTTGCCAGAGTTGATGTACTTCTTACTATTGACTCCTATTCATTTCGAATCTGGACTCGTCCTTTCATGTCTTTGTATAAATCAAGTTTTAAAAAAAAAAAAAAAAAAAAAAAAAAAAATTTCTGTTATCATTTTATCATTTTTTTCATTTTTATCATTTTTTTACAATCTAATAATGAATATATTCCTTGTTATCGATAACATCTACGATCCTAGAAATGTCATTCAATAATGGCACGGGATCATAGATGAAGTTCGAACAAATGATATATTCTTGGTAGTTTAATGGGCTCGGGTAATATCAATCAATGTTCTGTGTTGACATTGATTGAGGGGGAGATTTGCTTTATACACCATTGGCTTCACATCTTGGATATGATGCTTGTTTATTTGTACTATGTGGTGATTTCTGCTTGTGTGACTAGCGGTTATACATTTGAAATATCTGGTGTGGTTATACATTTTGCTCATGAGATTTGCCCTATGTGTTGAAATGTTGAATTGAATTGCTTCATGATGATCAGTGTAATAATCAATGCTAGAGACGTTATCCTATCCGTGTTAGCATATTATTACCACTCATTCACTAATACCATAGGGACCAAACTTGTCATATAGTGTAAGTTTTTGTTGCACTAGCGTATTACCACCTTAGTTCATAACCACAAGGACCAATTGTGTCATATTGCCTAAGTGAGGTTGTATACCCCTAGCGAGTTACCCATTAGCGAGTTACCTTGTCTCTTCTCTCTTCTCTCTCTCGTTTTTTTCTCTCTCTTCGTCTTCTCATTCTTACTAGCGACTTAGCTTAAGGTTTGCTTTGATTCCCTCTTTTTGTTACTATCTTATGCTTTAGTGTCTAGTGTCTAACTTATCACTCTTTCCAGATCCTTTCAGTGCTCGCGTAGTGTGATTTGTTGACTCTCTCGCTTAGGTTCGGATCTTCTTTGTAAATCGTATGTGTGTTACTTATAAAATGATTGAACGTGTTATACATTGTTTGGATTATATTGTTTGGACTATATTGGTTGAATACATTGATGGATGAGTAAAATGGATCAGACTGATGGGTTGGGTTAGGTATGTTCTTGGTGGCGAGTTAGATTGTTCTTGGTAGCGACTTAGTATGAATATTCTTCATGGCGAGTTAGAGCTCTACATAGCGAACACGTCACCGCGTGAATTAGCTCACTAGCTTCCAAATGACTTAGTTAGCGAGTTAGTAACTAGCGACTTGTATTTACAAGTTAGCGAATTAATAACCTAGCGACTTAGTTAACCTCTTTGTAGCGACTTGGCTTGAATTCTTGTACATGGCGACTTGACTTTCTGAGCTAGCGAATTATCCTAGCGACTTGGTTAGCGAATTAGCGAGATAGCGACTTGTATTTTCAAGTTAGCGAATTTAATTACCTAGCGACTTAATTGTTGCTTGTAGCGACTTGGTTTAGGTTTTATTCATGGCAACTTGGTCTTACATGTTAGCGAATTTGCTTAGCGACTTAGAGTGCTAATCCTTTTGTGGCTTGTCCGTGGCTCTAGATGACGACTTGTTTTACAAGTTTATAACATGTTCATGATTGAGAATTAGTCTTAGGGTCAAGGATTTTTAAAATGCTCTAAGTTTTGCTAATGATGATTTCGCTCTCACTACTCCTAGGATCCCATAATTCGACTTGTTGAATTAACACTCTATGTAAACTGTTATGACATCTCTGTTTAGGCAAAAGGTACTTGGGTTCTCTCACGCCCAAATGTTACTTTTGCCTCATACATATGTGTTATATCACTTTGTTATGTGTATCTTGATTCATGTCATGTTCACTCTGTATTGCACTCTTTTGTCCTTTAAGTCCCCTTGAAGCTCGTCATGTAATCATTTATTGGTATGAATGTACTTCATTGATATACTTCATTTATGAATGTTATCATATACCTGAATGTTGTCATATATTTGTAATCTATGCCACTCAATCCTTCTCTGTATGTGTTTTGGGGACTCATTCTGAGTTACTATCTCCATGTTAATGTTGTCTCACTTACCAGTTATTATCTAACCTGTTCCCATCTATCACTATTGACTGTATGATTACTCGAACATCAATGGCAAGTTCAATCCCGAAAAGCGCTACCGTCGGGATCATCGGAATACTCTCGAGACGATGAAATCCTTCCCAAAGTCAATGGGCGCTATTGGTAAAAGCAAGCTGTTATGTGGACCTACAAAGGCTCCCACAAAATCCGATATTCAAAGTTTCAATTGACATCCTCAAAACACTAACTTCTTGATTGCTATTACAAGCAATGCTCGATTCACCGCCATCTACATTCAACAATTACGGAACACCGTTCAATGGAATAAAATCACGACGATACTCTTGCAAAATTTGGATAATATGGAGTTTACAATTGATTACGATATTTTGAGCAAAGCTCTTGGAATCACATCATGTAACCACGACATTAGATTACGTATCTCCACAGTGTCTTGACGATCGATCGTATTTCTTATTGGGTTAGGCTATCGAGCGATATCTCAAGAGCCTCGACATTATCCTTTGGACACATGTATCAACCACAGAGCTATTGCAACCATTACGAATTTGTGCTTGTGCGGGAAAACATCGGGGTTCGATAAAGTTAGAATTCCTATCTTGCAAATCCTATGGGGAATCGTTAATAGGGTTGATGTGAATGTCTCGGATCGTATTTGGGAAGAATTCTCGCTATCAATGACCACATTCATATCGTGAAACCTATTTTACGAACAATGTTCAAGGTCGTAAGAAGCGAGAACAAACTCGTAATTCCGACATCGATTCTCCAAACTTGTCATCCGATGTCGCAACAAACTCACAACTTCACTCCTAGGTGCGAATCAACTCTTCACAAAGCGAACATGAATTTATTTTAGGAAACTTGAAATATGTTCCTAGAGGTTCGAATCAAGAAGTATTTGGATTGCCAATTCTGATCTTCTTCTCACGAGATGATATCAAGAAGAAGGACTACTTCAAGCAATACATGAAAAGTGCAACCAAACTCTCTCGCTAATGTCACACCTCTCCTTTACAACCAACTGCTCCCAAGACCACCTCGACTCTAAAGCATCCTATGCCTCTCTTCCTAAAAGAGGCGTGAAAGATCTCATCGGTCGGAATCTTCATCCAAAAAGCATAAAGAAAAGAAGAAGAAAGTGGAAAGGAAATAGATGAGAACAACGAGGTGCCAAGGAATACTTTCGGGTTAATTGATGAGGATGGCGATGCGCAGCGTGGTATTCGACAAAGTCTTGAAGATCAAAATGTGAAGGCTCCGTGGGTGGAGTTGTGTTAAGAGAACCCTCTCAACCACCTCAACAAACATTGAATAACACTTGACAAGGGTAAAGGGTTGCAAGTGATGAACAAAACGCTTTCACATGCTTTTAACCATCTCTTCATCTCCTCTAGCACCACTAATCCATATGAGTGAAGAAGAACAGATTCACCTCATGAAAAGGAACAATCCGGTGTGGTGCACAGAAGCGTTCAAGGAATCTCTATCACTTGGTGAGACTCAATCGAGTTGAATGTTGACACTCTGTTACAAAAGGGCTCACGGAGAACCTTGGGACAAGATCGCGAGACCTTGAAGATGGATGAACCAAATCGTCTACAAACTCTCTATCTTCACTTAAGAATCTTGATGATGACTTCTCTTTGGTGATCAATTCATTAATGACAAAACCTTAGACTACGCACAATCCATGTATAATGTCGGCATTGACAAGATACTTGACCATTCCTCCAATGACTACATCTTCACTATCAATTGCACTTCCACCTCCTTGCACTTTCAATCAACCGTACAAACACCATCAACAACACCACCAACTCGGAACCCATCTTCACAATCGCGGATGAAGAGGCTCCACCGACTTCTCCTCATGATTCTCACGTCGATCAACTCTTGGATAAAACCATTAAAGGGTAGAAGCCTTTGGAAGGCAACTTCCTAAATCATTGATTCTCCGGTGGAGCGTGTCTCTGATTGGAGCACCTCAACTTCATTTGAAGCAATTACTAATGCTATTGAAGGAGAAGTCAAGGATGCCGTGGAATGGGCAATGGGCTCCACTTCTCGGGACGATTCAAGGACCTCCCCATCTCCGATATGAGGAAGCGACTACGTGAAAAGGATGTATGAAATTTGAAGAGGACAAGCATGAGGTTCACGATAAACTTTATGAGGCACTTGAAGAATCCATCGGGTTCGACAATTATGAGCAGTTTAAAATTTAAGTCGGAGAAAAGGATGCTAAAAAGAAAGAAGGACAATTGTGATGGAAACATTGATGAAGGTTTGCAAAGATCGCAAGATCCTCCACCACCGGAGGCTTTGGAACTTGGAGGCTGGGAACCCTTCGTCAACACCCATTTCACCTCCATCACGGCCACCATCATCAACTCCAAAACCGTCCAATCAATCGGACTCTACAAACAAACAGTACTTTCGGAAGAAATCTGCGCTGGATGACGATCGATTCAAGATTTACCTCCACATCCACTTCAATTCACGATGATCAAGTGGTCCACGAAGAGTCTCAAGTTATGGTGACTCGAAACCGAGATGAAGATGATGCATCGACGAAACATATTCCTAAGCCATCGGAAGATTGGTTTGACAATTACATGGTGGGAACCGCACTAGTACATCCGGGTAGCTCCTTACAGAGACACAATTCAACGCATTGTGGAAGATAGACTTCCTTCTCCGGAACCCATGGACAATCCCAGTCGACTCTATGATTCCAGACAACAATTGGGCATCGCTTATCACCAATAACTATGAAGTCCCACCAAGACTCTCTTCGCACTACACCGTGATATGGGAAGCTTCATTAGATGGTTTTGTGGCGGAAAAGTATCTCTTCTATAACACCAAGAGATCTAGAAGGACAAGCCTACGAAATTGTCAAAGTCTTCCATTACGATGCAAACCATCTTCAATATCGGATGGAAGAATGCCATAAGATCTTGAATGACCAAGTCGGTGAGCAAATCGATCGCTTCAATGTCAACAAATCTCTTCCTCTTGGTGGTGAACACAGTCGGATAACCATTCGGTGAATTCTTCTTCAATCACGACTTGGACTATCTGTGTGCTCGCTCTGCGGAAAGAAGGCTGCTCTATCTATTTCAAAGATGAAAGTCGCAACCTATTACGATCGGGGGCTTGAGCGGATGGTTCTGATCAGTTCGGGCAAATGAAGAACAAAAGTATGATATTGCGTCTTATGGTATTTCCAGGGTGGTTCAAAAGAAGATGTTCTACATTGAAAGACATGGCGATATAAAGGCGCAATGAGGTCGGATCAAAACTACAAATCTTAAGCGTTGTCGGTGTAGAGATCTTCCGATGTATGGATATGAGTACTTGAAGAAGATTGTCCTTAAAAGAGCGATTTCAAAATGTATACCATTGAAGAGAACGACTTCAAACATCTTACGCCCAATGATTTGAAGATCTCTATCTCTTAAATCTTCAAGGACACCGGAGCACTTACATGCGTGAGAAAAGGCCCTCTCTGCGGTGTCACTCTTTGGATCGGGGCTTAGTCATTCGGAAGCGAGTTGAGGACCTTGACAGCATTGAAAGCTACCAAACCGGGTCAACCTCACAAGTCCTCAATGGAGTGCAACAAGGCATGAATTTCATCGTGAATACAAAGTTCTTGACACCCCTAGAGCCGTCATCTTCACCGATGATATGGATCGCGTATGCTTATGCGTCTATGTGAACTTTACAAGTTTTGTGATGGTACGCTCAAAATGGTCGAAGAAGAACTTGACACGAGTGAAAGAAGCCAAACTTGATATGAGATCTTGGGTTAAAACTACTTTACGGGTGATGATGATGCGTGAAGAGATGTGAACATTTCATTCTTTGCAATCCGACGTAGACTCAAGACACGAAGGATCTTCCGCACCTTGAAAGCTTTGTTGGTGGAAGGCTCCGTGATGGTCACTACAAACTTCTTCAAAGAACCGAATGAAGACGTCTTGAATACCGTTTATGTTTTGTTAACTTTGTGTTATATGTGGTGTATTATATATGAACAAGCTGTGATACATGTAATAGTGCTAGGATTTGTACTATGGTTTCCCTTATGAAAAAGGGAAACATCGTGTTGTCCTTTTCTTTATCATATAAAATTGGACACATTTTCTCCTACAAATATTTTACCTCACACTTATTTAAATCACTTGAGATCCAAAATCTCAAAGGATTTAAGATTTTGATCGGGGAGAAAATGTGATATAAATATGAAAGATGGTAAAAGATAAGATGACCAATTTTGTGCATACTTCTCACTTATATGTGCTAAACAAGTTTTGAATCTCGAAGCATATATTAAGGGGGAGAACTCTCTTTGTAAATTCAAGTCATCAGGGTACACTACACTTTAAATACTTTAAAGTACCTTGATCACATGGCTTCTAATCCTTTGATGATAAAAGGTTCCCTCTAGTATGTGCAAAACCCTTTTCAACCTCGAGGCACATATTGAGGGGGAGCTAATTCATGAAAACCTCATCCTTCCCGGAAATGCTATACCTACTTGATCTGTTGAGGGAAGTGATGTTGATATCTTTTAGAAAATGGTAATCAAAAGAAGTTAATTCTTTCTCTTGCCTCCGTGTGCAAAACATTTCCAAATACTTGATGCACATGTTGAGGGGGAGTTCTCGTTCTAAAAATATCAAAAACAATTCAGGTACAAAAAGCTTTGATAATATATCACAAGTATCCGAATTGATTTTCAAGTGGTTTTCAATTGGATCCAATGGCGGATGAACAATACCAAATTGACCGACCAACTTTACTTTATGTACGGTGATATAAGGATGATAAGGTTAGGTATTGGTTCCCATGATCCGCCAGAACGGAGGGATCTACCGAGGACAATCCACTAGTTAGTGTAGAAGTCCTTAGGTATGATGATAAAAGGAGAAAAGTGAGATATGGGAAGTGTGCAAACTAAGACCGAGCTAGTCTTGGAATAAACCCAACAAGGTAATAGCTATGAAGTCTCGGTAAGCAGAAGGGTTGAAGAATTAAAAGAATTGAATGAAAATAGGGTGAAAACAAATAGCCCTCCATTAATTCAACCTTAGGGCGATACGGGTTCAATTCATATACTCTTGATGGTAACATCGGTATTGAAGACAAGGCGTCATGGACCCGGTGGACGCTTGCACTTCAACTTTCCAAACCACTCAAGTTCCTCTTAAAGGGCTTGTTTCATTCTCACGGGAACCAACATTATCTATCGACTTTCTCTTAGAGATGGTTGATATTGAAGAAGAGACCCTCTCCCTAGTCTCCGTTATAGGTTCCAAATATGCACAAATTGAGTCTAGAGCCACGAGATCATCAATTAATCTCATTAGGACACTTTCAATGAAGACTCTCTGTTTCACACAATGTGGAAAGAGATTATATCTTGAGTCCTCGCATTATCCTTGTGGTATTGCGGAACATCGAGTAATGTGTTTACACACTCACAATGAAGATGGAAAGCCTTCGAGCCAACATCAAACAAGCTCTGGTAGGTGGCATGTGAAATCTATTATATAGATCAACCATGTGACAACCGAAGCAGAAACAATGGGGCGATTCAATCTCTTGAATCAATCACGGTTCGAGTTATGGATTGACGGATGCCTTTGAAAACCGGTCTTTGTGCTTATAAACTCTTTTCTTTTGCACATCAACCGTGTACTCATTTTCAAACCAAAAGGTATTTTTATGATTGATAATTGATTGTCAATAAAACCTTCGTTGTATTGCAAAACAACTTCTATTGAGCAATACACGATTGTTTTCAAATCTCTTTTCATCAATCGGTGGACTTAAAATTATTTGGTTCACTCACTCCGTGTTGTCTTCTTTGAGACGTTCGGTTTGAGAACGACTAGAACATTCGAAACCACATCAAGGAGATTCTTAGGAATCCTACGATCACGAGCGATGCTTGTCTTGATCAACGGGGAACCGTGGGCGTGTACCTCAATTCATCGAAAGTGATCAAAGACACTTTCGTGCGATTTGTTGCTAAGCTGTTGTATGCGAGTGCCCGGCGTTTGCGGTGATCGAATGAAGCGATCAATCCATAGCCGCATGCTCACTTAACACATTCAACTCAAAAGAAATCATGATTAGTGCATCAATAACTCGATATTTTCACTCCATGCTTACGCTTTCTGCTGCGCCAATATCGTGATTCAACAAATGCTTACGCTACTCTGATGATAAGATTTCATGATCCAGAATGTGAGCATGTCGGTCCAAAAGTCACAATATCACATTATATCAACACCACAAAGGATGTGTCAGAGATTGTTGATTGCTGAAGATCTCAAAAGCTGGCTCATATTTACTATCTCGTGAATCAGAAATGGACCTCCTACATAAAGTACATATCTTTGCAGACTTTGAAGTTGCACCACCTATGCATCAAGTTTACAATGTTGATGTATGACAGACTTCGAGCTCAAGAACAATGTCAAGTCTAGAATGCTAGGATCTGAAATGTAAACTATGGGGTGACCTCCCTTAGGGGGAGATTGTTAGGAATTAGAAAATTCCAGTGCTGAAAGAGTCGGTCACCCCAACTATTATCTAGCATAAGTTAGCTCGTAGATTGGTCATTTGTTACGGTCTATGTAGTTAGTTAGTAGTGTAAAATAGTTTAGTGCAACACCGTGGAAGAAGGTCGGGTCTTTACCATCAGTATCCACGATCCACAGGCCGTCGAGGTCGTTTAGTTTGTAACCTATAAATACCCTCTACCTTGCAAGGTAGGGTTGGATGTTCTTTGGTAATCTAATATTCAACTAGTTTCTCTCACTAGAATGTCCCACTCTTTCTCTCTCTAAAAACCATCTATGTGCTCATTGTGTTAATGTTATGATGTGTATGTGAAAAGTTAATATCTAACAAAATGTATGGCATTCAGGTAAGCATTCTGTTTCACTATTCTGTGCTGTGTCATAGAGAGCAAGTACTTTGGTGATTAAAGGATCCGTGATGACTGACATTGTGTTATTATGAATTACTCCCCAAGTCTCTAGAGATTTTGAACCAACTCGCTAGCAACTAAATAGCAATAATCCCAAGTCGTTAAATCAACATCCAAATCGCTAAGTACAAGTCGCTAATCCTCTAGTCGCTAACACCTAATTCGCTATACCACCAAGTCGCTAAACAATTGCAAGTCGCTAAGTAGTAACTCGCTAAGCATTAAGTCGCTAGCAAAATTTTGGCGAAGAATTGCTAATCAAGTCGCTAACGATTCAAGTCGCTAAAGAGCAACTCGTTCTGCATCAAGTCGCTACCACTGTCGCTACCCGTAGTGGAGAGTCCACTACTTGTCTTTGTTAATCGCTAGATCTAAGTCGCTAGCTCAAACGTAACTCGCTACGAAATTGCAAAGCAAGTCGCTACGAAGAATGAAGTCCGAATGTCAAGTCGCTAGCAAGAAAACCACAAAAACATCACTTTTCAATCCAAAACTACCCAACCACGATGATTCAAGCTTACCAAATCAAACCCTAAACACTTGTGATGATTCTAAACATAAAAGTACTATCAAAATCCAAACTTTAACACTAGAAATCACCCAAATGATGCAAAACCACTAAACTTTTCAAACTCAAAACCACCTAAAACCACTAGAAATCCAAAGATGCATTTATATGATCTAACCATGGCTCTTGATACCAATTGTAAGATATTGGATTTCACTTACATATCATAACATTAACACAATGGGCATATAGATGATTTTAGAGAGAGAAAGTGGGATATTCTAGTAAGAGAAACTTGTAGAATATTAGATTACCAAGAACATCCAACCTCTACCTTGCAAGGTAGAGGGTATTTATAGGTTACAAACTAAACGACCTCCTGACGGCTCGTGGATCGTGGATACGATGGTAAAGACCCGTCCTTCCTCCACGGTGTTGCACTAAGCTATTTTACGCCATCGACTAACTAATTAACTACATAAAAGCGTAAATAACGACAAGTCTACGAGCTAACTTATGCTAGATAATAGTTGGGGTGACCGACTCTTCAATACTTGGAATTTTCTAATTCCTAACATGTGCTCCAGATCAAACTCTTCCACGTAATCCTCCACGGCTACCATACAAGAGAGTTCTTGGTTCATCATCAAACTCGGCCTCTCAACAACCTCCGATAGATTCTCTTGAGCAACCAAAGCTTTTGTTTCGTAATAGAATTTCTTTCAACTCTAGCTTTGGTTTCTCGACCATCCGGTTTGCTTGATATTTAGCAAACCCGCATTCCTTGCAAAATGTCCGATCTTTTGACAGCTTGAAGCATTCAATCTTGGATTTGTCAAAAGTGATTCCTATTTTGGTTTGAAGTCAATGCCTCTTCACGCCTTCTTCATAAACTTTTTGATCCTTGCGTGATCATAGCAACTTGCCACCGATATCAATTTCTTCAAGAGCATCCTCCATGATCTATGAGAGATCTTCTTCATGGGGACAGTAAAGTAGCTTGTCGTGCAAAGAAAGAGCATCGACTTCATCCGAGTGGATGGTAGGTGTTGGTGAGGCTTCTTGAGCAAAGGTGGGGGTAGAATAGGCAATGATGCTTTGAGCAACAAGATTTTGAGTAGAGAAGCGATACTTTTAGTGGAAGTCACGCCTCTTTTCAGATGATAAAAGGCTATCTGTGAGACTTTGAACTAGTCGGTCATTCATCTCATGCTCATACACCTTCGGATGATTGTAAAGATCATCAAAGTCCATGACATCCAAACCAGTTGTTGTCTCTCGATCATAGTAGCAATCACATGCCATGTCGATGGCAAACTCTTTAAGAACTTTAGATTAGTATCTTCAATCGAAACCTCGCTTTGTATAGCTCCAAAGATGTCGAGAAGATTTTGGAATCATCATAGGCGACATTAAGGCCTTCTCTTTCTCCAACAATGAATGTTTCAAACTGCCGCTTCAACAGATTTACGTGCATCTTTTGGAAGCATCATTGCCTCCAAACCTTGTCTTAAGAGCAGCCCAAAGTTGCTTTGCATCTTTAGCATCATGGAACTTGAGTGGATGACCATCCGGAATAGCGTATAACATATATTGAGAGCCTTCTCTTGATTTCTTATTGTTGTTCGCCGGTAAGACCGCTTTAGGTGCTTTGGGTTGTCCAGGAACATCAATAGGTTACGGAGCGACTTCATTACCATTGACAATTACATTCCATAGAGCATGGTGCGTAATTGCAATATCTTCCTCATCTTCATGCTCCATGGGTCGATTCTCCTTCTTAATGATTGGTATTACGAGTGAGGTGATTGATGGTGGTGGAGCGACTTGATCGACATCTTTAGGTTTTTGTTGTTAACTAGGTTTTATGGTTTCTTCTTAGTCAGAGTTTCCACACAAGCTCTGATACCACTTGTTGGATCGATGTACTCTAAACAAACTAACTATATAGCTTGTTAAGGGTTTAACAACCTCGGATAAATCCTAAGTTATTAACAATGAAACACTGAGCAAACTCTATTAAGTATGCGGAATTTACTCAACAAAGCTAAGAAGAATATAATATTAACTTTCAACGATTTTATTAATAACTCTAAATCTGCTTGTTATGTAGATTCTTAAACAACTCTAAAACACTAATAATAATCGTACTTTAGGATTCTAAAAACATATATCTCTAATGTCAATCTAGGGTCCTTTATAGGCTTAAGGATAACCCTAGTCGGTTTACAATTTGTATCCTTGTACGACAAGTAATCTAAACAAAGAATATTCTAGAATAACAAAGCTTTCCATAAACGAATATAGCAGCTTTAGCTGCGATACTTTGACTTGACAAAGAAGATTTTGACTTTCTCTTTAGCAGTACTTTGACTTTTTCCAGTACTTTGTCATTCTTCAGCACTTTCATATCCCAACATGTAGGTACAAGGCAACACCATTCAGACTGCTCACATGGTTACAAATCAGAGAGTTTTAAGTGATAAACACAGTGAAAACCTTGTAGAAGACCCAAAATCCTGTGTACCTTAAGAAAGCCAAAAGGGCTCAAGAAGTGATTTATGATGGTAGTTAGATTCTTAAGCCCAAACAAAAGCCAACTTTTGTACAAATAACAGAAGAGGACATAGAGTTAGAAAATACCTCTAGAGAGAAAATGGATAAGAAAATGAATAACCCTGATAGTGTGGAGAAAAGACTTAATTTCGAAACTCCCAACTATTCTAATAAAAACTTCTTAGCTACGTTTAAACCTCAAACTCAATTAACCCCTAAACAAGTATTTTGGAAGTTAGATATGAATAAGAGAAAGGCCAAAGAACTTGTAGAAAATAATCCTCCCCTTAGGAATGTATCCTCCCAATACACTGATGCATTTAGTGCCTAAAACTCTTCCTACACAATGCAAAACCTTAATTAGCATATACGTGATTTACCAACTATTTGCTGATTTTGATAAAACATGTAAGAAGAGAATCACACCAACGGGTATTACTGAAGGGGAAAGGGGTTTTGAGCAAACCAAAGAATGTTATCTTACTGAGGTTATTCCTTTCTTTAAACAATTGAAAGAACAATTCGAGGGTATTCAAAAGGACCTAGATACTGAGGTTAAAGAAATTAAAAAGATGTTTAATGTAATGGAAAACGAGGCAAGAAATAATGCATATGAGCTTAAAAGCTATGAGATTGAGAGGAAGAATATTCACATTCTTAATGAGAATTTGATTGCCAGATGTATTGCGCATGATGTATTTATACTGTCACAAATTATGCCATAACTGCTTCTAAATTTCATGATTTGTCAATTGCATTTAAAGTTTCCCAAGATCATGTCAATGAGTTTGAAACCAAGAATTTAAAATTGCAAGAATACATTAGAGTGTTAATACAAATAAGCCGTAAAAACGTTTATTTATATTTTACGATCTTTTAATGTTTTGTCGATAACAAACATAAAATCATTTTAACGAAACAAATAAAATACGTAAATGGTTTGAGCCAATAGTTTACTAACACACTTACGTTTTCATATAAATTATTAAACAAGTAATATTGTTTTCATGTTATAGTAATGCATATGTATAACAACTAGTGTTTACATAATGGGTAGATATATACATACTTAGTATGTATTATAATGGGTAGAAATCTAAGTATTTGACCCATTGACTAAATACATTGAATGTAGTTGGGTAAAGCCCAAAGTCCATGACCCATACCCATGGAGCATGATCCATAACCCATGACCCATTGCATGACATCATGCATAAATCATAATGGGTATTATCCATGACCCATGGAGCTAACCCATGACCCATTGACTAGATGCATTGCATATTCTAGACACATTGTATCTATTTGGATACCCATGGATCAAAACCTACAACCCATGATTCATGATCCATGACCTACAACCCATTTTAGGGGGAGCGTCCTACGGATCCCTAGGAATACACTAGATGGATCCCTCAAGCAAGGGATCCGTGGGATCGATAAGGTTTTAAAGGTACCATTTTGAGGGGTCGTTTAAGTCCTTATTTGATCACTTTTGTATCCGTTATTGCTTAATATCGTTCCTTTTCACTTTTAGGTCTCTTGAAGGCAAAATCTTGGAATGGCACTTATTTGGACGAAAAGGCGCGAATATATGAAGAAAATGGCCAAAGTCGAATCGAGACACTCAAAGTCTGAAAGCGGCGGCGGCGTCGGTGTTAATGCGGCGCGTCGGAGGATTTTGTGACGATACGGTGGCCAATACCCTATTTTCAAGGGGCGACGCTTGGCTTTAAAGAGTAGGCGTTGCTACTCGGACGGCCTAGATGCAACCCGACGACGTCGGTCAAGAGGACGGCCACGGACATAAGGTGACGCCGTCGCAAGGTTAACGTGGCCAAGACGAAACCCTAATGACGGCGACACGGCGGCGTCCACGAACATAAGGTGGCGCGTCGCATATGTAATCTTATATATAGAATCCGAATTTTTCGGTTTTAGGGAGAGTCTTTTGGGTAAAACCTAAAACCGAACCTAAGGTGTCTTGTACAGATTTTAGGGTTTTAAACCCTATCTTACATCAAGATAAGTATTTACTTCATTAATTCAATTATGTCTTTGATTATTTGTGTGTATGCTTGCATGTTCTCCATGTCCCGCTAATTTATTTGTGTGTTTGCTTAGGAAGTATGAAACTTAATTATTGAATCTTGATTGGTTGTTTCTTATCTTAGTTGATCAATGATCTAGTAATGCGATAGGTCATTCGTTGTGTACTTAATGCTTGATTCATCTTTGTGAACCTTAGAATATGATTACCCGAGTAGTTGTAGGCTAAATTATCCAAAGAGTGCCTTAGAGTAAGAGTTTATCATCCCTAGTGGGTTTTGTAGATGAGACCCTTTGGTAAGTTCAAAGAGTTGGGAGAAACGATACCCTACAACTTTAGACACACAACGCAACTAAGAATAAGGACGTGGCAACTCAACCATCAATAGGAGATAATTAAGGAGTAGTACAACCTAAGTAAACACATCTTTAAACTATCATACGAGCACACATTAATTAGACATAGACTCCCACAACCTTAGTTTAGATAATTAGATAATAGTAGAGTAATCGGTAGAAATACCAAACCCCAAATCCAATACTCGAAATTGCACCTTTCCATTTCATAAAATATAAAAATACAAAATAATCTTCCTCAACCTTAACCTTAGCGTAGTAACTTCTTACTAGCATTCCTATTCCCCAGAGAACGATATCAATACCGTGCTACACCCTAATTACTACACTACAACGATTAGGTTCATCGCCTGGGGTGTTATAAAACTTGCTCGAAGAGAAGGAAGTTTCCTTGACCCCGAACGACGCGTGTAGCGTTATCAAGTTTTAGCGCACCGCCGGGAATAGAATAGATAGTTAGTAGTCCAACTCGTTTAGGTTCTTTGTGATTCCTATCAAGTAAATTTTTCTCATTTTTAGCTTTCTTAGTCTATCCCCTTCTTCGTGACCTTTGTTAGTAACACCCATCACTTTTCATCATGGAGGATGATAACCAACCACCACTCATCAACCCACCGCCAAATGACCCGCCAAGAGCTCGTACTTTGGTGAATACTCAAGACCAAGCCACCTAGGCTATAGGAACACCATTGAGCTTCCTACCAAGCCCAAACTACGGCCTGCGATCCGACACCATCCGGTTGGTGCAAAGCGGATGTGCATTCCATGGACTTCGTTCAAGATCCAAATCGATCCGAGGATTTCCTCAAAATTGTCGATTCCATCGACCTTGATGCTACTACTCGGGAGACCACGCCGCTGCGTCTCTTCCAATTCTCTACGGGACCAAGCTAGTAATTGGCTCGAGCGACTTCCCGGCTCCATCTCAAGTTGGGATGATCTTACCTCTCGCCTTGCTCAATTTTTCCTACCGGGAGAACCACTAAACTTAGGCGAGACATCTTGACGCCCAAAGACTCCAAGGTGAGTCTCTTTACAAAGCATGGACTTGATTTAAGGAACTACTCCGTGACTTCACACCATGGCATTGATCTTTGGCTTCAAATCCAAATCTTCTATGATCATACCGATTTCATCACTCGACGATCCATTGATCGAGCCGGTGGAAGGCTCGGTGACTTTAACGCAGAGAAATCATGGGATATTATAGAGGCTTGCCGATCAAAGCTACGAAGATTGGAGTGAATCTCCGAAACTCCGATTAACGTGGTTAATGCCATATCCACTCCTTCCGAATCCTCCGATACACTCGAAGAGCAATTGAGTGCCATCGAGAGGAATTGATTATCTTATGGAAAGGCGAAAAGAGCCCCGTACAAATTCCTCGAGAGGTCGTCAAATCCGCCAACTCCACCAACCGCCCACACTTTTTTCGAGTCCCCAAGTCGCGAGCAAACCCAAGTTCTCGAAGGCGCCTGCTCTACTTCCCAATACCACTTTCACCAAGCTTCAAGGATCAAATGAGGAGTACATGGCACTCATACGGAGAGATTAGCCGATTGAAGAGGAGGTTTATAGGCGAGAGAGGAAATGCAAGCAAAATGAAAGAAATGATGAATTTGGTAATTGAATTTACCAAAACAAAGGTTCTCGAAAAAGTGCTCAGAAGAAGCAACGATTGCCTCCCACTTCATTTATAAACGCCGCTTCCATTATGCCCGAGAATGCAAGGGTCGAGATGTGAAAACGAGAAAGCACGAAGGAGGAGTCTGTGCCTAATGATGAACCCGAGACCATTGAGTACTACCTTAAGCACGAAATTAACAAGAAAACCATTGCAAACCAAGTAAACAACTTTAGGTACAATGAAGTTCTTAGGAAGCTCTTGAAGGAAAATGACGGAAGAATAATCGACGCCTTACCTATGGAACCTCTGTATGAGTTGGTTATAAAAACCGTTAACAAGAAAACGAGACACCACAGGGAATTTCGTGATACCGCTTAGCATCGGTGACATGGATAATATAAATGCCTTGGCCGATCAAGGGACCGATGTGAACATAATGCCATTGTCAATCTATAATAAGTTAACTAAGGAGAAACCACCAAGAGCGACCTTAGACTTTCCTTAGCTAATCATACTTATGTCCACCCGTAGGAATCGTTGTTGATGTTCTAATTGAGGTAGCCAACATCGTTTATCCGTGGATTTCGTGATCATTGATGTTGAGGAAGATAAAAGCGTACCCTCATTCTTGGGACGCTGCTCGGCACCGCCAAGGCAACCATCAAATGCGAGAAGGCATCATGATACTCAAAAGCGGGAAGGGTACGCTAGGATACCCATCATCCCAAGATATCCTCTTAAGATCTTGGAAATGATTACGGTGGAAATCGAAAAGCCCCGAGCAACAATGTTAAGAAGAAGATGAATGACCGGGAAAAGGGCTTAGAGACTTTATGGTTCAAGGATTGTATGCGACGTTGTGGAAACCCGATAAAAGTTAGCAAAGAATCCCACCTCGATACCTAAGGCAAAAAGGACCCTAAGGAATTTCTAAAGGGAGAAAAAGTGCTATTGTATAGATCTCGGATAAGGGCATTACGAGGAAGAAACAAACCAAGATGGTTTGGGCCTTTCACAGATTAAGAGACCAATTTAAATGATAAAACCGTCACCATAATTGACAGCGTTGGCAAGGAATCCACGGTAAGCATACAACGCCTACACCCTTTCGATGACGGGAAAACAAAGGGTCAAGAGGGCGGTAGTGAAGTAACGTAGGAGCACGACTATGAGTCTAGCTACAAGACTCTTAAATAAAGAAAAGTGCTTCGTGGGAGGCAACCCATGCTTAATTGTTTGCTTGTCAGTGTCATATATCTTTTATTAATTATTTATCCTCATGTTTAAATTTGTAAAAATGCTTTATTTTGTTTTTAACCTCGTCTTAATTGCATATAAAGGTATTTTACATAAGGGATAAGTGTAGGGAGGATTACACACGTTTTCAAAAGAAACATAAACATGAGAATAACAATTAACTAAAAGATATATATGTTTGTTTGTTCGAGTCAAATGCTTGTATCGAGTCATAATGGATGTTTTTGCAGAAATTTTTCCAGATTCTAAAGATGTAAATTTTCCAATTTTTTCCGAAAATCGCAGACCGGTTTTTGTCGGGATAACTGACGGCGTCGAGAAGGAGTAAAACATCGATTACTTTTTCTCGTTTTCGAGCTACTTATAAATTTTGGAATTTTCCAGTCTTAATTTTCTTAGAAATTCATAAAATCCATTCCACAAGCATTATATCCTAGTTTAAATCGAGTCTTATATATATTATTACCGCTGATTTTACGCGAAGGTTTCGTTTGTTTTCTTCAAGTGTGTGGGTTTAGTTTGTCAGAAGAAGTTACATAAGATTGGAAGGAGCTTTTCATAATAATTCTTCTTGAAAAGGATTTAACCACCACTTTGCACGGATCCTACCGAGCTAATCGTGGAGTATTAGTTTCTCATTTTTAATTACCTTCCATTATCATAACTTTGATACTTTCGGGAACATTGGGGACAATGTTCAGTTTAAGTGTAGGGAGGAAAATAAACGGGAACTTTGAAACTATGCTTATCCTTGATTATTTGCTTTGTCCAATTACATTTGTGTAATAAACCATGAGAAAATGTCGGTTAGGGTAATTTTGGCACCAAATTTAAAATTTTTCATGACATATAGGAGTGGGCCATTAGTCTTAACAAAAGCGTCTCACGGATAGGAAGTTGCATGACTAGCACAAAAACCCTTTACCACCCAAATTCCACCCAAATGTGAGGATCGCCTTAGATTAGTAGGAATTAAAGCATTCATCTTCAATGCTTAGAGTGTGAACCGGTAGTATATTAGATTCTAGAACTTGTTTTGTGATGCATTCCGAGATCGCAAGTGAGGCTACACTTGTGTAGTTAGGAATAACTAAATGATAAGAGGCATTAGGATAAACCCTTGTTTGATACCGTAATATAATTACTTCTTCCACATCGGTTGAGTAATTCCCCACACCCTTTGCGTTGTACTCATCTTTAGTACACGATACCCTAGTTAACCCTCGAGCCTATCCTTTTCGCGGTTCTCGTGATGTTTCGGTTTTCGGAATATTAATGAAGAGCATTGTTTACACCCCACCCCAAATATACACCCAAATCGCCTTAGCCTACCCCTTATGCACTCACTTTTAGTGCAAATGTTTGTTATCACCCTAAAACCTTAGTTCAATTATCTAGTTGCTTGCATGAGTTGCTAAGTCGAGTCATATCCTTTGTATCTGAGTTTTGGGACGATTGGGATTCATGGGAAAAGTTAAAGTTTATGAAATGACGGAAGGGAACGTTAAATTCAAATTCCTTTGTTTGCATAATAATGTACCCCAAGTGTTTTGATCTTTTCAATTCGGGTCAAATTAGTGTTAGAGTAATAAAACTCAAGTGTAGGGATGTGCCTATAAATCCCTATCATTTGATGTTACCATAGAGGATGGTAGAGTAAAAGTGTATGAAAAAAAAAAAAAAATTCAAAAAAATAGAAAAGAGAAAAGAAAAAATATAGTGTAAAAAAAAAAAAAAAAAAAAAAAAAAAAAAATACTGCTACCATCCTACATCTATCCTTTAAATTTATGTTTGTTTATTTCCGTTACCTAGAGTTTTAGAGTGTCGAGTGCAGGCTTAGCAACGCCATTCTTCGTATGCATTTAACACGAGATTTTGACTTGCCACCACTAAATCGCCTATCCCACCAAACCCTTGTTTCCTACCGTAAGCCTAACATTACAACCCTTTAAAAGACCTCTTTGATAGTCTTTCCTAGGTGCTTACGCCAAAGCGATGGAGGTTTGATCTATTCTCAAGCCTATGGTAATCTATGTACTAGGACCGGTTAATGAGTGTTTATCTTCCATTTCCTATTTGTTATATTTCATATATACACCGAGAGAGATGTGGGTACCCAAACACCCCATGTGAGGTGCTAGTATGTAATTTCCGTGCTTGTTATGACTTTTAAGGGGCTTATATGTGTTGTGGACCGCTTTGAATTAATGCTTCATGACCCCTAACTTATAAATTAATTGGATAAAAGAACATTTGCTGGAGGACAAGCAAATAACAAGTGTAGGGATATTTGATAAGGTTTTAAAAGGTACCATTTTGAGGGGTCGTTTAAGTCCTTATTTGATCACTTTTGTATCCGTTATTGCTTAATATCGCTCCTTTTCACTTTTTAGGTCTCTTGAAGGCAAAATGTTTGGAATGGCACTTATTTGGACGAAAAGGCGCGAATATATGAAGAAAATGGCCAAAGTCGAATCGAGACACTCAAAGCTGAAATGTATATGGCGGCGTGGTGTTAATGCGCGCGTCGGAGGATTTTTGTGACGATCAAGAGCCAAATACCCTATTTTCAAGTGACGACGTCGGGCTTTAAAAGAGTAGGCCGTTGCTACCGGACGGCCTAGATGCAACCCGCACGACGCCGAAGTCAAGAGGACGGCGTCACGGACATAAGGTGACGCCGCGCAAGGTTAACGTGGCCAAGACGAAACCCTAATGACGGCGACACGATGGCGCCACGAAACATAAGGTGACGCCGCGCATATGTAATCTTATATATAGAATCCGAATTTTTCGCTTTTAGGGAGAGTCTTTGGAGTAAAACCTAAAACCGAACCTAAGGTGTCTTGTACAAGATTTTAGGGTTTTAAACCCTATCTTACATCAAGATAAGTATTTACTTCATTAATTCAATTATGTCTTTGATTATTTGTGTGTATGCTTGCATGTTCTCCATGTCCAGCTAATTTATTTGTGTGTTTGCTTAGGAAGTATGAAACTTAATTATTGAATATTGATTGGTTGTTTCTTATCTTAGTTGATCAATGATCTAGTAATGCGATAGGTCATTCGTTGTATACTTAATGCTTGATTCATCTTTGTGAACCTTAGAATATGATTACCGAGTAGTTGTAGGCTAAATTATCCAAAGAGTGCCTTAGAGTAAGAGTTTATCATCCCTAGTGGGTTTTGTAGACGAGACCCTTTGGTAAGTTCAAAGAGTTAGGGAAACGCATACCCTACAACTTTAGACACACAACGCAACTAAGAATAAGGACGTGACAACTCAACCATCAATAGGAGATAATTAAGAGTAGTACAACCTAAGTAAACACATCTTTAAACTATCATACGAGCACACATTAATTAGACATAGACTCCACAACCTTAGTTTAGATAATTAGATAATAGTAGAGTAATCGGTAGAAATACCAAACCCCAAATCCAATACTCGAAATTGCACCTTTCCATTTCATAAAATATAAAAATACAAAATAATCTTCCTCAACCTTAACCTTAGCGTAGTAACTTCTTACTAGCATTCCTATTCCCAGAGAACGATATCAATACCGTGGCTTACCCTAATTACTACACTACAGCGATTAGGTTCATCGCCTAGGTGTTATAAAACTTGCTCAAGAAAAGGAAGTTTCCTTGACCCCGAGCGACGCGTGTAGCGTTATCGTGATCCGTGGAACAGTAGCATGTTTTTGTCTATAAATAGTGAGCCATTTCTTCATTGTAAATTGCTACTTCCACACATACTTTCTCCTAGTATTGTAAACTCTCTAACCTCGGATCCAAAGGATCTTTCTATGTAGTTTGTGTTTGTTTTGTGTGATTCTCTAGGTTCCTCTTAAAGCGAGATCATCACCTCTTGAAGTCGAGCAAGCTCAAGTCCATGAGTTACCTAGCCGTCATCATCAAGACTCTCAAGTTCTCTTGTTGATAGTTATTTCTTCCTTTCTAGAAGTGTTGTGTTGAAGGCATTAGTGAAAGATGCCAAAAGGGGCAAGCGAAGGCATTAGTGAAAGATGCCAAAAGGGTCAAGTCGAAGGCATTAGTGAAAGGTGCCGAAGGTCCGTATCGAAGGCATTAGTGAAGGGTGCCAAAGGTCCATGATGAAGGCATTAGTGAAAGGTGTCAAAAGATCATGTCAAGGGCATTATTGAAAGATGCCAAAGGTGTACAATCGATATGGTGCATCGATGTACAAATATAGATAGGTTGTGTCCAAGGATATTGATATCCTTGATGATGTTGTAATAAGGAGTGGGTCTCCTTTGGGATAGGTGTCGTAGTAGCTGGGTAGTAGTGCCTCCTTTATAATGGAACTCGGTATCTAGCCTTGTACCGGATAAATTGTAGGCGACGTTGTGATAGGTTTGGTTCTACCTCATGTAAGAACTCGGTGTCTAGCCTTGTACCAGAAAAAGAGTAGGCGACGTTGTGAAGGCTTCTCCGCCATAAGGAGTTTGTGTCGTGTAGTGCTAACGAACTCTCAAGTAGGTGACTCGGGAGTGGAGTAGGGCAAGGAAGGTGTCCTTGTAGCCGAACCACTATAAACACTCGTGTCGGGTTTTGTGTTTCTTACTCTTTACCTTTGCATTACATCTTTACATACTTATCTATCAATATCCAACATACACATCTAAATAGATTGACATAAGTCGATCTAAATATTTTAAACAAAGTTTTAATCGGTAAAACTATTCAACCCCCTTCTAGTTTTTGTGACAACCCGTACTTTCGGTCATTTCTCGACACAATTCATGTCTCATTATTTCAACATTTTTAGTAAACTTGGTTTACTTGTTTCAAATCGCGTAACCTTGAGGTTTAGCGGCGAATTCATGATCATGACATCACGTACATTTCATATGGACTAAGATTAGTCTACATTTCATTCACATCATGTGCACCTCATTAGTTCATTCACGACATTTTATTTCACATTCAACGTAATTTTTATGTTTAATAAACTTTATCACATGAGTTATTATTTTAACATTTAATCCGTTACTTTCAAAATGATCCGATGTATTTTTAAACTTACATTTAGTTTATAAAAACTATATTTTAGTTTTCTAATGTTTCAAATTTCTTTGGTACTTAAATCGTTAAAGTTTAATTATTACGTCGTTTTCTTAAAAATTATACGATAATTATTTTATCACCCAAATTTCACAAGGAAAGCATTTTTACAATTTTTATTATCTCAATACATTCTATTTTGACCTAATAAAAACTTACTTGCACCAACAATTACCATTTACCTTACAAATGATTAATACTTATATATTTCTTACATTTTTGTCAAAAGTCTTACAAATATATATACAAGTAAATGTTTAATAAAAAAAAAATTATATTGGGGAAACCATATCCCATAAATCCGGCCCTAAGGGAGGATTGGTAATAAATTGAGTATGGTTCATTAATTTCATGTCTTTACACTTATTCATAAGTCTTCTACTTCAATTATTTACACATACAAACACATAACTCTAGGTGTAAAACAAAAGTTTCTCTCTTCTTTTGGGTGCTTCAAAACCGGTCACACATCAAAGAACCAAGGGGATCAAGATTTTTGTAAAATCAAGTGTTTATCAACCTAGTTATATCCTTTATAAGGTTTTGAAATAAAAACCAATGGTATTTAAGTTAATCCTTGTTACTTTCACCTCATCACTATCACTTGTAAGCATGTTTTTATCATTTTCAAGTTTCCTTATCATTTTCATATGTTTCTTTTCATTTTTGGAGCTTATATGCATGTTATGTGATTTATACCATTTATTTTATGATTTTAGAGTTATATATACATATTGGTCATCCTATAAATATTCCCATGGTATTCTTTGGTCTTGATGGTGATTAGGAACCCATGACACCCTAAGAAGGTGTATGGTAGGATTAGATTAGCTTTGGAGTTGATTTGAAGGGATTAGAATAGGTTTTGTCCGAGAAAAACTATTTTCGATAACTATATTTTGGTGTTCTGTCCTTAATTCGGATTTCTGGAAAACCTACTGATGGTACGACATTTTGGCCTTGATATTTAGAAAATATACTTTAAAACGAATCCGTGGCCTTTTGAACGGATAAAACGGAGTTATAACGGCCGTGGTGAATTTTTAAAGTTTGACGACGAAACGTATTATTTTCGAAAATTCAGCTTTGATGTTTTACTTGTTCGGTCAAAACTAGCCTTAAGCTTCATAAATTATTTCGACTTCTCAAAATATATTAGTTTACTTCGATACGAAGCTAAGGACATATTTTACGTGAAAACGGATTTGAAACGACAAATATATGCACGTTTTATAAAGTTGCCGTAACTATTATTTTACGAAAAATTATATTATTTCTACGATTCAAGTATTTCATTAGTTGTAAGGGCTATGTTTGCGCGCTTTTAACTATGATGCAAAACTTATTGGAACAAATTGTCTTCTAGTAAAATCAAGTTCATCGGCCATATTTTTCAAAACAAAAGCCGTTTGTCAAGCGGAGTCATAGTAAATTATTTACGGATGTTCAAACTTGGCGAAACTCATTTTCTCGCACCCAATTAGCAAAATCACCAACTTTAACCTTTAATATCTTTATGATCGAGACCTTTTGGACGAAAACTTCGAACTGAAACTTTTAGATATCGATACAAACTTTCCAAAACCGTCGAGTTCGTTCTCTAACGATCAACGACACCGTTTTTTTACTACTTTTCCGAGCCATTTTTGTTAATTTCATGATTTTTCCGGCGACATTGTTTTGACGAAAAGTGGTAATTTCACCAAAAATCATTATAAAACCATTGTAGGATGACATTTTGACGTAAATACTTGAAAAGTGATTTTGATTAGTCAAGACGTCAAAAGAGTATTTTTCGACGACAAGTAATATTTTCAAAAACTCGTAAATGGTATAAATAACATAAAATGCATGCATAACATTACATTGCAACTCATTGCATATCATATCATTGGTAATAGGTCCTGGTTAACGCAACACATTATACCTCGGTGTACTCACTCTTGTCATCACTGCTTACCAAGTGAGTTTCATAGCCCTGCGCTTACTTGTTTTCATAACTGTTTGGGGAGATGCATGCTTAACTATATTTTTCACAAGTACTTTATATTCTTAAGGATAACTCTTATCACGATTACATCATTTCAAAACCGAATGTTGTACTATATAAATTGTTCATGTTTGCGTGCTATAGTTATATCGTCGAATAAAGTACTATATCGATTGATCATCGATAAATTGAGTTAGGTGCTATGGATTATGTGCTTTGGTTCTTCGTCAGATAACGTTCTAAATCGCTTGACTCTTGATACATTAGGTCTAGTTTTATGGATTAAGTGCTATCGTTCTCGTCGAGTTAGGTACTATTGTAAATTCATTTGACATCATGCACTTGATCATAAGCTATGCACCACTTTGGCAATGGGTTGTGAATACACAGGTTGCAAGTTTTGTATGGGCGGACTTGGGCCGAGTGGATTTACAATGCCTTTGTCGCATAAACGATTTCGATACATTGATCCATGCACTATATTGTGAATTCATTTGACGATTTACATTTATACATAAACTATATTACATTTTGGCAATGGGTTGTGAACACACGGTTGCAAGTTTTGTATGGGCGAACTTGAACCGAGTGGATTTTCAATGCCTTTCTTGCATTAACGATTTTGAAAGGCTTTATATTTCAAAACAAACTCTATGAACTCACTCAACCTTTGTGTTGACACTTTTAGCATGTTTTAATCTCAGGTATCTAAGGCATTCACTTCATGGCACGCATTGGGACACATCATGGAGTCGTGGTGACGACGCGTCTCACTTGGGTTTTAAGTACTTAAAAACATCGTTTGTATTGTAACAAACTTATTTCCGCACAAATTGATTTTCATTTGGGACCTACTTTGTAAACTCTGATTGTTTTATTAAATCAAACGATGTTCTTTTCAAACGACACTTTAGGTCGTTCAATATAACTGTGATTGTGATGCTATGACAGTCAATCCCGAGAATTCCATTCATTGCAAAGCAGTAATTTGGGGTGTGACAGATTGGTATCGAGCTTGAGTTATAGAGAACTAGGTTGCATCATTGACCCTAGACTATAACTACATTATCATAGCATCTCATCATTTCATCACAAGTGCATGTTCACTTTGCATGCGATTTATGCGTACATTTTTCGAGTTATTCACTTTCATTTCACATTGATTGTCACATGGATGCCCTTAAATGCCCATCCCATTATCTTTTCCCCATACTCTAACGTGGAGAATTCCTTGTCATTCCCTATCACAATTTCCACATCAATCGACTTGTCACCGATAACGTCGAATGCCGAAATAAACTTTTAAATAGGCGAAGTCGCTCTCACTCCTTTGTTTCACCACTAACATGTCGAGTTACACTTTATTCACACATTAAGTCTCTAAACCATCATACATTGAAGCACTTACAACACCTCATAACCTATCTTTTCGAAACCGTCGATCATTTTGAAAAATAACCTCAAACTCATCATTTCTTATCACATTTCTTTGGGCGTTTATTATTAACATCGGATTTTGCTATGTCTCACATCTCCTCCGGTTTTGAAGAAGATATGGCACCAAGAAAGCTACAGATTGAAATGACCCAAGCGGCTATTCGAAGTTAGTAAATGATAGCATTGCTAATGCTCTAAGAGTTGAAAGGGAAGCGGTGGGCTAACTGCCGCCGAGGTCATGATTCCGCTATAGCCGCAAGGCTTCTTCTTGCTCTTGGAAATGCGGGAGGATCCGGAGTTAAGAAATGTTCGTACAAAGATTTCAAAAGTGGTGAACCCACCAAGTTTCGAGTACCGAGGAGCTACAACCATGGTTCGATGGTTTGAAAAATTGAATCGGTGTTTTGCTTTGTAACCGTCCGGATGACAAGAAGTTAAATTGCTACAAGTACTTTGCTAGATGGAGCTTTGTCATGGTGGAATTCATATGCTCAACCGATTGGTATGGAGAATGCTTTCAAGCTTACTTGGGAGGAATTCAAGGATTTGGTGACTAAAAGTTTTGTCCTCGAACGGAAGTGAAAAAGTTGGAGACGGAGTTCTATGAACTAAAAACTATTGGGTATGATATCGACACTTACATTCGGAGATTTCAAGAATTGGCCGTGTTATGCCCATCTATGGTTTCGGATAATGAGAAGCTACCGGAGGCTTTCATTGATGGACTTCGAGATTATTCAAGGCGATGTGACTTCTTCGACCCATGAAACGATTGAGGAAGCTATTCGATTGACTCAAAAGCTCATGGCCCGGATAGTGAAGAGAGGCAAGTACACCAACACCAACCAAAACAACAACAACCCCAACAACCGCACCAACCACAACAATAACCAAAACAACAACAACAACGATAACCAAACCAACAACAACAAAAGGAAATGGGAAGGCGACCAAGGAGGTTATAACAACGACAACCAAAACCGTAACACTAACCATCACCAACAACATAATAGAAGACAAGAAGTCGCCGGGGTCTATGTTTGCACCAACAAGGGAAGAGCTTATGCAGAAACTTACCGCATGATGCCACCAATGCACGCTACATCATAATGGTCCATGGTATATGCTTTAGTCACACAAGTAGGACACCTTGCTAAGGACCTGTAAGGGCAAAGCCGTAGTCACATGCTTGGATGTGGGGAGCAAGGACACTATCGAAATCAATGTCCTCAAAAACAAGGTCAACAAGTCGAAGGTGCTCATGGGAATGTATATATGTTAGAAGGAACTCATCAAGGTATCAACGACGTGGAAGACTGAAGAAGTTCGGAGACTAACAGTCTTATTTCTCCTTATGTACTATGTCGTACTAAGTTTATGTTTTCCATCGTATCCGAATCTTTATAACCTAAGATGTACTATTTTTGCTAAACTACCCGTTGTAAAATATTCTTATCTATCGTACTTTATTTTCTTCCGATTTGTTATCATTTACGAGGATTTTAAATTTTTTTACCTTAACTATCATCTTAACGACACTTCTCCATGTCTTTTCTCCTCGATGTTCATCACAATTTTAACAACAATTGACCCAACACCAAACAAACATATGAGTCGATTAGTCCAAGCATTGCATAGTTACTCCTAAATTATACATAGCACGATCACCTATGTCTAATTCAGAAGAATCATGCAATGAAGGGAGTAGTGAAACTTATATGTAAAAACAATTCGTGTCGAGCCAAATTTTCAAAGATTTTCTTCAAACCACTTGTTTCAGGTTTGATCCGCGTGGCGATTCTTGTTTGATGAGTTGCAAAGATCGAGCTAGAAACAAGTTGTTACCTAAACCGATTTAGCCTAATCGTATGACAGTTCTTGTTTGATGAGTTGTGGGATTAAGTAAAATCGGTTACCAAAAGTCTTTTGAGGGTTTTGCTCGAATGGAAAGTTTGCCACATCAAACCCGAAACCCGATAGACTAGCACGAACCGAATTCGTGGACCGAATTCCTTTTGGATGGGCGAATGTGACAACCCGTACTTCGGTCATTTCTCGACACAATTCATGTCTCATTATTTCAACATTTTTAGTAAACTTGGTTTACTTGTTTCAAATCGCGTAACCTTGGAGGTTTAGCGAATTCATGATCATGACATCACGTACATTTCATATGGACTAAGATTAGTCTACATTTCATTCACATCATGTGCACCTCATTAGTTCATTCACGACATTTTATTTCACATTCAACGCGTAATTTTTATGTTTAATAAACTTTATCGCGTGAGTTATTATTTTAACATTTAATCCGTTACTTTCAAAAATGATCCCGATGTATTTTTAAACTTACATTTAGTTTATAAAAACTATATTTTAGTTTTTCTAATGTTTCAAATTTCTTTGGTACTTAAATCGTTAAAGTTTAATTATTACGTCGTTTTCTTAAAAATTATACGATAATTATTTTATCACCCAAATTTCACAAGGAAAGCATTTTTACAATTTTTATTATCTCAATACATTCTATTTTGACCTAATAAAAACTTACTTGCACCAACAATTACCATTTACCTTACAAATGATTAATACTTATATATTTCTTACATTTTGTCAAAAGTCTTACAAATATATATACAAGTAAATGTTTAATAAAAAAAAATTATATTGAAACCATATCCCATAAATCCGCCCTAAGGAGGATTGGTAATAAATTGAGTATGGTTCATTAATTTCATGTCTTTACACTTATTCATAAGTCTTCTACTTCAATTATTTACACATACAAACACATAACTCTAGGTGTAAAACAAAGTTTCTCTCTTCTTTTGGGTGCTTCAAAACCGGTCACACATCAAAGAACCAAGGGATCAAGATTTTGTAAAATCAAGTGTTTATCAACCTAGTTATATCCTTTATAAGGTTTTGAAATAAAACCAAGGGTATTTAAGTTAATCCTTGTTACTTTCACCTCATCACTATCACTTGTAAGCATGTTTTATCATTTTCAAGTTTCCTTATCATTTTCATATGTTTCTTTTCATTTTGGAGCTTATATGCATGTTATGTGATTTATACCATTTATTTTATGATTTTAGAGTTATATATACATATTGGTCATCCTATAAATATTCCCATGGTATTCTTTGGTCTTGATGGTGATTAGGAACCCATGACACCCTAAGAAGGTGTATGGTAGGATTAGATTAGCTTTGGAGTTGATTTGAAGGATTAGAATAGGTTTTGTCCGAGAAAAACTATTTTCGATAACTATATTTTGGTGTTCTGTCCTTAATTCGGATTTCTGGAAAACCTACTGATGGTACGACATTTTGGCCTTGATATTTAGAAAATATACTTTAAAACGAATCCGTGGCCTTTTGAGCGGATAAAAGCGGAGTTATAACGAAGCCGTGGTGAATTTTAAAGTTTGACGACGAAACGTATTATTTTCAGAAAATTCAGCTTTGATGTTTTTACTTGTTCGGGTCAAAACTAGCCTTAAGCTTCATAAATTATTTCGACTTCTCAAAAATATATTAGTTTACTTGATCTGAAGCTAAGGACATATTTTACGTGAAAGCGGATTTGAAGCGACAAATATATGCACGTTTTTATAAAGTTGCCGTAACTATTATTTTACGAAAAATTATATTATTTCTACGATTCAAGTATTTCATTAGTGTAAGGGCTATGTTTGCGCGCTTTTAACTATGATGCAAAACTTATTGGAACAAATTGTCTTCTAGTAAAATCAAGTTCATCGGCCATATTTTTCAAAACAAAAAGCCGTTTGTCAAGCGGAGTCATAGTAAATTATTTACGGATGTTCAAACTTGGCGAAACTCATTTTACGCACCCAATTAGCAAAAATCACCAACTTTAACCTTTAATATCTTTATGATCGAGACCTTTTGGACGAAAAACTTGAACTGAAACTTTTAGATATCGATACAAACTTTCCAAAACCGTCGAGTTCGTTCTCTAACGATCAACGTGCACCGCTTTTACGACTACTTTTCGAGCCATTTTGTTAATTTCATGATTTTTCCGGCGACATTGTTTTGCGACGAAAAGTGGTAATTTCACCAAAAATCATTATAAAACCATTGTAGGATGACATTTTGACGTAAATACTTGAAAAGTGATTTTTGATTAGTCAAGACGTCAAAAGAGTATTTTTCGACGACAAGTAATATTTTCAAAAACTCGTAAATGGTATAAATAACATACGAAATGCATGCATAACATTACATTGCAACTCATTGCATATCATATCATTGGTAATAGGTCCTGGTTAACGCAACACATTATACCTCGGTGTACTCACTCTTGTCATCACCTGTTTACCAAGTGAGTTTCATAGCCCCTGCTTTTACTTGTTTTCATAACTGTTTTGGGGGAGATGCATGCTTAACTATATTTTTCACAAGTACTTTATATTCTTAAGGATAACTCTTATCACGATTACATCATTTCAAAACCGAATGTTGTACTATATAAATTGTTCATGTTTGCGTGCTATAGTTATACGTCGAATAAAGTACTATATCGATTGACTCTTGATAAATTGAGTTAGGTGCTATGGATTATGTGCTTTGGTTCTTCGTCGATAACGTTCTAAATCGATTGACTCACGATACATTAGGTCTAGTTTTATGGATTAAGTGCTATCGTTCTCGTCGAGTTAGGTACTATTGTAAATTCATTTGACATCATGCACTTGATCATAAGCTATGCACCACTTTGGCAATGGGTTGTGAATACGGGTTGCAAGTTTTGTATGGGCGGGACTTGGGCCGAGTGGATTTACAATGCCTTTCTTTGCATAAACGATTCGATACATTGATCCATGCACTATATTGTGAATTCATTTGACGATTTACTTTATACATAAACTATATTACATTTTGGCAATGGGTTGTGAACACACGGGTTGCAAGTTTTGTATGGGCGAACTTGGGCCGAGTGGATTTTCAATGCCTTTGTTTGCATTAACGATTTTGAAAGGCTTTATATTTCAAAACAAACTCTATGAACTCACTCAACCTTTGTGTTGACACTTTTAGCATGTTTTAATCTCGGTATCTAAGGCATTCACTTCATGGCACGCATTGGGACACATCATGGAGTCGTGGTGACGACGCGTCTCACTGGGTTTTAAGTACTTAAAAACATCGTTTGTATTGTAACAAACTTATTTCCGCACAAATTGATTTTCATTTGGGACCTACTTTGTAAACTCGATTGTTTTATTAAATCAAGCGATGTTCTTTTCAAACGACACTTTAGGTCGTTCAATATAACTCGTGATTGTGATGCTATGACGATCAATCCCGAAATTCCATTCACGCAAAATGTAATTTGGGGTGTGATGCTTTTCCACAATTGGTACCAGAGCTTGTTACCAAGTTTCTTAAAAGTATATTGTACTTTTAAAACTTGATACGATCCGTGTATGATTGAAAACTACAAGGAAGGAAATTTCTTAAAAACAAAAGGTCACGATTTAAAATCATCAAAATTTATAATGTTGGATAATGATAGATCTTTCTAATATTTTCCTTGTTAAGAATTCTCCATACTAGGATTTGGGCATCCTAAGAAGATCATGAAGAATTTCTCTTTAATATTTCTTTTCTCAAAAAGAATATATAACAAAGAATTCTCCATACTAGGATTTGGGCATCCTAAGAAGATCATGAAGAATTTCTCTCTAATATTTCTTTTCTCAAAAAGAATATATAGCAAAGGTATGATCTTTAATAAATTACTTACAAATAAATTATTTTTGTATAATTTCTAGATGAATTAATAATGTCATTTTGTATAAACATGATTAAGTTTAGTAGTCTCATTACGCTTTCTTAAAAAATCACTAAAGTGGTTATCTATATTGAAATCATCATCAAGAATAGTATTCTTCATTGATCTCTATAGACAAAACTACAAACTAGTGATAATGATATCTCGGCTATTCGAGAGCCTTGATCATCACTCCTCACATAAGATTATTGACATTTCATCTATGTCAATAAGTATCCATGTGAAACTCCTCATATTATGATAAAATAGGATTTTATCATAATCGTTAAAACTTCCCAAAGAATTATGATTTCTTCATAAAAAGGGAACCTCGTCAAATAGGACTAGTAAAACACGTCAAAACCCAAACCATAAGTTATAGAGCACAAACATCAACCCAAGCCAAGAATTAGAACTCCCAAACCAAAATTATCAAAGATCACTTAGGCTGTCAATCTGCTGATATGTCGGATCCCTAAGTTGAACTAGCGGATCCCTCATACAAGGATCCGTGGAATCCGCATGCAATGAATCAGTTTAAGAAAGAAATGATCACTTTGTAAGTTCCACTCTTCACTTTACTCTCTCAAAACTCACGAACATAAAACCCAATTTAGTGTTCACGGAGTTAATTCATCATCTTCTCAAAAACAATCACTTGTGTAAGTATAATCTTCACTACATTGTTATTTCCATTCTTGATTCCTAGGAGTACAATTTTCATCTTTAGAAATTGAGCTAAAATGGGTTTGTCACAATTTGTTACCACATTGTTTTATAAGATAAACTAAATCAAAGAATCAACATTGTTAATACAAATTAAACTTATTTTTTGAATTCAATTAAGATGTATTGAGCAAAATTGTGATGAATCGCATTATGTTACTATTCACACAATTAACACCACATTGTAGTTTTGATGTTTAGGACCAATCATGCCTAGCAATAGACAACAAGATTACCAAAACACCGGTCATTACATTCCCAAGAAGATTATTCCAAGAAGGACGAGTAGTTGAACCCTCATTCATCAACAACACCGACATTCCCCAAATATTTAGGGCAATAAACTTCCATTTCCTCTTGAACATTAATGAGAAAATTTGTCCGGTGTTTGTACTAGAGTTTTACAAGACCATGAGAATCATTCGAAATGAAGATGGAACCATTTCGATAGCCTTTATCATCAATGAGCACGAGTTCTCCTTCACTATTGTAGAGTTTGCTAGGATACTCAGTATCCCATGTCAAGAAGTATGTATGTATTTAAATGAATGGTCGTTGGCGGAGCTTCATGACATGGTGAATCATCACGAGGTATACTTCACAGCCATTCCGGAGGAAACTACGGTAAGGGATACCGTCTTCATGGAAAGAGCCTCTCCATCAAGAGTCACGAGAAACTCCAAGGTGATCTATAGAGATCCATTTCAAATGGAGCTTTTGGAAATGTTCCAATTACACAAGAAATGGGAACTAGTGCTAAGGGAGAACGTACTTTGCTTGGGAGGAAATAAGGATCATCCCTATGCTTGCCTAAGCTTCATGATCCATTGCCTTGTAACCGGCATTCACTTTAACCTCGCCTATTACATGGTGAAAAGAATGGCAAGTGTGAAAAGTATGGACAAGATGGTACTCCCCTATGCCATGTTCTTGACTCGCCTAGCAAACTTCGTCTTTGCTCTAGATGATTCTCCTTACTCCTATGACCACACCTTTTGAAACAAGGTTATGGTACCCTTATCCGATAGAAAGACCACAAGGATTATGGTTGATGGCAAGAGACCTAACCCACCAACAGATTCATCGGATGAAAGAGAAGGAGAAGGAAGCAATCCCCTTGGCAGCGTCCATCTCGACCCCTTAGCATACATTAACCAACTGCCGGATGTCCCAAGCCCTTTACAAGAATTCCAACAAACAAGGGGCATATTTAAGTGTTTTGCTAACTTCCTCATGAAGAAGAAGAAGTAGGGATGGAGGGGTTAAAAGTGGAGGCGATAGAGATGGAGATGAAGATGGAGATGGAGTAGGAGGTTGAATGGAAGGAAGGTAAGGTCTTAGACCTTAATTTGTGAAAAATTTATGAAAAATGGTTCATAAACAATCTAAACAATATTTATGTAGTTTAGGACGTAGCTCGTAGAAGATGGCATAACTTAGACTAAAACATTCGAACTTAGGAACCGGGGAAAATGAGAATTTTATGACAACTTGATCTCAATTAAGTAGTCGGTCCCACTCATTTTGCTTACATTCTAGTCGTCCTTACTTACCATACGTTATATTTGTTTCTTGCATATGTTTATTAAATGTATAAATGATTAGGATGAGTATTCGCTAAAGAGTGCAAAATTTGCACATTTACTGAGAAGCTACTAGTCAGCAGTAGCTGGATCCCAGAGCTATAACTAGCCGGATCCCTCAGATAAGGGAACCGTGGGATTCAGGCAAACAAACATTATATTCTCATACTTTCACTTCAATCCAATCCTCTATACCTTATCACACTAGCTAAACATGATACTTTAAGACCACTTAAGTCTTCCTCAAACTTAGTAGGTCTCACATTCACTCATAGCTAACATAGGATCACACACTAGGTATTTTTGATTTATCAATTCACCTAAACTCACCATATTTCCTTTCCAATGCTTACACGTTGTTCCTCACATCTCACAACACTTAGTTTGATATTTCTCTCAATTTTAGCAAATTGATCTTAGTCATCCTTACCTCAAAATGGGCTTAAAACTAGTTTTTCATTTCTTTTTATTTTTTAAGAATTTTCAAATTTTTCTTAAGCCACCATATGATCTCTATGATCAATTGTCCTCATTTGTCATTCTCTAATCAATAAGTATCATCCTTAAACACTTCGTTGCACTCCCAAAAAGTCCATTTTTCTACCAAAAACCATCATTAAGTATCCTCACTCCTTATGGTTGGACATTTAAGTCACATACCATTTACTACATCTAAGGAAAGTCAAACCCTCAAGATTTATAGGTACTAGACCTTAAAAGAGCATAATCACTTCACCACTTTGTTGTCTGTGAGACGGATCCCTGGTTTATAACTAGACGAATCCCTAGTGAGAGGGAACCATGGGATCCGTGTCTACAGAACACCTTGTGATCAGCTTTTCTTCCAAATTCAAACTCTCTTTGGTAATCTAAACACTTTTGCTTACCATTTAATGACTCCCTAGAGTAGAACAACACCATAGTTGATACAACAATCAAAAAATCAAGCACTCTTAGGAGCTTGATAACGCTACACGCGTCATTCGGGGTCAAGGAAACTTCCTTTTCTTCGAGCAAGTTTTATAACACCCTAGGCAGTGAACCTAATCGTTGTAGTGTAGTAATTAGGGTAAGCCACGGGTATTGATATCGTTCTCTAGGGGAATAGGAATGCTAGTAAGGAGTTACTACGCTAAGGTTAAGGTTGAGGAAGATTATTTTTGTATTTTATATTTTATGAAATGGAAAGGTACGAATCTCGGGTATTGGATTTGGGGGTTGGTATTTCTACCGATTACTCTACTATTATCTAATTATCTAAACTAAGGTTGTGGGGTCTATGTCTAATTAATGTGTGCTCGTATGATAGTTTAAAGATGTGTTTACTTAGGTTGTACTACTCCTGAATTATCTCCTATTGATGGTTGAGTTGTCACGTCTTTATTCTTAGTTGCGTTGTGTTTCTAAAGTTGTAGGGTATGCGTTTCTCCCTAACTCTTTGAACTTACCAAAGGGTCTCGTCTACAAACCCACTAAGGATGATAAAATCCTACTCTAAGGCACTCTTTGGATGGTTTAGCTTACAACTACTCAGGTAATTATATTCTAAGGTTCACAAAGATGAATCAAGCATTAAGTGCACAACGAATGACCTATCGCATTACTAGATCATTAATCAACTAAGATAAGAAACAACCAATCAATATTCAATAATTAAGTTTCATACTTCCTAAGCAAACACACAAATAAATTAGCGGGACATGGAGAACATGCAAGCATACACACAAATAATCAAAGACATAATTGAATTAATGAAGTAAATACTTATCTTGATGTAAGATAGGGTTTAAAACCCTAAAATCTTGTACAAGACACCTTAGGTTCGGTTTTAGGTTTTCACTCCAAAGACTCTCTCTAAAAGCGAAAAATTCGGATTCTATATATAAGATTACATATGCGGCGTCACCTTATGTTTTGTGGCCGTCGTGTCGCCGTCATTAGGGTTTCATGTTGGCCACGTTAACCTTGCGACGGCGTCACCTTAAGTCCGTGGCGCCGTCCTCTTGACTTCGGCGTCGTCTGGATTGCATCTGGGCCGTCGAGTAGCGACGGCCTACTCTTTCACAACTAGCGTCGTCGCTTGAAAATCGAGTTTTGGGTTACGGACCGTCACAACAATTTTGGGACGGCGTCGCCATTAGCACCGGCGCCGTCGCCTTCTAATTCAACAATCGTGAGTGTCTCGATTTTGACTTTGGCCATTTTCTTCATATATTCGCGCTTTTCGTCCAAATAAGTGCCATTCCGGCATTTTGCCTTCAAGAGACCTAAAAAGTGAAAAGGAACGACATTAAGCAATAACGGATACAAAGTGATCAAATAAGGACTAAACGACCCTCAAAATGGTACATTTTAAAACCTTATCAAATATCCCTACACTTGTTATTTGCTTGTCCTCAAGCAAATGTGCTTTTAGCCAATTAATTTATAAGTTAGGGGTCATGAAGCATTAATTCAAAACGGTCCACAACACATATAAGCCCATAAAAGTCATAACAAGCACGGAATTACATACTAGCACCTCACATGGGGTGTTTGGATACTCACATCTCTCTAGGGTGTATATATGAAATATAACAAAATAGGAAATGGAAGATAAACACTCATTAACCGGTCCTAGTACATAGATTACCATAGGCTTGAGAATAGATCAAACATCCATCGATTTGGCGTAAGCACCTAGGAAAGACTATCAAAGAGGTATTTTAAAGGGTTGTAATGTTAGGCTCACGGTAGGGAAACAAGGGTTTGGTGGGATAGGCTATTTAGTGGTGGTAAGTCAAAAATCTCTATGTTAAATGCATACGAAGAATGGCGTTGCTAAGCCAAGACTCGACACTCTAAACTCTAGATAAGCGAAATAAATAAACATAAATTTAAAGGATAGATGTAGGATGGTAGCAGTTTTTTTTTTTTTTTTTTTTTTACACTCTATTTTTTTTTTTCTCTTTTTATACATATATATATATATATATATATATTTTTTTTTTTTTTTTCATACACTTTACTCTACCATCCTCTACGATAACATCAAAATACTAGAGATTTATAGGCATATCCCTACACTTGAGTTTTATTACTCTAACGCTAATTTGACCCGATTTGAAAAGATCAAAACACTTGGGGTACACTATTATGCAAACAAAGGGAATTTGAATTTTTAACGTTCCCTTCCCATTATTTCATAAACTTTAACTTTTCCCATGAATCCCAATCGTCCCAAAACTGTATACAAAGGATATGACTCGACTTAGCAACTTATGCAAGCAACTAGATAATTGAACTAAGGGTTTAGGGTGATAACAAATATTTGCACTAAAAGTGAGTGCATAAGGGGTAGGCTAAGGTGATTTGGGTGTATATTTGGGGGTGGGGTGTAAACAATGCTCTTCATTGATATTCCGGAAAAACCGAAACATCACGAGAACCGCGAAAAGGATAGGCTCGAGGGGTTAACTAGGGGTATCGTGTACTAAAGATGAGTACAATGCAAAGGGTGTGGGGAATTACTCAACCGATATGGAAGAAGTAATTATATTACGGTATCAAACAAGGGTTATCCTAATGCCTCTTATCATTTAGTTATTCCTAACTACACAAGTGTAGCCTCACTTGCAATCTCGGAATGCATCACAAAACAAGTTCTAGAATCTAATATACTACGGTTCACACTCTAAGCATTGAAGATGAATGCTTTAATTTCTACTAATCTAAGGCGATCCTCACATTTTGGTGGAATTTGGGTGGTAAAGGGTTTTTTGTGCTAGTCATGCAACTTCCTATCCATGAGGCGCTTTTGTTAAGACTAATGGCCCACTCCTATATGTCATAAAAATTTTAAATTTGGTGCCAAAATTACCCTAACCGACATTTTCTCATGGTTTATTACACAAATACAATTGGACAAAGCAAATAGTCAAGGATAAGCATAGTTTCAAAGTTCCGTTTATTTTCCTCCTACACTTAAAGCGAACATTGTCCCAATGTTCCCGAAATATCAAAGTTATGATAAAGAAGGTAATTAAAAGCGAAAAAACTAGTACTCCCGATTAGCTCGGTAGGATCCGTGTAAAGTGGTGGTTAAATCCTTTTCAAGAAGAATTATTGCGTGAAAAGCTCCTTCCAATCTTATGTAACTTCTTCTTGACAAACTAAACTGCACACTTGAAGAAAACAAACGAAACCTTCGTAAAATCGGCGGTAATAATATATATAAGACTCGATTTAAAGTAGGATATAATGCTTGTAGAATGGATGTTTACTGAATTTCTAAGAAAATTAAGACACGGAAAATTCCAAAATTTATAAGTAGCTCGAAAAATGAGAAAAAAATAATCGATGTTTTTACTCCTTCACGGCGTCGGTTGCAATCTGGCGTCAGTTATCTGACAAAAAGCGGTGCGATTTTGGAAAAAATTACGGAAAATTTACATCTTTAGAATCGGAAAAATTTACGCAAAACATCCATTATGACTCGATACAAGCATTTGACTCTAACAAACAAACATAAATATCTTTTAGTTAATTGTTATTCTCATGTTTACGTTTTTTTGAAAGCGTGTGTAATCCTCCTACACTTATCCCTTATGTAAAATACCTTTATATGCAATTAAGACGAGGTTAAAAACAAAATAAAGCATTTTTACAAATTTAAACATGAGGATAAACAATTAATAAAAGATATATGACACTAACAAGCAAACAATTAAACATGGGTTGCCTCCCACGAAGCGCTTTTCTTTATTTAAGAGTCTTGTAGCTAGACTCATAGTCGTGCTCCTACGTTTCCTCACTACCGCCCTCTTGACGGTCTCTAATGGGGGATTCCATGTTGTAGAAGTGCCCTAACATGCACTTCTCTAAGAGTTCATCCTCTCCCCAATCGGTCCTATATTCCGGTCCTAGGCTCAAGCAATCCTTATAGAATCCGAAAATCTTAGCCATAACATAATCAACACCTTTTCCCTATCCTCATCATTCCTATAATAGACCGAAAGTTTAAGTTCCTTTTCATCATTAGAGTGATGAAAACTTCTCAATCTTAAGCGGCATTTGGTAAGCTATGTCATCGGTCTCATTCTTGAATCGCACTACTCTAACGAGGGTCATAGGTCATCCGGTGCTTTCTATGAAAGGTTTTCCTAGAATAACATGGGACAAGCTAGGGTCTATGGCGTGCTAATATCCTCCACAATTATGAAGTCCGTAGGAAAGCGAAACTACCTACATAAGCGGAAATCCTTTAATTCTACCAAGAAAATTGCAACTAACATTAGGATCATTGGGGTCTTGCCTAGTTGGAATAGGCTTCTTCAATATCCAATTGTAGTAGGTGCTAGTCATTATGTTGATTGGGAACTTGCGATCAATGTAGGCTTTTGCCAAAAGGTGTCCTATGACACATGGTATGTTAAGATTCCAAGGGTTCCCAAACTTGATTCGAGGACTTTTCTAACATACATGTGACGGAGGTCACGCACTAAGTGAGGGTGGCGAGATAGTTCTTCTTCCGTAGGAAATTTGTTGAAATAGTCAATGTCTACTTCATCTACTTCCTCGGGTATTTCATCATCCACAAGTGTATAGTCCTCTTCGTCATTTGTTTCATTAGGTTCAACTAAGGCGATGGTATTGACGAATTGGACATGCTTAGTTAGCTTGCTTGGATCCTTAATCTCTATACCTGAAGGCTCGGGAGTTAAGATAGCACTAACCTTCTTATCACTATTAGCTATGGCTTTCAAAAGGTTGTCTATTTTCCTATCCATCTCGGCTTGTTGATGGTTAAAGCGGTCCGAGAGCTTAGCCATTTGGGTTTCTTGGGATGCAACTAGGTTTTGCAACATCCCTTGACGTTTTGTTGGTTAGGACCGTTAGGTGGGGCCATGAGAAATCATTGGAGGTGAATTCTTTGGTTTGTCCCCGATGAAGTCCGGATTGCCTTTCCATGCCTCTCGGGTTTCATTGAAATTCCTAGGTCCGGGTATTGTAGGAATCTTCCTCCGTTCCATTAATACGTGAGGATGCGTAGTCAACGGAAGCATGTTCTGGGGAGCGAGTGCTATTGCGCGTGTTATGAGGATCACAACACGGCTCACACGAGGAAGAAGCTTTGTTCACATGGTGTGAAGATTTAGGAGTTTCGTATGAGCTCATGAGGAATCTAACTTGATCTTCAGTTCGATCATCCTGATCGGAAGGAGGCAAGGAGATTGCCTTAACGGTTTTAGGCGACTCACGGGGTCATCCCAACTTTCGTTGTCATAGAGGCGAGGTCCTCTATTATACCCCATGATTCTTTTGCGGTGAGATCACTAAGTTTTCCACCGGCCGCTTGGTCAATGGATCGCTTAGTGGGAAGTTGACATGATCATAAAGATTTGGACTTGGAGCCAAAGATCAATGCCGTGATGAGGACTTTATGAAGTAAGTCCTTGAATCGGGTCCATGCTTCGTAGAGATTCACCTTGGCGTTGTTGGAACATCAAGATGTCATTCCTAAGCTTAGTGGTTCTCTTGGTGGGAAAAATTGAGCAAGGAAGCGAGAGGTAAGATCATCCCACTTGAGATGGAACCGTGGGAAGTCGCTCAAGCCAATTACTAGCTTGGTCCCGTAGAGAATTGGAAGAGGCGCAGCGTGGTCTCCCGAGTAGTTAGCATCAAGGTCGATGGAATCGACAATTTTGAGAAATCCTCGGATCTTGATTTGGATCTTGAACGAAGTCCATGGAATACACATCCGTTTTGCACCAACCGGATGGTGTCGGATCGCAGGCCGTAGTTTGGGCTTGGTCGGAAGCTCAATGGTGTTCCTATAGCCTAGGTGGCTTGGTCTCGAGTATTCACCAAAGTACGGGCTCTTGGCGGGTCATTTGGTGGTAGGTTGATGAATGGTAGTGGGTTATCACCTTCCATGATGAAAAGTGATGGAATTACGAACAAAGGTCACGAAGAGGGGATAGACTAAGAGAAGCTAAAAATAAGAAAAATTTACTTGATAGGAATCAAGCAAAGAACCTAAGCGAGGTGGACTACTAACTAGCTATTCTATTCCCGCAAGCGGCGCCAAAAACTTGATAACGCTACACGCGTCGTTCGGGGTCAAGGAAACTTCCTTTTCTTGAGCAAGTTTTATAACACCTAGGCGGTGAACCTAATCGTTGTAGTGTAGTAATTAGGGTAAGCCACGGGTATTGATATCGTTCTCTAGGGGAATAGGAATGCTAGTAAGGAGTTACTACGCTAAGGTTAAGGTTGAGGAAGATTATTTTGTATTTTTATATTTTATGAAATGGAAAGGTACGAATCTCGGGTATTGGATTTGGGGGTTGGTATTTCTACCGATTACTCTACTATTATCTAATTATCTAAACTAAGGTTGTGGGAGTCTATGTCTAATTAATGTGTGCTCGTATGATAGTTTAAAGATGTGTTTACTTAGGTTGTACTACTCCTTAATTATCTCCTATTGATGGTTGAGTTGTCACGTCTTTATTCTTAGTTGCGTTGTGTGTCTAAAGTTGTATGGTATGCGTTTCTCCCTAACTCCTTGAACTTACCAAAGGGTCTCGTCTACAAACCCACTAGGGATGATAAACTCCTACTCTAAGGCACTCTTTGGATGGTTTAGCTTACAACTACTCAGGTAATTATATTCTAAGGTTCACAAAGATGAATCAAGCATTAAGTGCACAACGAATGACCTATCGCATTACTAGATCATTAATCAACTAAGATAAGAAACAACCAATCAATATTCAATAATTAAGTTTCATACTTCCTAAGCAAACACACAAATAAATTAGCGGGACATGGAGAACATGCAAGCATACACACAAATAATCAAAGACATAATTGAATTAATGAAGTAAATACTTATCTTGATGTAAGATAGGGTTTAAAACCCTAAAATACTATACAAGACACCTTAGGTTCGGTTTTAGGTTTTCACTCCAAAAGACTCTCTAAAGGCGAAAAATTCGGATTCTATATATAAGATTACATATGCGGCGTCACCTTATGTTTAGTGGCGCCGTCGTGTCGCCGTCATTAGGGTTTCATGTTGGCCACGTTAACCTTGCGACGGCGTCACCTTAAGTCCGTGACGCCGTCCTCTTCGACATCGGCGTCGTGCGGATTGCATCTAGGCCGTGCGAGTAGCGACGGCCTACTCTTTCAAAACTAGGCGTCGTCGCTTGAAAATCTGAGTTTTGGGTTACGGACCGTCACAACAATTTTGGACGACGTCGCCATTAGCACCGACGCGTCGCCTTCTAATTTCAACAGCGTGAGTGTCTCGATTTTGACTTTGGCCATTTTCTTCATAAATAAGTGCCATTCCAGCATTTTGCCTTCAAGAGACCTAAAAAGTGAAAAGGAACGATATTAAGCAATAACGGATACAAAAGTGATCAAATAAGGACTAAAACGACCCCTCAAAATGGTACCTTTTAAAACCTTATCAGAGCTTAAGCCACTATTCATACCACAACCCAAAAATCAGTAGTTAAAGACTTCTACTACACCCTTTTCTTCACTATGACTAAAGCATCTAGCAAGAACTCTTCAACCAAAGGCTCATCCAAAAGAATGCTCATATGGTCCATGAGATATCATCCATCGAGTCATCACCGTAAAGTCCAAATGCTAGAATCCCCTCAACAAACTCAATCAACAATAGCTAAAGAATCCGCTAGAATTAGCATTCGACCTTTTGAGTTGGAAAAGGGTTCATCAAGCACTAAACCAAATGCATCTAGTTCTAGTAAAACACCTAAGCCTTCATTTCTAGAACCTAGCTACATTCCTTTACCGAACCTCTTTCTCATCCAAATCTCTACTCATTAGAAGTCTCACCACCAAGGAATTCCCATTCACCAACCTTCTCGCTAAATAGGGAACCACCTTCATCACCAAATGGTCCATCTTTGGAGACAAGGAATTACCAAAGATCTAACCATATAGAGGACTTTCCATTACCACCACCAACTCATGCATCATCACCCTCATTCTTAGTGGAACCACATCCTACATTGCTCAACACACCTCTACCATCTTTTGTGGAGCCTCTTCAAAACATCCCACCTCCTCCGGTTCCTAGTCATGACAATAATTGCTCTAATTGTCAAATCACCCAATGACTTATTCAAGAAGTACGAAATGAGTTGCATTTCATGTTAAATCATCTCCTTGAACGATTGGACCAAATCAACAAGTCTACTCATCCTTAGATTCAAGCACATTGATGCTTTTTAGGTTTCCGTCACTTCTTAGAATTAGTAGACAATATATAACATGTTTGAGTCATTCTCTTAGTTTTAGAGATATGTAGATTATTTCTCGTATTTTTATTGAATGAAATTACATGTTATATGCCATATTGTCTTGAGAATATGTTTGGTGCCTTAATGCATAACTCTTGTTGATGTTAACACCACATTTTACATCAACATTGTTGTCTTGAGCTTACAGGCAGACGGATCCCTCATGTTAGCCTAGACGGATCCCTCCAAGAGAGGAACCGTGGGATCCGTGCAACATAAGACTTTTTATTACTAACTTGAGTCTTATTTGCAGGAAATTATGCATCATATGCTTGTTTTCTAACCTTTGTTTTGTAGATTTTCAATATACACAAAAAGACATTGACACCCTTAACTAGGAGGAGTTTCTTGTCAAAGCAAAACAAATGCAAAACTTCACATAGGATTACAATAACTACTTGACGTCCTCCTCACAAAGGAGCATTCGTCAAGGGAGAGCATGTTCGTCAAAAAAAAAGCGAAACCATTTGCAAACATAATTGCAATGCACTCGCTTAGTATTCCTACTTACTTGAAGCCTCACAAAGGGATGGACTCGTCAAGGGGAGCTAAGGCGAGAATACTTCTCTTCCCTTACTCTCTATTTTTCATATTTTTTCTTTTCATATTTTTCTTAAAACAATATGTTAGTTTCTTTCGGCGCTCTTTTTGTTTCGACAAAAGGGGTGAAGAGAGTAAAACTCAATTCAAACTTTTACAATTTTAGTTTTCCTTAAAATAATCTAATGTTTTGTCATCAACAAAAGGGGAAATTGTTAATACAAATAAGTCGTAAAAACGTTTATTTATATTTTACGATCTTTTAATGTTTTGTCGATAACAAACATAAAATCATTTTAACGAAACAAATAAAATACGTAAATGATTTGAGCCAATAGTTTACAAACACACTTACGTTTTCATATAAATCACTAAACAAGTAATAGTGTTTTCATGTTATAGTAATGCATATGTATAACAACTAGTGTTTACATAATGGGTAGATATATACATACTTGTATGTATTATAATGGGTAATATAATGGGTAGAAATCTAAGTATTTGACCCATTGACTAAATACATTGAATGTAGTTGGGCAAAGCACAAAGTCCATGACCCATACCCATAGAGCATGATCCATAAACCATGACCCATTGCATGACATCATGCATAAATCATAATGGGTATTATCCATGACCCATGGAGCTAACCCATGACCCATTGACTAGATGCATTGCATATTCTAGATACATTGTATCTATTTGGATACCCATGGATCAAAACCTACAACCCATGATCCATGATCCACAACCCATTTGGGGGGAGCGTCCTACGGATCCCTAGGAATACACTAGACGGGTCCCTCAAGCAAGGGATCCATGGAACAGTAGCATATTTTTGTCAATAAATAGTGAGCCATTTCTTCATTGTAAATTGCTACTTCCACACATACTTTCTCCTAGTATTGTAAACTCTCTAACCTCATATCCAAAGGATCTTTCTATGTAGTTTGTGTTTGTTGTTGTGTGATTCTCTAAGTTCCTCTTAAAGGCGAGATCACCACCTCTTGAAGTCGAGCAAGCTCAAGTCCATGAGTTGCCTAGTTTCGTCATCATCAAGACTACTGAAGTTCTCTTGTTGATAATTCTTTCTTCTTTTCTATAAGTGTTGTGTTGAAGGCATTAGTGAAAGATGCCAAAAGGGTCAAGTCGAAAGCATTAGTGAAAGGTGCCGAAGGTCCGTGTCTAAGGCATTAGTGATGGGTGCTAAAGGTCCATGATGAAGGCATTAGTGAAAGGTGTCAAAAGATCATGTCAAGGGCATTAGTGAAAGATGCCAAAGGTGTACAATGGATATGGTACATCGATGTACAAATATAGATAGGTTGTGTCCAAGGATATTGATATCCTTGATGATGTTGTAATAAGGAGTGGGTCTCCTTTGGGATATGTCGTGTAGTGTTGGGTAGTAGTTCCTCTTTTATAATGGAACTCGGTATCTAGCCTTGTACTGGATAAAGTGTAGGCGACGTTGTGATAGGTTTGGTTTTACCTCGTGTAAGAACTCAGTGTCTAGCCTTGTACCGGAAAAAGAGTAGGCGACGTTGTGAAGGCTTCTCCGCCATAAGGAGTTTGTGTCGTGTAGTGCTAACGAACTCTCGAGTAGGTGACTTAGGGAGTGGAGTAAGGCAAGTAAGGTGTCCTTGTTGCCGAACCACTATAAACACTCGTGTCTTGGTTTTGTGTTTCTTACTCTTTACCTTTGCATTACATCTTTACATACTTATCTATCAATACCCAACATACACATCTAAATAGATTGACATAAGTCAATCTAAATATTTTAAAACTAAGTTTTAATCGGTAAAACTATTCAACCCTCCTTCTAGTTTTCCACATAGAGGTTGATTATCTTGATTTGCAACTAAAATATCAACATCTAGAAGAAAAAACCAAAACCTCAAATGCCAAGACATCTTTGGATGCTCTTGAATTTGATGCATGTTTTGAAATAAGCTCACGTGATGAATGGAATCAAGCTCAATGTAACACGATCCGAAGATTGAAAGCTCAAATTTCCTAATTGAAGGGAAATAGGAGTGATGTTCTTCCCGTTTCACAAATAGCTAAAAACAGTTATAAAGACTAAGTGTGAATCGTGACTGAAGTAAATCACATAAAGATAAGTTTTAACAAGATAAAACACTGAGTAATTTTCCAAAGTTTATATTAAAATAAATAAAAAAGAATACATTACCCAAGTACTTGCGGAATAGTACTTGGGATTGAAATGACAAGTATGGTGTAACTCCTCACGAAGCTTAGGCTAAGTCTAAGCACAACTATTCAGGTACCACTGAGCTATCTCAGGGACATAGTCGTATTTGGAGGAGTAGAAGATGCTTGTGTGTGTTTTTCACAATTAGTGCACAAGCTTAAATCTTTCACTCCTACCTTATGGCTATTTATACAAGTATGTTTTTAACTCTATCCTAGAAGACAAACTGACAAGGTTATAGAAGACAAAATATTGATGTATTTTGTCTCTGTTTACAATGGCTATATTGAGTAAGTGACAAGGCTGCTTTCTTCTTGTCAGTAATGACACTGATCCTGGTTGTTGGTGTTTCAGGGAAAGTTTGACTTTAGGTTGATAAGGACTTCATCTTATCTGTTCAAACTTATCCCTCCTTGCCTCGCTCATTCTTCAGTCTTCTTAGCCTTCAGTCTTAATCTTTAGTCTTATCTTCAGAGATAATAGTTGGTGAGGAGTTTTGGGATTCAGTGAGTTATTGTCATCACTCACTGAATCCACCATCTTCTTCTTGACTCAGTCTTCACCCCTTGAGTTTTGCCTCACTGAGTGGAGAGACTTTACTTCTTAGTCTCGTACTGAGTATCCTAAAGATAGCTCACTGAGTGGCTATGCGCTTAGTGACTTGTTAGTGTTTAAGGTTATAAACACTTAGGGTATTTTCTATTCAAATTCTAGAATCAAGGGGTTTGGGTATTCACTGAACCAAACAAGTGAAGTGGTTGGCTCTCATATACCTCCGCCTTTAGATTCTCAGAATTTCCAACTTCAAAACATCATCAATGAATTGCAACAAGAAAATGATTGTTTTCAAGCTGAAAATGCTAAAGTTATATTGCATTTTAAAGAGTTATATGAATCAATTAAGGTCACTCGTGACAAAAACAACAAAAAGATAAAGTCTTTGCTTAAAGAAATTGAGAATCTGAAGACTCAAGTGAGAGGGAAAATGTCAATCACTAGTTGTGATAATGTTATACCAAAGGTCGCTGCTTGCAAAAAGAATACAATTGATGTTAAGTATATTCCCCCTCATCTTAGGAATAACTGGACTGTGTGTCAAGCATATCTCACTCGCCTTAAGGATAGTCTAGATATTGTTCGTAAGATAGTTGAAGATGCTACAATAGAGAAGCCTCTAGATAGTGATTTTGCTGATGCCTGATTTACACCGAACAATCTCAAGAAATGTTAGAATATGTCATAGGCACTTATCCTAAAAGTGAGAATAAGCGAGATAGACTTGTTGCACCCTCTTCCATTCCTAAGATCAAGTATGTTACCTTTGATGTACCTCTGATAACCTCAGAGCCCAGCACTTCTAGGCTAGAAATGCAAAAAGCAGTGAAACAAACTAATTTTCCCATCGTTACTTCTACAGAATTAAGTAGTGACACTAAGGCTAGCGAATCAAAGCCTAAAGGCAATACAAAGCAAAATAGGACCTCGCCAGCTAAAAGTGATCAAGTGAAGAAAGTAGAAGACCACCATAGGAACAATAAGTTTAAGTTGAACAATGTGAATCGTGTTGATTCTAGTATTAGCTATAAGTGTACTGTAATTAATTCGAATTCTACTACTGCTTGCAAAACATGTAATGAATGTTTAATTTCTGGTAATCATGATGAATGTTTGTGTCTTATTTGAGGCCCTCTGTTAAATCCCCAGTAGATAAACTTTGGAAAGCAAAACAAGTTAAGCAATCTTGGAAACCTACATGGATAAAGTTCACTAATGTGGATTATCAGTGGAAACCCACAGGACGAAAAATCAAAGTTGGTAAACAATGTCCCGCATTGCCTAGATCAGTGCCCGTTAAGAAATGGAAGCCCACTGGTAGAATTATTCCTTTAGGAACTCAGCACACTGTGACTAGGTCCACTGCTTCTACTAGTGATACCTCCACTAATAATATCATGGCATCTAGGAATTCTGTAGGTCTACAAATTGTTCGTACTAACCAATTGGACCCCATATTCACATGGGGATCCACTGCTTCCAGTTATCCATTGTCGTCTATTTTCAAATGCAGGTCGTATAAATCGTCCTTTGGTATTTGGATTCAGGCTGCTCAAAACACATGACTGGGGATCGCTCACGGCTCAAGAACTTCGTGAATAAGTTTATCGGGACTGTTAGATTTGGGAATGATCATTTTGGGGCAAATATGGGTTATGAAGATTATGTTTTTGGTGACAGTGTTATCTCCCGGGTATACTATGTGGAAGGACTTGGGCACAATCTGTTCTCTGTTGGTCAATTTTGTGATTCTAATCTCGAAGTAGCCTACAGAAAACACACATATTTCGTTCGGGAATTAGATGGTGTTGATCTTCTTAAGGGATCTCGTGGCACCAATTTGTACACCAACTCTATCGATTACATGATGAGTTCTTCTCCTATTTGCTAACTATCAAAGGCTTCAAAGAACAAATCATGGTTTTGGCACCGTCGACTCAATCACTTGAACTTCGGTACCATAAATGATCTTACTAGAAAGGACCTTGTGAGAGGTTTACCCCGGTTAAAATATGAAAAAGATCACCTTTGTTCTGCTTGCCAACAGGACAAAAGCAAAAAGTATGCCCATAAACCCAAACCTGCCAATACCATCATGGAAGTTCTTCATACCCTTCATATGGATCTATGTGGACCCATGAGAGTGCAAAGTATCAATGGGAAGAAGTATGTGTTAGTTGTAGTTGACGACTACTCACGGTTCACTTAGGTAAAGTTATTGAAAACCAAGGATGAAACTCCCGAGGTTATCATTAAGCTTATCAAACAACTGCAGGTTAGGCTTAACAAAACTGTCAGAATCATCCGAACACACAATGGAACTAAATTTGTGAATAAACAGCTCATTTAGTTTTATGAAAGCATTGGAATTAGTCACCAGAAAAGTGTTCCACGCACTCCTCAGCAGAACGGTGTAGTTGAAAGGTGTAATCGTACTCTTGTGGAAGTTGCTCGGACTATGCTAATTTCAAAGGCCCCAATGTTTCTCTAGGCAGAAGATATTGCCACTGCCTGTTACACTTAAAACTGATCCCTAATACATAATCTTCATGGAAAAACTCCATATGAATTAGTGCACAACAGAAAACCGGATCTCTCGTTTCTACGTGTTTTGGGGCTTTATGTTATCCAACCAATGATGGTTAAGATCTGGGAAAGTTGAAAGCTAAATCTGATATTGGATTTTTTGTTGGTTATGCACCTGATCGGAAGGGTTACCGAATCTACAACAAAAGAACTCGAGATATTATGGAAACTATTCACGTTACATTTGATGAGCTGACTGAGCAAATGGCTCATGGACACGCTAGTTTTGGACCCTCACCTCAACTTTTGTCACATGGACCAATTAGTTTGGGTCTTGTACAGAATCTCATGCCTGCAGCTCCTTATGTACCTCCTTCAGAAGAAGATTTGAAGATTCTATTTGATCCGATGTTTGATGAATACTTTGAGCCAACAACTGATGATACTCCTGCACTACCAGCTGATGCTGCTTCTGCTCCATCCAATCCGAATGGTCCATCGGTCTCTATTTCCATAACACAAGAAGCTCCATCTGCTGACCATTCACCACCATCATCATCAAATCCTCAATCGTCTTCAGTACATCAAGGAAATGCAGTAGATAATTCTTTTGGAGATAACCCCTTTGCTGCTCCCGAAGATGCTCCATTTGAGAATATATTTTCCCCTAAACCCACTCCTAAGGCATCTTCACCAGGGGATCCTAAATCTGCTACTTCAGTTCCTTATCCTCAACCACATGAACATCTCAGAAAATGGACACATGATCATCTACTAGATAACATCATTGGGAATCCTTCTCGTCCAGTATAAAAAAGAAAGCAACTTGCCACTGATGCCTTATGGTGCTCTTCAATTTTGTGCTATCGAAGATCGAACCAAATGATGTCAAGACTGCAATGTTTGAGGACAGTTGGTTTAATGCTATGCAAGATGAAATTCACGAGTTTGATCGACTTTATGTATAGGAATTAGTACCACCACCAGATTGTGCAATGATTATCGCTCTCAAGTGGATCTTCGAGGTGAACTTGATGAGCACGGTGATGTTCTGAAGAATAAGGCGAGACTTGTTGCTAAAGGATATCGACAAGAGGAGGTTGCACGAATTGAGGCTATCAGAATCTTTCTTGCTAATGCTGCCAGCAAGAATATGATAGTCTATCAAATGGATGTAATGACTGCTTTTCTTAATGGCGATCTCAAAGAAGTGGTCTATGTCAGTCAACCGAAAGGATTTGTGAATCCCGAGCATCCTACCCATGTCTACCACTTGAAAAAGGTCCTCTAAGGCTTGAAGCAGGCTCCTAGGGCATGGTATGATACTTTGTCAAAATTCCTTTTGGCTAATGGATTCTACAAAAGCGTTGTTGATCTTACACTGTTCACTCAGAAATCAGGCAATATTTAATTCATGTTCAAATATATGTTGATGATATTATCTTTGCCTCGACCGACCCAAATGAATGTGATCGTTTTTCTAAAGAGATGGGTTCTAAATTTCAAATATCAATTATGGGACAAATGTCATTTTTCTTAGGTTTACAAATTTCTCAAAGTCCCGGAGGCATGTTCATAAATCAATCTAAATATGCTAATGAAATATTAAAGAATTTTGGATTTGATTCTAGTGACCCTGTTGACACTCCCATGGTGGAGAGAACAAAACTGGACGAGGACCTCTCGGGGATCTCGATTGAAAAAACGAAGTACCATAAAATGATTGGATCCTTGATGTATCTCACTGCCAGTAGACCAGATATTCTGTTCGATGTATGCATGTGTGCTCGGTATCAGACAAAGCCTACCAAGAAGCACCTTAAAGCGGTTAAACGGGTCTTTCGGTATCTCCAAGGAACCATTAATATGGGACTTTGGTATCTGAAGGACACCTCCATAGCACTAACTGCCTATGCAGATGCTGACCATGCAGGGTGTTAAGATACACGTCGAAGTACGTCAGGAGGTGCTCAATTTTTGGGTGACAAATTAGTGAGTTGGTCGTCAAAGAAGCAAATGAGTACTTCTATATCTTCTACAAAGGCTGAATATATTGCCATGTCACCGTGATGTGCTCAAATCTTATGGATGAGATCCCAACTATCTAACTATGGCTTTGTATTCAACAAAATTCCTCTGTATTGTGACAACAAAAGTGCCATTGCTCTCTGCTGCAACAATGTCCAACACTCACGATCAAAGCACATTGACATCCGAAATCACTTCATCAGGGAACAAGTTGAGAATGGTGTGTGATGAGTGTCTAAATACTCATCATTTTTATTCCATCTCGCCTTGCAAAAGCGATAAAACACTTTGAAAAAGTCTCAAAAAGACGAAAAAATATTTAGGCAGATTTTATGCATAAATTGTCAAATCTAGTCCTCGGTTATTCAAAACAAGTTAATTTTTCATAAAAGGCCCTCGAGATTTTCAAGTTGTCAAAATTAGACTTATAAAATTCAATTTTGCGAGAATGGCAACTTTAGTCCTTGAAGTTTCAAAGATTGATGAATTTACCCACGGACATTTTAATATGAAAATTATTATTTTTGGTCCTTGGGAAAATTAAACTTGTCAAAATGGTCCTTATAATAAACTTTGGAAAATTACGATTTGGTCCCTCAAGTTTGGTGGAATTGCGCTTTGGTCCTTTTGTATTATTAACCCAAAACAACCCTTTGTATTATTGAGCCAGTCCAAAAACAACCGTGACCCCCCCTTTTTGTGAACCCCCGCTAATAATACTCCCTCGGTCAAAATAGTCAAACCCCGCTCACCTTTTCCCTCCTTTTTCCCTCCTTCCCCAACTGCTCTGCAAATCAACCCCATTCTCCATACTTCCACATCACCAAATCTCACCTTATCACTCTACCTCACCCAACAATCCAAGTAACAATTAATGCTTCCCCCTCCTTGCACTCAATCGAACCAAACTGGCAAAATCTCATTTTGGCGCCAAAAAACCATCAACGGCTAAAATCCATTCTACTCATCCAATGGCTCAAAATAAAGGTGGGAAATGCTCAGAAGACACGTGGGAGCACTTTTGTTGAATAAATAGAAGAAGAGAGAAAGAGCGAGTAGTAGTTATTAGTTTTAATTTCTTTCATGTCGTTTTATCTTAAAATCTTAAATTAGCTCAAAGTTTGTAATTTTCATCTTAGTTGTATCGCCTAAACCTGTTCAATCTATTGTAACTTATTTTAAGTGATAAATTAAAGTTTGGTTAAGTTTTCTTTTTCCATTTTCCGTAATCAAACCTGTTTTAAAATTGTTAAGTACCGTGCTTGAAATAGCTTGTTTACGTCTTATATAAGCTTATTCAAGTCTGATAGCTCGAATAAGCTTATCAAACGATTCAAACAAAAGAGCACCACGGTCAACGAAAGTCAAACTGTGGAATTTTGGGTTAGCGAGCTATGGAAATGGAGTTGGGTTGATCAGAGTGGTTGTGGGTTGGATTTGGTTAAAAATAGGATAGTTTGGTTCTCGCTTTAAGTTTAAATAAGTCAGGGGCACTTGTGAGTTTTGTTTCTCTCTATAAACCGATATAGTCTCGCATAAATTGTTTGAGTTTGAATCATGGGTAGAATTAGTTTTATCTGCTCATTAAACTGCTTATTAGGTTATCTTGATTCGCTTTTAGTGTTAGCATAAGCTAGATAATCATTTAGGTAGAGTAATTGCAAAACAGCTTATAACTAGTGTTTGGCATAAAGTAGTAATCTAAGATTCAGGTTAAGTCAGAGGTTAATATTAGTTGCTTTAGTCACTTTTAGGCATATTAGAGTTATATTGGTCATTAATTTGCTTCCACATTTCATTTAAGTCAAAATCAACTTAAATCATCCTAATTTCAAATCATTAGGAATTTTAAGATCATAAGCTTGAATTAGGTTTAGATATTAGTGGAGTAACATAAAATAGTTTTAGTTTAGCTTATTACATCACATTCGGTTCACAAATGGATATCAAATCTCATTTTGGTCAAAATTGCAAATCTATCATAAAAGTCAAAAGTGGAAAATCATTTTTCACCAACCTTTGTAGATTTTTCATTGGTTCAATTCTAGTCCAACTTAGTTGAAATTCGGGACAAATAACTTCACCGGTCTATTTTTGGCCGATTTTGCGAATTTTAGAAGACCTCTATAAGCTCTAAATCACCGTCAAACACTAGAAGCGCTTGTGCACACTCGAGATACATGAGTCAGTGCGCATGCAACTTGCAGTGCCCCGCACAAGCTTCATTTTAGCTTGGTACTTGGTGAAACTTGGTCTTGAGATAGTTCAATTTGGTGGTCTTTAGGTCTCCGGTTTTGGTTTTCACATTAGCTTATTGAATAAGCTGGTGCTTTAGCTTAAAAGTAGACAGATAGGCTGTTTGGTTTTAGTGGTTATTTAGCATCAAAACTTGGCAGATTGCTTATTAGAGGTTAGGAGTATTTGAAATTAGTGGTTTTAGAGTATTTATAGCCTAGTTTAGCTTCTGTGTTCATTTTGTGCTTTCTAGTGCTTATTAGCTTATTTTAAGTGCTTATTCTAAAACAGTTTGCACTTCATTTTCATTTTCTCAAACACTAGCATACGTTTTAGTATTTTTTATAGATTTATAATATAATTTTAGACTTTTCCTGAATTTTCATAATTTTACGCCACTTGCTTACTATTTTTCTTATTTTAAATCGGTTTTAAGGCTTTTAAATAGCTTTTAATACAAATAAATCGAAAGTCTTCAAAAAAATAATTTTTCAATTTTCATAGATTAAGATAAATATAAAAAGCAAAAAAATAATTTTTCCAGATTTTTCTTAGTTAAATTTGTAATTTTTAGCCATTTAATTAGTTTTAAATAGTTTTTAAATCATAGAAATTAGAATATAAATCAGAAAAATACAAATTCAATTTTCAAAAGTTTGTTTAGTTATTTTAGATTTTTGAAAAATAGTTTCATAATTTTCCCATTAATTTTCATAATTTTTAGTATTTAATTTAGTTTTAAAAGTTAAAATTAGTTTTAATTCAAATTTATAAAAGAAAATCAAGAAAATCCAATTTTAAAAATAGTGATAGCGTTTATTTAATATAATTTAGCTTTTAATTTTCTTTCTCGATTTTTCCTTTGTCATCTAGTACTATCATTAACCCTTTCTGCTCAATATCACCCGATCACTACGCGTTTAGCTATTCAATCGCACACTCGTTGGGACTTAACGACACGGGAAACACTAAACTCTCTGGACTTAATTGCTTTGATTTTAGACTGTTTTACTTTTATTACGGTTGACCATTCACAGTGGTTGACTTGTGTAATAAACCCCACCGTTTGGGACCGAATCAAATTTTGGGCGCACGCCGGAGTCATGCTAATAATCTTACGTTTAGCGATTTGTGATTTGAATATTCACTCCTTGTTCATACCATCTATATATATTTTCGTATAAAATCCAAAATCCAAACATCTTAAAACATATAAAACACAAAAATATTTTTCTTTTGTTTCTACATATATATAAAACCATAAAACTCAAAAGATTCTTCTTCCCCATTTTCATAATTCCCTTGACTCGAGATTTCTTAGAGTTAACTCTAGTGTATCGCACTCGCTCTTCTAGGTCTGTGAGCCCATTTCGTGAGCTTGTCGATTCCAAGAAGGCGTATCCGTGAGATCGTTACGCTTCATCGCCGGATCCGAGATCCGAACTACTCGCATTACTTCCGTTATCATGGCGGAAGAACGTCCTATGTCGAAGCTTCTCGTGCACCCATCGATGGGTATGGAGATGCTATTGTTATCCCGCCCATTGTGGTGAAAATTTTGAACTCAAAACCGGGTTACTAAATCTTGTAACCTCAAGTCAATTCTATGGTTTTGAGAGGATGATCCTCATGCTCATATTCGATGGTTTAACAAGATTGCATCTACCATCAAATACAAGAATGTCCCTACCGATCTTTGTCAAGCTTCTTCTGCTCCCATTTTCCCTCGAGGACAAGCCCGGTTGGCTTGAAAACAACCCCTCAATCGATCGAAACATGGGAAGACACGGTGAAGAAATTTGTGAGCGAGTTCTATCCACCTTCCAAAACCACGAGTCTTAAAACGAAATCATCAAGTTCACACAAAAGTTTGATAAATCCTTCATGAATCGTGGGATCGTTTTAAGGAGTTGATCCGCAAATGTCCTCACCATGGTTTCTCGAGTTGATGCAACTCGATACTTTCTATAATGGAGTGAGTCAATCGATCAAGATTCTCAATTCCTCCATTGGAGGAAATTTCTTGAGCAAAGCGTAAAAGAAGCTTTAGCGATAATTGAAAACAAGTCTAAAGTCCGCGCCGCATCTAAGCAAACCGGTTGTTTCCCAAGTCGGTGTTGGTCCTTCGCTTCATCGCTGTGAGTCAATCTAGCACCGATGCTAAGATTGACAAACTCACTAAGCAATTCAAGCTTTGGTTCTCCAACCAAAATAAAGTTTCTTTTCCACAAACTTCACCTCTGCTGAAGTTAAGAAAGTGGAAGTAAGTGTTACTGCGGTGGCCCCCATGCCTATTACAACTGTATGGCCACCGATGGTAACCTTTTGAAGCAAACGCGTGGGCGGGTTTCAATTCAGGAGGCAACCAATATCGTGCTCCTATGGACCCGAACACCTGGTCCACCCGGTTTCAACCAAAACCAAAACCGTAATCAAAATCGAATAGAACGAACCAAGGTTTTCAAAACCAAAGTAATTTTAGTCGAAATAACAGTTTTCAAAATCAAAGTCAAAATTTCCAAAACCAAGGAAATTTTAATAGAAACCAAGGTCGGAAATTTCAACCTGTGGTATTTTCATGGCAATAATCAAGGAAATTTCAAAATCAAGGCCCTAATCCAAACAATAGAGGCTTAATTTTCCTACACAAAATCAAGCAATTGTTCCAAGCGGACCATCATCGATGAGTTGTTGAAGCAATTCATGAAATCCCAAGAGGAAATGAATAGGTTGTTGGTTAGTCGATTTCTAACATTAAGAAGTCTTTAAATGATCGACCCTCGGGCTCGGTACTTTACCTAGCAACACGATCGCTAATCCGAGGGGCGATGCAAAGCGATCACAACCGGAAGTGGTGCTTCATATGATGGACCCGCTATTCCTACTACCTCTTCTTCTTCTCCCGAAGGTAGTGGAAAGTGAACACAGGCGACAAAGGACCAAGTGCAACCCACTAGCTCACGAGCACGGACATGTCCATCCTCAAGTTGTCCCGAAACTCAAATCCAAACCAGGAGTTGTTTTTGAACCTCCGGTTGAAAACCCCAATCAAAACTTCTATTCCTTACCCATCACGCTTAAATGAGCAAAAGCTCATGAAAAATCCGGTCATCAAATGGAGAAATTTTTTCAAATTTTCCAAGAACTACATTTTGACATAAGCTTTGCGGATGCTATCATCTCGATGCCCAAGTTTGCATCAACTCTCAAACACATGTTAAGCAACAAGGAAAAAGCTGTTTGAAATGGCTAAACTCCTCGAATGAGAACCTCGCCAGATTCATTAAGAAGCTTCCCGAGAAGCTTGGAGATCTGGAAAATTTCTTCTACCTTGTGTTTTCCGGAATGATTGAATGCTTTGCTCTCCGATCTTGGTGCAAGCATCAATCGATGCCTTATTCGATATGGAAGAAACTTTCTCTTCCAAAACTTATTCCTACCGCATGACTCTTGAGCTTGCAGATCGTTTCTATATCGCGTCCTCTTGGCATCGCCGAGGATGTATTCGTGAAAGTAGGAAAGTTCCATTTTCGGTGACTTTGTGGTTGTTGACTTGATGTCGATCATCGGGTTCCCTCATTGTTGGACGAGGATTCACGAGAACGGTGCGTGCTCTCATTGATGTATTTGAGCAAGAAATCACATTACGTGTGGGTAATGAAGTCATCACCTTTAACCTTGATCAAACTTCGAGGTACTCCTCAAACTATGATCTTGAATCGGTTAATCGAATCGATGTAATTGATATTGCTTCGAGGACTACTCAAGAGTTTCTTGGTTATTTTCATAATTCTCGTGAGTGGGGATCCCACCATATCTTCTCAACCAATTATTGTCGACTCTTCCCTCTCTTACTCCGTTTGAGGAGGTGACTTCTTTTAGAAGAGATCGATTAGTTTCTTGCTAATGATGAATCGATTCACGAAATTGATGATGGTGTTTATGATTCGGAGGAGATATCCTTTATCTTGAGCAATTGTTAAACGAAGATCCATTACCGTCACTCCTCCGAAAGAGATCACGATTGAAGAAATCAAATCCGTACAAACATCTACTAAAGAATTTCCCGAGGTTGAACTTAAGGACCTACCTCCTCATCTCGAGTATGCATTCTTGGAGGGTGATGATAAATTACCCATCATAATTGCTAAGGACTTAACGGAGGAGGAGAAGATTGCTCTCATAAAGGTTTTGAAGTTGCACAAACAAGCAATTGCTTGGAGACTCTCCGACATCAAGGGTATTAACCACGAATTTTGTACGCACAAGATTTTATTGGAGGATGATTTCAAACCAGCGATCCAACATCGTAGAAGAGTGAATCCTAAGATTCATGAGGTTATCAAACAGAGGTTCTCAAACTTCTTGATGCCGGTCTAATTTACCCGATCTCGATAGTCCTTGGGTCAGTCCATCCACCGTGTTCCGAAAAGGGTGGCATAACTGTTGTCACAATGAAGAAAACGAGTTAATTCCAACTCGATTGGTTACGGGATGGCGTGTGTGTATTGACTATCGCAGTTAAACGAAGCCACCGTAAAGACCATTTTCCTCACCCTTCATGGACCAAATGCTTGAGAGATTAGCGAGGAACGAATACTATTGTTTCCTAGATGGTTTCTCGGGGTATTTTCAGATCCCCATTGATCCACGGATCAAGAAAAGACCACATTTACACGCCCATACGTAACTTTTGCCTACTGGCGTATGCCCTTTGGCCTATGTAGCGCTCCGGCACGTTCCAACGATGTATGATGGCAATTTTCCACGACATGATCGGAAACAATGGAGGTGTTTATGGATGACTTCTCGGTCATTGGGGACTCATTTCAAACATGTCTCTCCCATTTAGAAAAATGCTAAAGCGGTGTGAAGACACCAATCTTTGTCTAAATTGGGAGAAGAGCCATTTTATGGTCAAGGAAGGAATTGTCCTAGGCCATAAGATTTCAAAAAGCAGGATTGAGGTTGACAAAGCGAAAGTGGATGTCATTGCCAATTGCCTCATCCTACTACCGTCAAAGGTATTAGGAGTTTTTAGGTCATGCCGGTTTTATCGCAGATTCATACAAGATTTTTCTAAAATCGCTCGACCTATGACTCATCTCCTCGAAGGATGCTCCTTTTATCTTCTCACCGAGTGCATCGAAGCTTTTGAAACATTAAAGAAAAAGCTTACGGAAGCACCCATTCTAGTTGCCCGATTGGGATTTACCCTTTGAACTCATGTGCGATGCAAGTGATTTTGCTATCGGTGCGATCTGGGGCAACGAAAAACCAAGCATTTTCAGCCTATCCACTACGAGTAAGACTATGATTGAGCTCAAACCCATTACACCACTACGAGAAAAAGAATTATTAGGCGTGGTGTATGCGTTTGAGAAGTTTCGCCATACCTTATCTTGACCAAATGCGTGGTGTATACGGATCACTCGACTCTCAAATATCTCTTTGCAAAACAAGATGCAAAGCGAGATTGCTCCGTTGGGTTCTCCTCACAAAGAATTTGATATCATTATCGTGATAAAAAGGAGGCGAGAACACGGTTGTCGATCATCTGTCCGTCTAGAAAACCCTCACGGGATGTGTTCGAGAAAAAGGAAATAAACGAAACATTTCCTCCGAAACACTCAATGTGGTTTCTTTTAGTGGAGACTCTTCTACCCCATGGTTTCTTGACTTTGCAAATTACCATGCGGGTAACTTTGTGGTGAAAGGATGTCGTCCCAACGGAAAAACAAATTCTTTAAAGATGTAAAACATTACTTACGGGACGACCCTACTTATTCAAAATTTGCGCGGATCAAGTCATCGAGCGATGTGTGTATGGTCGAAGCCAATGACATTCTCAAGGCTTGTCATTACGGACCTCTTGGGGACATCATAGCCCCAACTACTGCGCCAAGAAGGTGTTTGATTCCTGATTTTATTGGCCCATGATTTACAAGGATGCCCACGAATTTGTCAAAACACAGCGCGCTTGTCAACGTCACGGAAATATCTCAAAAGAAATGAAATGCCGCATAAAGCGCCATTCAAGTGTGTGAGATTTTTGACATCCGGGCATTGACTTTATGGGGCCATTTCCTTCATCTAGGAAATAAATACATACTCGTGGCCGTTAACTATTTGTCAAAATGGGTTGAAGCGAAAGCTTTGCCTACCAATGATGCCCGAGTTGTTGTGAAATTCTTAAAATCTCTTTTGCTAGGTTTGGAACTCCACGAGCTATAATCGGTGATCGTAGTACGCATTTCTGCAATGACCGGTTTGATAGAGTCATGCAAAAGTATGGTGTAACTCACCGTCTCTCTCTGCGTACCACCCCCGAACAAGTGGGCAAGTGGAAGTTTCCAATCGAGGATTAAAAGAATTGGAAAGGACGGTAGGCAAAACCGTGCCTCTTGGTGGGATAAGCTAGATGGCGCTCTCTAGGCCTTCCGTGCGACTTATAAAACACCCATCTGTGTACTCCATACAAGCTAGTGTGCGGAAAGGCGTGTCATCTGCCGATTGAGCTTGAGCACAAAGCATCTTGGGCCTTGAAACATGCCAACCGATATTCAGACGGTGGTGATCACCGAAAGTTCAAATGAATGAATTAAATGAACTCGTGATCAAGCATCGAGAACTTTTGATCTACAAAGAAAAGACAAAGAAGATTCATGACTCCAAAATCAAGAACCGCGTTTTCAACGCGGTGATCGAGTCCTTCTTTTCAATTCAAGATTGAAGATTTTCTCGGAAAACTAAAATCCTTGATGCGGACCATTCACCATCACTAAACTATTTCCTTATGGAACTATTGAGTTATCTCAACCCGATGGTCCAAATTTTAAAGTGAATGGTCATCGATTGAAGCACTATTTTGGAGAGGACATTCCACATGGTTGTCCGGATCTACAAACTTTCCCGTGAACCAATGAATGCGGGGATCGAGTCAAGCTAGCGACTCGGGAATCAAAAACAAGAGCACACCATATGGGTTTTCACCCGTATTCGACTTCTTTCTACTTTCTACCACCTAGTGTGGGAGTTTCCCATTGTATATAAAGTTTCAAAAAAAAAAAAAAAAAAAAAAATTCAAATAATGGTAGTAGTATTTCCCTTTTCGTTCTATGTTTCGGCATAACCGCCGGTGCTTTGAATATTGAGGCAATATTCATTTCTAGTGTGGGAGGAATTCTCACTAATTTTATCATGTAATTATACCACCCATTCCCCATTTTGGCCAAAATTTTTTGGAGTAAGTGTTTTGCACTTACTCGACTTATAGTTATCGGTCCGCCATGTCTAATAAACAAAAGGATTGGCTAATCAAGAACAACGGCTCTTGGTAAAGATATCTCAAATCCGTTGACGACTTGCAATTTGCCCAAATTGTATGGTGTTATTTCACCATATCTTTAATTAGTGAAGAGTTGGCTAGCCCGCAAGTTTATGGCTTGTGGTAAAGGCGATTGGAAAACCATAATTGGTAATCGACTCACCAAAGATATTTTATCTAAGAGTTGGCTAGTCCGAAGCAAACGGCTCGGTAAAGACAAATCAAAACCGTTGAAAGTCGGTGATTTGCTCAAAATCATTTGGTTATCATTGTACCAAGGTTCTTACTTGAATGAAACAATTGGCTACTCCGAGTAATGGCTTTGGTAAAGAGATTCAAATCCATTAAGTTTTCTCAAAGATTGCTAGAGACTAGCAATAGTTTAGTGTGGGGATTGATGAGTGTCTAAATACTCATCATTTTTATTCCATCTGCACCGCAAAAAGCGATCAAAACACTTTGAAAAAGTCTCAAAAACGTAAAAATTATTTAGGCGTATTTTATGCATAAATTGTCAAATCTAGTCCACAGTTATTCAAAACAAGTTAATTTTTCATAAAAGGCCCTCGAGATTTTCAAGTTGTCAAAATTAGACTTATAAAATTCAATTTTGCAAAATGGCAACTTTAGTCTTTGAAGTTTCAAAGATTATGAATTTACCCTGGACATTTTTAATTTGAAAATTATTATTTTTGGTCCTTGGGAAAATTAAACTTGTCAAAAATGGTCCTTATAATAAACTTTGGAAAATTACGATTTGGTCCCTCAAGTTTGGTGGAATTGCGCTTTGGTCCTTTTGTATTATTAACCCAAAACAACCCTTTGTATTATTGAGCGGTCCAAAACAACCGTGACCCCCACTTTTGTGAACCCCCTTTAATAATACTCCTCGGTCAAAATAGTCAAACCCCGCCACTTTTCCTCCTTCCCCATTGCTCTGCCAAATCAACCCCATTCTCCATACTTCCACATCACCAAATCTCACCTTATCACTCTACCTCACCCAACAATCCAAGTAACAATTAATGCTTCCCCTCAGCACTCAATCGAACCCAGTGGCAAAATCTCATTTTGGCGCCAAAAAACCATCAACGGCTAAAATCCATTCTACTCATCCAATGGCTCAAAATAAAGGTGGGAAATGCTCGGAAGACACGTGGGAGCACTTTTGTTGAATAAATAGAAGAAGAGGAGAAAAGCGAGTAGTAGTTATTAGTTTTAATTTCTTTCATATCGTTTTATCTTAAAAATCTTAAATTAGCTCAAAGTTTGTAATTTTCATCTTAGTTGTATCGATCTAAACTGTTTGGATCTATTGTAACTTATTTTAAGTGATAAATTAAAGTTTGGTTAAGTTTTCTGTTTTCCATTTTACGTAATCAAACTGTTTTAAAATTGTTAAGTACCGGGCTTGAAATAGCTTGTTTACGTCTTATATAAGCTTATTCAAGTCGCTGATAGCTCGAATAAGCTTATCAACAGATTCAAACAAAGATCACCACGGTCAACGAAAGTCAAGCGTAGGAATTTTGGGTTAGCGGTTATGGAAATGGAGTTGGGTTGATGCGAGTTGGTTGTGGGTTGGATTTGGTTAAAAATAGGATAGTTTGGTTACGGTTTAAGCGCAAATAATTTGGGGCACTTGTGAGTTTTGTTTCTCTCTTTATAAGCGATATAGTCATAAATTGTTTGAGTTTGAATGCGTGGGTAGAATTAGTTTTTATCTGTTCATTAAACCGTTATTAGGTTATCTTGATTCGCTTTTAGTGTTAGCATAAGCTAGATAATCATTTAGGTAGAGTAATTGCAAAGCGATTATAACTAGTGTTTGGCATAAAGTAGTAATCTGAGATTCGAGTTAAGTCGAGGTTAATATTAGTTGCTTTAGTCACTTTTAGGCATATTAGAGTCATATTGGTCATTAATTTGCTTCCACATTTCATTTAAGTCAAAATCAACTTAAATCATCCTAATTTCAAATCATTAGGAATTTTAAAGATCATAAGCTTGAATTAGGTTTAGATATTAGTGGAGTAACATAAAATAGTTTTAGTTTAGCTTATTACATCACATTCGGTTCACAAATGGATATCAAATCTCATTTTGGTCAAAATTGCAAATCTATCATAAAAAGTCAAAAGTGGAAAATATGTTTTCACCAACCTTTGTAGATTTTTCATTGGTTCAATTCTAGTCCAACTTAGTTGAAATTAGGGACAAATAACTTCACCGGTCTATTTTGGCCGATTTTGTGGAATTTTAGAAGACCTCTATAAGCTCTAAATCAATTTGCTCAAACGACTAGAAGCGCCTGTCACACTCAAGATACATCTTGAGTTGTGTGCATGCAACTTCTGAGTGCCTGCACAAGCTACATTTTAGCTTGGTAGTGGCTGAAACTTGGTCTTGAGATAGTTAAATTTGGTGGTCTTTAGGTCTCCGGTTTTGGTTTTCACATTAGCTTATTGAATAATTTGGTGCTTTAACAAAAGTGAGCAGATAAATTTGTTTGGTTTTAGTGGTTATTTAGCATCAAAACTTGGCAAATTGCTTATTAGAGGTTAGGAGTAGTTGCAATGAGTGGTTTTAGAGTAGTTATAGCCTATTTTAGCTTCTGTGTTCATTTTGTGCTTTCTAGTGCTTATTAGCTTATTTTAAGTGCTTATTCTAAAACAGTTTGCACTTCATTTTCATTTTCTCACACACTAGCATACGTTTTAGTATTTTTCATAGATTTAGAATATAATTTTAGACTTTTCCTGAATTTTTCATAATTTTACGCTCATTTTACTATTTTTCTTATTTTAAATCGGTTTTAAGGCTTTTTAAATAGCTTTTAATACAAATAAATCGGAAAATCTTCAAAAAATAAGTTTTCAATTTTCATAGATTAAGATAAATATAAAAAGCAAAAAATAATTTTTCCAGTTTTTCTTAGTTAAATTTGTAATTTTAGCCATTTAATTAGTTTTAAATAGTTTTAAATCATAGAAATTAGAATATAAATCGAAAAATACAAATTCAATTTTCAAAAGTTTTTAGTTATTTTAGATTTTTGAAAAATATTTTCATAATTTTCCCATTAATTTTCATAATTTTTAGTATTTTAATTTAGTTTTAAAAGTTAAAATTAGTTTTTAATTCAAATTTATAAAGAAAAATCAAGAAAATCCAATTTTAAAAATAATGATAGCGTTTATTTAATATAATTTAGCTTTTAATTTTCTTTCTCGATTTTTCCTTTGTCATCTAGTACTATCATTAACCGCTTTCTGCTCGATATCACCCGATCACTCTGCGTTTAGCTATTCAATCGCACACTCGTTGGGACTTAACGACACAGAAACACTAAACTCTTCTGGACTTAATTGCTTTGGTTTTAGACTGTTTGACTTTTATTACGGTTGATCATTCACAAGTGGTTGACTTGTGTAATAAACCTGACCGTTTGGGACTGAATCAGTGTGGTTGAAATATATTTTTTAAGGACTGAGTACCAGTTGGCAGACATCTTCACCAAAGCTCTTCTAAGAGATTGGTTTCAGTTTATCCTCCCGTGACTCGGCATGAAGAGTCTGCAGCCGGAAACACTCAAACATCTTCAGGAAGAGAATGAGGAGTGATGCAGGTTTTACTGACCAGATTTTAATATTTATAAGTGTCTCGTTACCTATGGTCCACCCTATTCACTAACGGGCAGTGTACCCGGTCGTGTGTAGTGTAGTAATCGGTAAACCGAGGTCATCCCAAGATCTATGTGAGAGGATTCTAATTAATTCTAGGTGTCACTGGTTTTAAGTATCGAAATGATTAATTAACTAATAAAACAAGAAATGAAAGAAAGCAAATAAAAGGTAGAGTTGTGATCAATAAGGGTAAAGTGTGCTAACCTAGTTACTCATCCTATCATGTTATGTTCACGTCTAACTACTTCCAATTGATTCAAGTGGGGGTTTAAGTCGCTAGGACAACATTTGGTCAGTCCGTCCTAACCTATCAGCAAAGGCTTTCACCGGAGATCAAGCTACTACCCTTGAAAGTCCAGTTGTTTTTAGTCCCCTAATCCAAGTCATTAAGTTCCACTACATGCAAGATTCGTAACAATGAGTGCCCGAGCGCTAGCATCTTAGACACTCGTCCCTAACTTCTTAAGTTCATCCAAATGGCGGTTGATCATTTGGTTGGTTACGCATGCGAAGAAGGGTCGATTAGTTGGTCAATTCTTACACTTCCCTCGATCCTACCTATTTAGGGTCGGTTGGTCAATTCTCTAAGCAACTAGACACTACCGCCATTCAAAACTACCAAAACTAGGGTAGCTACCAGCGAACTATGCATGCATACACTAGAAACAATTATCACGGAAGCAATGTAAACCTAAACAAAACAATTAAGGAATTATAACTACCAAAAGTGCTTAGCCGATCATATTAAAGAAACAATCAATTCAATGTTTGACATATTGAAATACATGAATTGAAAGTAAAAGAAAAGATAATCGCTAATGCTTATCGTTGGGAGTGATTTCTCCTTGGAGATGGCTCAAGTATGCTCTTGAAGATCCGCCTTTGGACCCCACTCGCGTTCTCTTTTTGGTGTGGAGTGAATGATGTGAAATCGTAAATTGGGGCTTGTATTTATAAGCGAGATCTAGTTACTGCGTAACTTAAGTTGAGACCGTAACCTATATAATTCCATAATAATGCTCGTAATAGTTGGTTACGGCGTAACACATGGGATGAGTTACTGCCAGTATCTTCATCTGAGTTATAAATGGCGTGATTACGGCGTAATCATTTAAAGGAGTTACTACGTAGCTTATATCGTGGAACATCTTTTGACCTAATAATTACTGGCGTAATTCTTAGTGGGAGTTACTGCCGTAATATGTTCTTGAGTTGGCCTTCCGAGTCGCGCATTAGCTACGGCGTAATGTGAGAGTGGAGTTACGTCGTAGCTTGTTAGGAATTAGAAATTCCATAGTGAAGTGTTGGTCACCCCAACTATTATCTAGCATAAGTTAGCTCGTAGACATATCGTTATTTACGTGTTTATTAGCTTAGTTATTAGTTTAGAGTAACACCGTGGAGGAAGGACGGGTCTCTACCCATCAGTATGCGATCTACGGTCCAAAGGAGGGCGTGTAGCATGTAACTATAAATACCCTCACCTCCCAAGGTGAGGTTGGACCTTTCACTTAATCTAACCTTCTTTCTTTTGTTTACTTTCTCTCTAAAAAGGCTCCCATCCTCCACTTTCTCTCTAGAATCTTAAACTATTCGAACCATATTTTGTTATGTGATGTGTTTATGAAATCCAATAACTAACAATTGGTATCGAGCCATGGTTTGATCACTCATCTTTCATGTTCTTGGATTTCTAGTGGTTTCATAAGGTTTTGGGTTTGAATGAGTTTAGAGTAGTTTGCATCATTTGGACAATTTCTAGTGTTAAAGTTTGGATTTTGATTGTACTTTTGTGTTTAGAATCATTATAAATGTTTAGGTTTTAGTTTGGAAGGCTTGAATCATCGTGGTTAAGTTTTTTGGATTGAAAAGTGGTGTTTTTGAATATTGCACAGGCGAGTTGAGTCTCGTAGTGTATTTCTTGTGTCTGCGAGTTGTCTTAATTTGTGAAGCGAGTTGTCATGTTATCACGAGTTGTACCTTAAGCGGTTGTCGTTTAAGCGATTTGTATGTTATCGAGTTGTACCTTAGCGAGTTGTCGTTTAGCGACACATCGACTTAAGCGAGTTGTCACATCTGTGAGTTGTGCACTGGCGAGTTGTCTTATAAGCGAGTTGTCGACTAAGCGAGTTGTGCCTAAATCGAGTTGTCATCAAAGCGAGTTGACTAGGTGCGAGTTATGCAGGGTGCGAGTTGTCTAGGGTGCGTTTTGTTGACTTTTCCCACAAAACTTCAAGCGGCCATAACTTTTGAACCGTAACTCCGTTTTGTTCTACCCATCAAAATGACCGTGAGAACGAGGAGAATGGCACGCAGAATAAACTAAAAAGTTTATTCGGTCAACCTTCGATGCCTAAATCCGCTCCGAACAGAAGTTATTGAGGTTTTTATGTTTTTAGACCTAAATTTCTCCGTAAAATCATGCAACAACCAATCCAAATCTCAACTAAACAACATCGTAGCTAATCCTACAAACAATCATAAGTCCTAACACACAATTGTCTATCATTATGTCCATTCTCATCAAAAAAAAAGAAAAAAGAAAAAAAATTATTATAATATCGTAGAAAAGAAAGGTTATGCGCTTGATTACGCTTTATCTTCAAAGAAGAGAAATCTTTGTTGGGGTTATCTCCCGAGCGTGGTTAAGACAATCAATAGCGATGTAATACCACCGGTGGTTACGGATATCACTTGGAATCGTGTGATCACTTTCCAAAGTAAACTATTCGACCCTAATGCACGGGTATCACGAATATCTACTTGGGATAAGACCAAATGCGATTAGAGAATTAGGCACAATTCTATAACCCTTTCGCTTATAAGTATTTAGTGTTTTACGTGTGTTCTTCATGCATCAACGGATCTCCTATTTATAGGAGGTTACTCTTGAGCTATTCAATGGAATTATGAGTATTAATCGGCCATTAATAGCCTCATAATTATCCCCATTATAGCCGTTAGTGGTTACATGACCAATTAAGCGTGGTCATAAAGAAGTTGTAGCGCCATTTAGCGGTACTTTCCATAGCGATACTTTCCACTAGCGGTACTTTCACTTACGGTGAAATCTGACCTATCGATGGAAACACCTATCGATACTTCATAGCATCGATGCTTTCACGGTCTTATCGGTGGATACACCACTTGGTGGAAACACAGCTTATCGGTGGAAACACCGCTTGTCGATGGAAGCCACAAGCGATTTTCCACAAGGCGATTTTCACCAAGCGGTACTTTCACCGACTACCAATACAAACCACTATAAGAGTCGAGGTGTTCATGGACCTTATGGGTGTACACTCCACCTACCTCTAACCCATTACAAGGTGTGAACAATCCCACAAGTGCACTAAATTTTCCAACAATAAATTTTCCAACAATCCTCCCAATTTAGTTCACTTCCTTTGCATGAAAAATAAACATCAATCAAAACATGTGCATAAACGAAAATGTCACGAGTTGATTTTCCATCTTAGTAAATTACACGTTCAAATATTCGAGAATCGGGGTGTTCTAAGAATTGAACCCTTCAACCCATTTGAATACACGAAGATAAAATACACACAAGTTTTCAAACAACGACAAGCTCGACACTATACAAGCCATGTGTCCATATCCAAATTCATAAATGTTGTAAAAGCTAAAAGTCCAAAGCTTCAAGCGGCAAAACTTCAACATTTACATAGGTGGTTCCTCTTTAGTCATGCTCACCGCCAAGCACTTTTCAAAGAAAATTAACCATTAAAGTAAAGACTTCATCCTCCTTTCGGCGAGTTACGAGCACAACCTTGGGATGTAAATAAAACATGTGCTCCAATCCAGCAGAATGTTGACTTTCCACATTGAACTCGACTCCTAAGTTTCCTCGGGAGGAGTTGGGTGTCCTAACATTCGATGACTAAGTTGGACTTAAACCCATCCCTTTAGCGGACTTTATAACCAAGTCTCTAGCCAAACCCTTCGTCAAGTGATCGGCTAAGTTACATTGAGATCTAACAAACTCTATAGATACCACCCCATTCATGATAAGCTCGCGAATCATGCTATGCACGACACCTAAGTGTCTAGACTTACCATTGTACATCGGCTATAAGCCTTAGCCAATGTAGTGCACTATCTAGCGGATAGAAATAGGTGCTATAGGTTTGAGCCACAATGGAATCTCGAAGCAAGTTTTTCAACCATTCGACTTCTTTACCGGTACTGCTAGAGCCACAAATTGATTCCATTGTTGAGCTGGTGATGCAAGTTTGCTTCTTGGATGCCCAAGAAATTGCACCTCCACCAGTAGGAATACCCGACCACCGGTAGATCGAATTGTCTTCGATGTTCTTGATCCAACTTGCATCGGTGTAACCTTCCAACAACGATGGGTAACGATATATGAGAGACTATAATCCATAGTTCTCTTGAATACTTGATACCCTTTGAGCGCTTGCGGTGATGAGCACTAGGATTACTAGTATACCTCAATTTTCCCACCGCAAAACCAATATCGGTCTTGTACAAGTCATGGCATACATCGAGTGACCAATTACCTAGAATACTCAAGTTGAGATACTGACCTTGCCATGATTAGGCATCGACTTCTCCACAGTATCCATAGGTGTACTCATTTGGAGTACAATCAAAGTAATTGAATTTCCTCAAGTTACCTTCTCAATATAATGAGGCGAGAGATAGAAATTCTATTACTTTCATGTTTAATCCTTATACCAAGGATAACATCGACCTCCCCATGTCTTTCATGGAGAACCTTGATGACAAAAATTCCTTTGTCGGTCGACTGATTTTGGTCGAGTGCAAAGATCAACATGTCATCAACATATAGACAAATGATGACTCCTTTACAGATTCATCAAATTTGCTATATACGCATTTGTCGACTTGGTTAAGAACATAACCACTAGACAAAACCACTTCATCAAACTTTTGATGCCATTGCTTAGGTGCTGTTTAAGTCCATAAAGAGACTTAATCGGTTTACACCTTGTTTTCATTGCACGGCATGATGAAGCCACGAGGTTGGTTCATATAAACCTCCTCTTCCAATTCACCATTCAAGAAAGCCGCTTTCACATCCATCGATGAATAACAGTTGTGAATAGATGCCATAGCAATCGGCGGTCTTATGGTAATCGATCGAGCCACGAGGGCATAGGTATCAAAATAGTCTATTCGACTTTTGTTTAAAGCCACGAATGACTAGTCTAGCCTTGAACTTTTCAATAGTTCCATCTACCTTCATTTTCCTTTTGAAAATCCATTTGCAACCCGTGGGTTTACAACCGGAGGTAGATCAACCAACACCCAAGTGTTGTTGCCCATGATGGAATCCATCTCATCATTGATTGCTTCTTTCGAGAAAGCAATGTCACGGGACTTCATTGCTTCTTGAATGTTTTGGGGTCATCCTCGACAATGAATCAATAGGAGTATTGGTGCGAGACCTCATCCTAGTACCTTCAACTAAGTATAGTTGAAACTCGAGTCCAAATGACTTTGGAGTCCCGACCCTTTTGCTCTTCTGAGCACGAGTTCGATTCTTGAACCACAACCTCATCGAGGGACCACCGATGGTTCATCATCGAGGACCTCGATACACCGTGTCATGAGTTCCATTAGAAATCCTATGACTTGGTCTAGGGGCCGATGAGAATCTATTCTCATCAAAATCTGCATCCCTTGATTCAATTATTGTGTTAAGCTGAAACATGTTCATTAGGTTCAATAACATAGAACCTAAAAGCCTTGGAATATTCGAAGATATCCAACAAAGATGCAGATCAATGCCTCTTTCACCCAAAGTCTTTTGCTTTGGATCGAAGTCTTACAATGACCTACAACCCCGGACCACGAGATAGTTCGGTTGGGTTTCCTTTTAGTCGAGTTCATAAGGGTAACCTTGTTCCTTTTATTTGGAACCCTATTTAATAAATATGGCTGTTAACATAGCTTCACCCAGAACCCTTGACTCGATCTGAATAGGACAACATGGAATTAACCATCTCCTTGACACCTGTTTTCCTTTTCGAAATACCATTTCTTTGAGGAGTATAGGGGCGATAGTTTCATGGATAATACCAACAGATTGAAATCTTGAGTATCCATGTACTACACCTCCCTATCGATCCTTGATCTTTTGATCAAAGACCCAGTTAAATTCAACTTCAATTTTAAACACTTTGAATTTATCTAATGCTTCATCCTTGGTATGTAATAGATATACATAACAAAATCTAGAAGCATCATCAATAAATGTCACAAAGTACTTCTTATTCCCCAAAGAAGGAGTGGCATGCAAATCACAGTCATTGTGAATAAGCTCAAGATCTTAGTCTCACGACTAACACCACGAAAGGGTTTCTTGGTTATCTTGGTCAACATGCAAGTTTACACTTTTCGTGTCCATGTCAAAAGCGAGGATTAAACCATCCTAGACATATCTTGCATCCTTTTATAGTGAACATGACCAAGTCTAGCATGCCAAGGTTAGAATCGGTCTGTTCATATGAGGTCATAAAAGTGAAATAACAACATCGGTTGTAATATTAAGCTGAACATTTGATTACATAAATAACCAAACCAATAAAACACCATTCTTAGAAAGAACAAATTTATCGATTCAATAACTTGTTTATATCCATGATTATTCAAACACTACTTGAAACCAAGTTCTTCACGATATCGGGAACATGAATAACATTAAACAAAGTTACAATCTTTCTGAACTAAACCTAAGATCTACACAACCACGACCATGCACCAAGGTCATTGACTCATTTCCCGTGCGAAGAATAGAACCATCATTGGTGACTCATAAGTCTTGAACCGACTTCTATCTTTACACACATGAACTGTTGCACGTAGTCAACCCACCACGCAACATCATCATCCTGCACATAAAAGATTCGATACATATGTAACATAATAAATCGAAAAGACTTATTAAACATATTCGACCTTTCGGTGAGTTGGTGAACCACCACTCCACGAACCATTAGTGCACGATCCATTGGCTTTACCACCAATTTTAACACCCTTGCGGTCCCTTTTAATGTGAGCAGGTCTTGCACATTTCCAACAAGCGGTGTTGCCTTCTTGTTAGGATATGCCCTTGTGTTGTCATGATACTTGCGTTTGCCTTTGTTGTCATTGTACACAGTGGAGTTGTTATGCTCCACCATATTGACAACAGATGGTCGGCGACATTGCCACTCTTTGGCTTGTCATTATCACGCACCTTGAGAGATTCCTCAATGCGCGGATGACCGCCTGACTCGACAGAGTTAACTCCTCCTTCTTATGTTTCAAGGTATGCTTGAAATCTTTCCAAGGAGGAGTTTATCAATAACACAAGAGGCCTAAATAGCCTCATCCATGTGCATATTGTGTTGTGTAAACCTTCCAAGTATTCCAAGAAGTTCATTGTATTGTTCCATAACCGGTCTTGAATCGGTCATTTTGTAATTTGTGAAATTACTAACAAGGAACTTCTTACTTGATGCATCCTCGACCATATATTTGGCATCCAAGGAATCCACAGTTCTTTGGAAGATTCAAAGTTCGATAAATATCAAACAAAGAATCGGACATACCATTCGAGAATAAGGCGATGAGTGTCTAAATACTCATCATTTTGTACAATATAAACCTGCAAAATCATCGAAAACACTCGAAACACATCAAAATGATCAAAATATCACAAATCGGTGTTTTATGTGTTTTAAATGCAAAAATATCAAAATCGGATGAAAAACATATCAAATTTGCAAAAATTGCGCTTTAGTCCCCAGTTTCTAAAATTGTCAAAAATAGTCCTGGTCAAAATTTCAAAGAAAAGTCACCAAAGGTCCTTTTAAATCATAACTTGTCAAATTTAGTCCTTTGGTGAAAAATATGAAAAGTTTGAGAAAATTACAAGTTTAGTCCTTCAACTTTGAAAATTGGCAAAATTGGTCCCTGGAAAATGTGAAAATGGCAACATTGGTCCTTGTACTTTTGAAGATTGTCACTTTAAGTCCTTGGAACATCTTTGCAAGATTGGCAGTTCAAGTCCTTGCAATTTCAGAATTTACACCTTTAGTCCTTGAAGTTTAAAACCCTTTCACCCATTTTTGGACCCCTTGCCTAACCTTGGACCCCCTGCCATAGCTTTTTGACCCTGCCACTTAAACCTTTTTGACCTCCCTTCTATTATTAACACTGGTCAAAGCCTTGGTCAAACATACACCACTTGGCGCCCAATTTTTCTTCCCCTTCACCTGTTCCCTGAAACCACTCCCACCATGCCCTCACCTCCACCTCAACAAATCACTCCCTTGTCCCCTCCTCCTCAACACAAAACAAAAACCATTTATTACCTTCACCCTCCTAAACACTCTACCCCTCCACCTGTCAAAAACCGATTTTGGCGCCAAAACTCAATTTAAAGGCCAAGATTAATTTAAGTGATCCAATGGCCACAAATTCAAGTGGGAACTGTTCAGAGTGCAAGTGGAAGCAAATTTGTATAAAAGAAAGGAGGAGAGAAGCTAGAAGGAATAATAGCTAGTTTTCATTTTTTTTCTTTAATGTCGTTTCTTATTTAAAATGTCTTAGTTTTAGTTTAAATGTTGTAATTTCAGTTTTTCTGTATCAAATTTAAGTTATAACATCATTGTATGTGTTTTTGAGTTTCAATTCAAGTCTTTGATATCAATTCCAAGTTTTATATTCACTGTTGAACTTTTCATTTTCAAGCTCCTTTGTTAAAGCTTTTAACTGCCCAGTTTTAATCTCAATCAAGTTTCTATAAGCTAATTAAAGTTTTTTACAAGCTTAAACTCAAGTTTCATCCTATTTTGGATCATGGTCAATAAAAGTCAACTGGAAGCTCAATGGGTCTTGGTAATGGATAAATGGAGATGTAGTGGTGATGTTGGGCTTAATTAGACTAGTTTAGGTTGGTTTTGGATTTGGTCTAGCCTGCAACACCATCTGGACCAGTTGTAAGTGTCTGTCTCATTTTTTTAGTTTTCATCATTTAGCATATTATGCTTGATCTTGTATCTGTGGTAACCATCAGTGTAGATTTGTTTAAATAGGGTTATTTAGTTCATATATACTCAGTTTGGTCATTGGCTCTAGCCTGTGCAGTAGTTAGCTTCATTTATTTTGCACATCAGTCACATAAGGTGTGTTTGGCTTAACTGTCATAACTGTCCTTGAGGTGTGTTCATAAGTTAAAATCTGCTAGTTCATGTTTGATTAGTCCTTATACACTAATATATGTCTTAGTTTGTGCCTGCAATTAGCTCAAAGTCAAAATCCCATTCCAAGAGCCTTAGCAGCTTATCTATTGAATTTTAGCTAAGTCAAAAGCTCATTTCATGTTTAAAATACATAGGTCTAGCTTAAATCAGTGTTATTTCATCAATATATATCATTTTTCAATCCTTAAATCAAGATCAAACCTCAACAAAGTCAACTTTTAAGTTTTGATAAAAAGTCAAAAACCTTGAAATCTCAGTTTGAGCCCATCTAGGAAGATTTTTAGTTCACTCATTTCTAGGTCATTTCAAGTGTAACTTGTAGCTTTTAAAACCTCTGTTGGTCTACTTTCTTATGGTTATTTTAGTATATTTTTGTAATTTTTTCTCTAAGCTCAAACAAGCTCATCTTTGGGGTCTGAGATGCCCTGTTCAGAAACTCAGCATAAGCTGAGTTTTCTCAGTCATTAGCAAACCTTCCATAGAGCTCATAAGAGCTTATCATACCCTAATTTTTGGTACAATTGATCTCACCAGTGCATTGTAGGTTCCAATTGGTAGTTTTAAGTTTGAGCTTATTTTTGAGCTTGTGCATAAGCTTAAAGTTAGTCCACTTGTCATTTGATTTACGCCATAAGCTCTTATCATCTAATCATTGCATCTTGATATCCAGAGGTTTAAGCTTGTTGATTTGTCTTGCATTTTGGTTATTTTAGCATATTAGACCTTACTGTTTTGGTTTGGTGCTTGTTTTGTCCTCTAGCTTATTTAAGTGCTTATTTCAATAAGCTCTTCCACATCGAGTTGCTTATTTCTCCAAACAAGCCCTTGTTTTTATATTTTCCTTTATTCCTTATAGTATTTTAGACTTTTCTGAAATTTTCAGATTTTTCCAAGTTGTTTTGCTATTTTCTCAATTTAAATTAGTTTTAAGTATTTTTAAATAGCATTTAATACAAATAATTAAGAAAAAGTTCAAAAAAAATAATTTTTCATTTTTCTTAAGTTTAGATAAATATAAATAGCCTAAAAAGTATTTTTCCATAATTTTCTTAGTTTAAAAAGTATTTTCTAGCATTTTAATTAGTTTTAAATAGTTTTAAATTAGTAATAAATATATAAAAAGTCTAAAAAAATATATTTTCAGTTTTAAAATTAGTTTTATCATATTTTAGATTTTTCTAAGTCTTAATTTTATTTTTCTAGTCTTATTTCATATTTTCTTTTATTTTAGAGTATTTAATAAATAGTTAAAATAGTTTTTAATTAATAATAATTAATTAATAGTTTTAAAAATAATTTTCCTTTTCTATAAATTTTCTTTTATCATTAGGTTTGTAAAATGTATTTTTATATTTTAGGATCTATATTGTATAAGTTTCACTTTTTATTTTATACGTTTACGTAATTTTTATTTAAGCGTCGTTTTGGTTTTAACGTTCATCACTTTAAATATAGTGATAGCATTTATTTAATATCTTTTATCTTTTAATTTTCTTAATTTGCATTTAAGTCATTATTTATTAACTTTTTCGGTAGTGTAATTATCCTTTCAAATCCTTTACGATCATTATCATTAGTGATCAATCTATCGTCGATCAAGTGTTGTACACACCATTGAGTCTCAAGTGGGACATAACGACCGAAATTCACCGATTCTCGATCTTCATTGCATTTGTGTTTAAGTCGTTTTAAATCTGTTAGACTTGACTAGTTTAGCGGATCAAAATTTTAAAAGCAGGGAATTGGGTAGATAATTCATGAAATTCGTGAAATTCCCCACGCAAAATGAATATTGCCCTCAATATTCAAAGTACTGCATTATCTGGCCGAAACGTAAAAGGAAATACTACGGCCATTATTTGAAAGGATTTTTTTTTTTTTTTTTTTTTTTGAGATATATATATATATATATATATATAACATGTGAGGCATCACCCACACTTAGGTGGTAGAAAGGGGTAAGAAGGCGAAATATGGGTGAAAACCCATATTGTGAGTCTCTTGTTTTTGATTTCCAGTCGCTAGCTTGACTCGACCCGGTCATTGGTTCATGGGAAGCAGTGGAAGATACAATCTCCATCGGACTTCCATTCAAGATGTTTGGATAAACATTGAAATGCGTGAAAGTTCCACACCGATGAGATATAGAGAAAAGCAGACCGGCTCACAAATGGTACATGAAAATGCGGGGTCAAAGATAGTGTCCTCGCTCCAGAAGGAGTGAAGAAGAGAAGACACATCATATGTGAGGAATGGAAGAAGATGTTGATAACAATCAAGATCCATTCTTCATCCTCAAATATAGACATATCGGGAGGAAGGGTGAAGGTAGTATCATCAATAAGCAAACTCTTATGATGAGTACACCTTCCTCAGAGCCAATATCATCCTCGAGATCAAAATGGAAATGATCATATTAGGAGGATATGTCATGAGAGTTCAGGAGAACTCTTCATGAAGAGAATCATTGGAAAAGCCTCGAGCTCGGGCTTGTCCAATGTAGAGTCACTATCCTAGCAGGATAGGAGATGAAAGCGACTTAGCAGAAATGATTCGATCTTAGAAATGAGGATATTTATATTGAACAATTGTTCACAGTATCTCATCCTCAATTTCGGATCATGAATCTCTCACTTCCTCTAAGCTAACTAGCTCGGAAGGTAGCTCCTCGACATGTCGATGTCTCCATAGGATAAAGAATCGTCAAGCAGTACAATCGTTATCAGTCGGAGAACATCTCGACATGATCATATGGAATGTCAAGAGGAGAAGAATCATCATTAAGAGGCTCATCACACATATTCTTGGAGATAACCTCGGACTCACTGGGGTTGGAACAAGGCTCTCGGCACTAGGCGATTCCATTTACGGAATAGTGCTAGAAGGCTCGATTATGAGGCTTGTCATTGAAATCACACGAAGCTCCATTGACTCTCGTAATGGGGGCGAGCCTTCTAGCACTATTCCGAAATGGAATCGTCTAGTCTTGAGAGCCTTGTTCCAACCCAGTGAGTCGGGGTTATCTCGTGTATGTGTGATGAGCTCTGTGATGATTCTTCTCCTCTTGACATTCCATATGATCATGTCGAGATGTTCTCGACTGACGACGATTGTACTGCTTGACGATTCTTTATCCTATGGAGACATCGATATGTCGAGCTGCCTTGAGCTGTTAGCTAGAGAAGTGAGAGATTCTCGATGATGCGGAAATTGAGGATGAGATGCCGTGAACAGTGTTCAATATAAATCCTCATTTCTAGATCGAATCATTCTGCTAAGTCGACTTCATCTCCTCCCGTTGTGAATAGTGACTCTACATTGGACAAGCCGGCTGAGGCTTTTTCCAATGATTCTTCGTGAAGAGTTCTCGGTGAACTCTCTCATGACATATCTCTCGGGATATGATCATTTCCATTTTGATCTTGAGGATGATGGCTCGGGAAGTGTGCTCTATCGTAAGGTTTGCTTATTGATGATACTACCTGCGCCTCGATATGTCTATATTTGAGGATGAAGAATGGATCTTGATTGTTATCAACATCTTCTTCCATTCCTCGCGATGTGTCTTCTTCACTCCTTCGGGAGTGAGACACTATCTTTGACCGGCATTTTCATGTACCATTGTGGCAGGCTGTCTTCTCTCTATATCTCATCGTGTGGCTTCATGTACTTCTATGTTTATCAGGCATCTTGAATGGAAGTCCGATGGAGATTGTATCTTCCTGCTTCCCATGAACCAATGGTCGGGTCGGTCGTTAGCGACTCAAATCAAAACAAGAGACTCACAATATGGGTTTTCACCCATATGTTCGCCTTTCACCCTTTCTACCACTAAGTGTGGGGTGATGCCATGTTATATATATATATATATCTCTAAAAAAAAAAAAAAAAAAAAAATCCTTTCAAATAATGGCGTAGTATTTCCCTTTTCGTTCTCGGTTCGGCATAACCGCCGTACTTTGAATATTGAGGGCAATATTCATTTCTAAGTGTGAGGGTCTCGCAATTTCATGAATCTCTGATTCCAGATTTTGCTGGCCAAAAATTTTTTGGAGTAAGTGTTCTACTTTCTCATTTGGTTATCGATCCTTGTCTAATAAACAAAAGGATTGGCTAATCCGAGAGCAAGCGGCTCTTGGTAAAGATATCTCAAATCCGTTGTGACTTGCAATTTGCCCAAAATTGTATGGTATTGACTTCGCATATCCTAAAAAGTGAAGAGTTGGCTAGCATAAGATTATGGCTTGTGGTAAAGCGTTGGAAAAACCATAATTGGTAATCAGCTCACCAAAGATAATATTGATAATTTATCTAAGAGTTGGCTAGTCGGGAAAGTGCGACACGGTAAAGACAAATCAAAACCGTTGAAAATGGTGGTTTGCTCAAAATCACATGGTTATCGGTGTACCATGGTTCTTACTTGAGCTGAAACATTTGGCTACTCCGAAGTAATGGCTTTTGGTAAAGAGATTAAAATCCATTATGTTTTCTCAAATCATTGCTAGGGACTAGCAATATCTCGATGTGGGGATTGATGAGTGTCTAAATACTACATCGTTTTGTCTGATATAAACTACAAAATCATCGAAAACACTCGAAACACATCAAAATGATCAAAATATCACAAATCGATGTTTTATGTGTTTTAAATGCAAAAATATCAAAATCGGATGAAAAACATATCAAATTTGCAAAATTGCGGTTTTAGTCCCCAGTTTCTAAAATTGTCAAAAATAGTCCACAGTCAAAATTTCAAAGAAAAGTCACCAAGGTCCTTTTTAAATCATAACTTGTCAAATTTAGTCCTTTGGTGAAAAATATGAAAAGTTTGAGAAAATTACAAGTTTAGTCCTTCAACTTTGAAAATTGGCAGAATTGGTCCCTGGAAAATGTGAAAATGGCAACATTGGTCCTTGTACTTTTGAAGATTGTCACTTTAAGTCCTTGGAACATCTTTGCAAGATTGGCAGTTCAAGTCCTTGCAATTTCAGAATTTACACCTTTAGTCCTTGAAGTTTAAAACCCTTTCACCCGTTTTGGACCACTTTGCTAACCTTGGACCCCCATACATAGCTTTTTGACCACCGCCATAAACCTTTTGACCTCCCTTCTATTATTAACACTGGTCAAAGCCTTGGTCAAACATACGCCACTTGGCGCCCAATTTTTCTTCCCTCACTTTTCCCGAAACCACTCCCGCGTGCCTCCTCCGCTTTCAACAAATCACTCCTTGTCCCTCTCTCGACACAAAACAAAACCATTTATTACCTTCACCTCCTAAACACTCTACCCTCCACCTGTCAAAACCGATTTTGGCGCGCAAACTCAATTTAAAGGCCAAGATTAATTTAAGTGATCAATGGCCAAATTCAGTGGGAAGCTGTTCGGTGCAAGTGGAAGCAAATTTGTATAAAAAGAAAGGAGGAGAAAGCTAGAAGGAATAATAGCTAGTTTTCATTTTTTTCTTTAATGTCGTTTCTTATTTAAAATGTCTTAGTTTTAGTTTAAATGTTGTAATTTGGTTTTACGTATCAAATTTAAGTTATAACATCATTGTATGTGTTTTGAGTTTCAATTCAAGTCTTTGATATCAATTCCAAGTTTTATATTCAACATTGAACTTTTCATTTTCAAGCTCCTTTGTTAAAGCTTTTAGCGCCGGATTTTAATCTCAATCAAGTTTCTATAAGCTAATTAAAGTTTTTTACAAGCTTAAACTCAAGTTTCATCCTATTTTGGATCATGGTCAATAAAAGTCAACTGGAAGCTCAATGGGTCTTGGTAATGGATAAATGGAGATGTAGTGGTGATGTTGGGCTTAATTAGACTAGTTTAGGTTGGTTTTGGATTTGGTCTAGCCTGCAACACCATCTGGACCAGTTGTAAGTGTCAGTCTCATTTTTTTAGTTTTCATCATTTAGCATATTATGCTTGATCTTGTATCTGTGGTAACCATCAGTGTAGATTTGTTTAAATAGGGTTATTTAGTTCATATATACTCGGTTTGGTCATTGGCTCTACTTTGTCGATGGTTAACTTCATTTATTTTGCACATCGATCCATAAGGTGTGTTTGGCTTAGCTGTCATAAGCTGTCCTTGAGGTGTGTTCATAAGTTAAAATCGCTAGTTCATGTTTGATTAGTCCTTATACACTAATATATGTCTTAGTTTGTGCTGCAATTAGCTCAAAGTCAAAATCCCATTCGAGCCTTAGCGACTTATCCATTGAATTTTAGCTAAGTCAAAGCTCATTTCATGTTTAAAATACATAGGTCTAGCTTAAATCGGTGTTATTTCATCAATATATATCATTTTCAATCCTTAAATCAAGATCAAACCTCAACAAAGTCAACTTTTAAGTTTTGATAAAAGTCAAAACCTTGAAATCTCGGTTTGAGCCCGTCTAGGAAGATTTTAGTTCACTCATTTCTAGGTCATTTCAAGTGTAACTTGTAGCTTTTAAAACCTCTGTTGGTCTACTTTCTTATGGTTATTTTAGTATATTTTTGTAATTTTTTTCTAAGCTCAAACAAGCTCATCTTTGGGTGCGAGATGCCTGTTGAAACTCGGCATAAGTGAGTTTTCTCGATCATTAGCAAACCTTCCATAGAGCTCATAAGAGCTTATCATACCCTAATTTTGGTACAATTGATCTCCCAGGTCTGTTGTAGGTTCGATTAGTAGTTTAAGTTTGAGCTTATTTTTGAGCTTGTGCATAAGCTTAAAGTTAGTCCCTTATCATGATTTACGCCATAAGCTCTTATCATCTAATCATTGCATCTTGATATCCGGAGGTTTAAGCTTGTTGATTTGTGTTGCATTTTGGTTATTTTAGCATATTAGACCTTCTGTTTTGGTTTGGTGCTTGTTTTGTCCTCCTAGCTTATTTAAGTGCTTATTTCAATAAGCTCTTCCACATCAGTTGCTTATTTCTCCAAACAAGCCCTTGTTTTTATATTTTTCCTTTATTCCTTATAGTATTTTAGACTTTTACTGAAATTTTCAGATTTTTCCAAGTTGTTTTGCTATTTTTCTCAATTTAAATTAGTTTTTAAGTATTTTTAAATAGCATTTAATACAAATAATTAAGAAAAAGTTCAAAAAAAATAATTTTTCATTTTTCTTAAGTTTAGATAAATATAAATAGCCTAAAAAGTATTTTCCATAATTTTCTTAGTTTAAAAAGTATTTTCTAGCATTTTAATTAGTTTTAAATAGTTTTAAATTAGTAATAAATATATAAAAGTCTAAAAAATATATTTTCAGTTTTAAAATTAGTTTTATCATATTTTAGATTTTCTAAGTCTTAATTTTATTTTTCTAGTCTTATTTCATATTTTCTTTTATTTTAGAGTATTTAATAAATAGTTAAAATAGTTTTTAATTAATAATAATTAATTAAATAGTTTTAAAATAATTTTCCTTTTCTATAAATTTTCTTTTATCATTAGGTTTGTAAAATATATTTTTATATTTTTAGGATCTATATTATATAAGTTTCACTTTTTTTTTTTATATGCGTTCGTAATTTTATTTAAGCGTCGTTTTTGGTTTTAACGTTCATCACTTTAAATATAGTGATAGCATTTATTTAATATCTTTATCTTTTAATTTTCTTAATTTGCATTTAAGTCATTTTATTTATTAACTTTTCGGTGAGTGTAATTATCCTTTTCAAATCCTTTCGATCACTATCATTAGTGATCAATCTATCGTCGATCAAGTGTTGTACACACCATTGAGTCTCAGTGGGACATAACGACCGGGAATTCCTTTGTATTCTCGATCTTCATTGCATTTGTGTTTAAAATGTTTTAAGTCATTAGACTTGACTAGTTTAACTTGGATCGAAGACCTCTGCATATGTAGTCATCATTCTCCCTTGCTCCTCCTCACGATACGCTCCACGGTAGCATCATCACCATCATCGAGGAATTGGAGTAGTCGCACATAGACCACACTCATGCTTGTGACAGAAGTGCATCTTCTTCTGCCGCTCTAAAGTCCACCCTTGAACTTGTCCGGTTTAGCAAAGTTTCAAGCCATGTGTTTCATTCGTGATTGCCATTGATTATCACAAAATAGTTTACTTTGATTATTGGGGTTATCTCCCGGAGCGGGGTTAAGACAATCAATAGCGGTAGCAATACCACTAGGTGGTTACGGATATCACTTGGAATCGTGTGATCACTTTCCAAAGTAAACTATTCGACCACAATGCGGTTATCACGAATATCTACTTGGGATAAGACCAAATGCGATTAGAGAATTAGGCACAATTCTATAACCCTTCGCTTATAAGTATTTAGTGTTTTACGTGTGTTCTTCATGCATCAACGGATCTCCTATTTATAGGAGGTTACTCTTGAGCTATTCCAATGGAATTATGAGTATTAATCGGCCCATTAATAGCCTCATAATTATCCCATTATAATAGTTAGTGGTTACATGACCAATTAAGCGTGGTCATAAAGAAGTTATAGCGCCATTTAGCGATACTTTCCATAGCGATTTCCACTAGCGGTACTTTCCTTACGGTGGAAATCTGACCTATCGATGGAAACTCGCTTATCGATGCTTCATAGCATCGGTGCTTTCACGGTCTATCGGTGGATACACCACCCGGTGGAAACACCGCTGTCGGTGGAAACATCGCTTGTCGATGGAAGCCATAGCGATACTTTCCACAAGCGGTACTTTCACCAACGATACTTTCGCAGCGATACTTTCACGGTACTACCAATACAAACCACTATAAGAGTTAGGGTGTTCATGGACCTTATGGGTGTACACTCGTACCTCCTAACCCATTACAAGGTGTGAACAATCCCACAAGTGCACTAAATTTTCCAACAATCTTCATGTTTATGACCATTCTCATCGGCATTCTTCATCAACAAGCTTCATGTTTTTCCCACGCTCTTTCAACCTTCAAGTGGATCTACGTTCATTGGTGTATACTCTTATTCACTTGCTCATTCAAAAACGGCAAACTTCATTTGCAATTTTTGAGGGGGAGAAGAGTGAATATACTACATATTGATGGATCATAATGACAACTCATACTACTTAAGAAGTACAACTCATACTACTCAAGAATCCCAATCACCAGTTATTCCTCAAGGCGTTGATAATGACTATCATAATATTGCAGTTGCACTCATGAATAATGATCCGCTCTTTGGTAATCCTTTACCAAATCTTCACAGATTATTGTTCATGAATAATGATCCGCTCTTTGGTATTCCTTTGCCAAATCTTCACGGATTATTGTTCCTCTTAATGTGTACGCTATAAATCAACCACATGAACATTAAGGAAAATGACTACCTCATCCGCTCGAAAACATTATTGGTGAATCTTCCAGATCAATCTCTACATGTATACCTCTAGGAAGAATGCATTGATGTTGAGGAATCATTGTTCCGGTTCATTCAGTGAGTCAATATACACCCGATTGTATGTTTATTCACTTCGGAGTTAATCATTTATCACTTATTTGAGATTGAAGTTGACTTTCACAAAGGCGTGTTCTTATTTGATAACTTGCTCGGGCTTAAGAATTTGAGTTGAAGACTTGGGTTTATCTAGTTATCAGTTGTCGGGGTGGATGGTTGAAGACCTGGTTAACTATCACTTTTAGGAGTTACGTTGTTTTACTCAGTGTCACACGCTTTGACGGTGTGGATAATCGCAAGAGGTGTTAATGTCTCATACTTTGTTTGAGTAGTGAGTACTTAGAGATTTTCTTGAAGCATAAATTCTCAACACCATTCTTCCATCATTAAGTGCAAGCTTAATATACAAATGTGGTGAATTCGACTCGAGTTCAAGTTTGGTATATCTGGTTTTCTTCAACGATGGTCACTTCAAATTGTCTACATATGGGTTGATAAAGATAGTCGAGAGAGAGTCTACATGTGATTGATTCTCGCATGATTCATTTGAGCTAATTTTGTTCTTCTCTATTTCAAGAATATTTGGTATGTACAATGTGTTCTTGATTACGAGATATCAAAACCGGAGAGGGAAAGAGACATACATCTAAACACATAGCAGTACGTGATGAACTTAATACTTCTTCTCTATTGAAGTAATCCGGGAAAGACAAATGTCATAACAAGTAGAAACTCGATGTTTAACTTCGTAGCCTTTGGTGTGCTATTCCAACTATTTGGGGAAGGATGTATTATTCCAACTATTTGGGGAAGGATATAGTATTCTAACTATTTGGGGGAAGGATGTATTATTCCAACCATTTGGGGAAGTGGTCTCTGGATACTTTTGGTATGTGTTAATCGGTCTTGATGGGAAGAAATATGAGAAGAATATTTGGAATGTGAGATGATATTGATCGACATCTTCTATATGATTTATGATAAAGTGCTCCGGTTAGTGCTTCATGTACACAATGTAATGATGATTACGATGAGATCGCAACCATCGGGGAGAGATATGTGTACATCGGTGCATAACATATTCATGATCGAGCTTAATCATTTATTTTGGAGTTGACTTCCAAAGAAGATCGATGATTCAACCGATTCTTGTGATGTCGTTGTCTCTACTACGGTTGGGTACTTGTGTACATTATGGGCTGATTGATTATATGGAAGATAAGCGGAATGCACTTGGTAAAATGAAGATATTGATATATTGTTCCCTGAATAGACAATTGGTCAATCTCGAAGAGTAATGTGTACATCGGGACGTACAACATGTTCATGTGATCGGACTTAATCGATTATTCGGTTGATAACCAGGACGATCAATGTTTCAACTTGTTACTTGGTGTTCTCGAGTTCTTGAGTCTTGAACTTCATTCAATGAGACCGTTTTATTCATCTCTACTTCTTGGGGAAATGGTCTTTATTCTTAGTTTGTCGGTTTAGGGAGAAGCTACCAAAGTCTCACTTTCAGAAGGCTCAATTTCTCTCTTCGTTTCAAGAGCCTTGGAAGCTTTGGTGGTGAATGTTTAAGAGATGATGAGTTCTATCTTCTACAACGGGTCTGCTTGATATCCTTGTCTCGGTACTCGTATCATCATCTTCTTAAACTATATCATCCATTCTATTTGTAAATATTTATCCAAAAAAAAAAAAAAAAAAAAAAAAAAAAACCCTATAAAAATCATAAAATTTAAAAATACCAAAAATATTGTTTTCTCAAGACATGTCTCTTGGTATCGATAACATCTACGGTCTTAGAAATGTCATTCAATAATGGCACGGGACTTTAGATGAAGTTCGAGCAGGAGGTGTAAATATTTCTTTCTAAACGTGTCTCAAAATATGGTTTGCTATTATTTCAGATAGCAACCCGCTCTTTTAAAAGGAAAGTGATGCGCTAAACCAATTTTCATAAATTTCGTGCACTTATCCTAAAATCAAAATGAGGAAAGTATGTCGTGGGGCTCTTTGTTCCTACACAAATGTTTTCCGTCTAAAATTCTTGAGAAAAATATTTGTTGTATTTCAAAATGGTGGAAAATGAGTTGCTTGAAAATCAATCAGTCGAATTTTCATAAATTTGCAAAACCCAATCAATGACTTGACATTGTTAAAACTTTTATGAAATGAGTCATTGATTGAGGGGAGAATGTTTTCAAATGTATATCATCTAACAGGCTTATATAATCATCCTCGTGCTTATCGAGAAAAGATATTGCCTATGTTGAAGGACTAGGATTCTAGGATATGATTGTTAGGTTTAGATGATTAGAGATTGATGAAATTTTTACCATGCCATATATGAACCGATTGATATGTTAGATTGACTTTTATTAGTCGATTGTTGTTTGGGTGATGTCGACCACCATATATTTGTTTGTGTACACTAACATATGCATATATCATGGTATAAAAGAATGTTCCCGATCCGGATCCCACAAATGAAGATGATTGGATGCCGAAAGGAAAGGGCAACTATATCTTGGGTCGACAAAAGAAGAAACGGAGCTTAATCAGATCTCTCCATGTTTAGTTGGCACGATAGATGCTACTTCAGAGGTCTCACTGCATCAGCAGACGGTTTTCTTTCATCCTCTCAGCAACTTATGATTCTCTCCACCTAACGTATCTTGTGCAGTAAAAGTAGTGAATTATACCACTTTTATAAACAATTTTGAAATATTGTTTTGAAAAATGGAAAAATATTGTTTTGAAAACAAATTGGATTCAAAGTTTTGAAATCAACCGGACTTTATTTTGTCAAATCTTAAGTGATTTTAAATTAAATATTTTCAAACGATATTTCATCAAAAAGTTCGTTTTGTACGATAATAAGTGGTGATCTAAAGATTTAATGTTATGTCATGGTATGATTTTTCTTTTGAATCAAGGTCTTTCAAAATGAAATTTTTCTGTTCTTGTTTGATTGTGAAATTGTTTTGTTTTACTTAAAGATCTCTTAAAAACTATCATACTTGACACTAACAATCTTTAATGTCGAAAAACTGTTCCTTTTCTATCATTTTTCAAAATTAAATCTTGCCACGTCTTTCTCCAAAATTTTCTAAATGATTTAAATCAATCGGGATCCAAAATCTCAATTGGTTTGAAATTTTAGATCGGGGGAGAGATCGTGATTTAAATCTCAAATCGGTTTTAAAGGGTGATTGTTTCAAAAGCACTCCTTCCTTCATGTGCCAAGCGATTTTGAAATACATAATGCACATGATTGTGGAGGAGCATTTAACCAAAAACCGAAGAGTATTTAAACAAGGCCACATTTTCTCCATGTTTTCTAAACCTTATTAAATCACTTGGGATCCAAAATCTCAAAGGGTTTGATATTTTTGATCGGGGAGAATTTGTGATTTAATATGAAATTTGATAAAGATGATCTTTTTATTCAATGTGCAAGTTCTCTCTAATATGTGTTAAACTCTTTCGTATATCGATACACATATTGAGGGGGAGCGAATGGTTTCTATTGGCAACCGTGAAAAAATACTTCAAAAACCTCTTGCCTCTATGTGCAAAATGATTTTCAAATATCCAATGCACATATTGATGGGGAGAATTTACCAAGAAAATCAAATGGCTTTTTCTAAGAAAATTGTGATCAAGAAATTGTTTCAAAGAACTCTTGCCTCCATGTGGTAAACAATTTCAAATACATGATGCACATGTTGAGGGGGAGCATTTCTAAATGATCAAAACAATTAAGGTACAAAATGCTTTGATATTATATCACAAGTACCTTGATTGATTTTCCAATTGATTTTTCAATTGGTTTCGAGAAGGAATGAACTGTATCAAAAGACCGACCAATTTACTTTATGCATGGTGTTATAAGGATGGTTAGGTTAGGTATTCGTTCCCACGATCCCGCCAGAGCCGGAGGGATCTACCCAAGGACAATCCACTAGATAGTGTAAAGTCCTTAGGTATGATGAAATAAGGAGAAAAATGAGAATATGGGAAGAGTGCCGAGGCGAGAGCAGGCTAAACAAACCCACAAGGTTCTAGTAATGAAGTCTCGGTAAGCTTGAAGGGGTTGAAGAATGAAAAAGAAATGAAATGAGAAAAGGCTGAAAAGAAATAGCCCTCTAATAATTCAACCTTAGAGTGACGGGTTCAATTCATATACTCTTGGTTGTTACTAAGGTAACACTGGTATTGAAGACAAGGCGTCGTGGACCCGGTGGCCTTGCTTGCACCTAACTTCCCAAGCTACTCAAGTTCCTCTTAAAGGGCTTGTTTCATTCTCGGAAAACCTACATAATCTATCGACTTTCTCTAGAGTTGTTGATATTGAAGAAGAAACCCTCCCCTAGTCTCGGCATAGGAACCAAATGTGCACAATTGAGTCTAGAGCCAAGAGATCATCCACAAAATCTCATTAGGACACAAAATTAATGAAGACTTGTTGTTTCACACAATGTGGAAAGTAAGAATATATTAAGAGTCCTACGCATTATCCTTGTGGTATTACCAGAACATCCGAGTGATATGTAAATATTCACGATGAAGATGGAAATCCTTCTAGAGCCAACATCAAACAAGCTCTTGGTGGGTGACATGTGAGATCTTTTCTAAAGATCAAACTTGTGACAACTGGATAGAAACAATGGGGCGATTCACTCTTGAACCTACCTTGGTCCAGGAATTGAATTGACGAATACTTTTGGAAAAACCGTTTGATGTGCAAATCGTCTTTTCTCTAGCACATCGAATGTGTATTCATATTTCAAACACAAAAAGTATCTCTGATTGAAAAAATACTTTTGGAAAAACCGTTCGATGTGCAAATCTCTTCTTTTCTCTAGCACATCGAATGTGTATTCTTTTCAAATACAAAAAGTATTTTTGATTGAAAATTGATCTTTCTTATAAAACCTTCGTCGTATTGCAAAACTCTTTCTTACAAGAAATACGCGATTGTTTTCAAATCAATTTTCATCAATCGGTGAATCTCGATTCATTGATTCACTCACTCCGTCTTTGTCTTCTTTGAGGCGCTACGATATGAGCGGCTAGAACAGTGCGAAACCCCGTCAAGGAGATTCTTGAATTATATCGATCACAAGCGATGCTTGTCTTGATCAATGAGGCAAGTGGGCGTGTACCTCAATTCAACGAAGTGATCAAAACACTTTTGTATGTTTTATTGCTAGCTGTTGTTTGCGGTACATTTGGACGGTTGCGGTGATCGAAATTGAGAAGTCAATCAAAGCCGCATGCTCACAGCATCTACACTTAATTGAAAAATATGACTTGTGCATATCTACTTAACACAGCTCTAATAATTTTATACTATGTACCTTTCTGCTGCTGCAAATATCATGAATCAACAAAAGCTTCCGCAACTCTGATGAGAAGATATCATGATCCACAATGTGAGCATGTCGGTCCAAAAGTCACAACATCACATGAAGGCAACACAATAAAGGGTGATCCAGAGATCTACTGTGGCTGATGATCTCAAGGAAAGCTTAAAGATCATCAGGATGTGGATCAGATCAAAAAACCTCCACTAAAAGTACAAAGAATTCGGACTATGAAGAGTCACTGCTAAAGCACAAAGATGCGGAAGTTGAAGAATTAAAGTCTACGAGCTCAAGACTGAAGATTAAATAGAATGCTAGGATTTGAAATGTAAAACATGGGATGACCTCCCTTAGGGGGAGATTGTTAGGAATTAGAAATTCCATAGTGAAGTGTCAGTCACCCCAACTATTATCTAGCATAAGTTAGCTCGTAGACATATCGTTATTTACGTGTTTATTAGCTTAGTTATTAGTTTAGAGTAACACCGTGGAGGAAGGACGGGTCTTTACCCATGTATGCACGATCCACGGTCAGAAGGAGGGCGTGTAGTATGTAACTATAAATACCCTCTACCTCCCAAGTGGAGGTTGGACCTTTCACTTAATCTAACCTTCTTTCTTTTGTTTACTTTCTCTCTCTAGAAAGGCTCCCATCCTCCACTTTCTCTCTCTAGAATCTTAAACTATTCGAACCATATTGTGTTATGTGATGTGTTTATGAAATCCAATAACTAACATATCTTCTTCACAGTGGGCATACTATCATAAATCTCTTATAAAATCTCCAAATCCGCGTCTCTTTAGCTCCAATGCTCGTAATTTACCTGAAAGTGAAATATAAAGGAAAACAAGCGTAAATCCATATAAATAATATAAAATTCGAGCATTATCGGGGGAAATTGACACTTAATATTGATGACTATTTTATGTTATCAAGGAGTAAAGGAGTTGCTTCACCAATTCTTTGTACATATTTTTCAAAAAGCAAAATACAAAGATATAAAACCAACAAAAACCCATAAAAATTTGAAAAAAAAATCAGAAATTTCCAAAAATATTGTTTTCTCAAGGCATGTCTTCTGATATCGATAACATCTACAGTCCTAGAAATGTCATTCAATAATGACACGGGGTTTTAGATGAAGTTCGAGCAGAAGTTCAAATGTTTTCAAAACATGTCTAATCAATGGCTTGCAATTATTTTAGACTGTAACTCGCGCTTAAACAATGGTTTGCTATTATTTCAAATATGCAACCCGTTTGTTCAAAAAAGGAAAGTGCTTTGCAAAATCGATTTTAATAAATATCGAGCACTTATCCTAATACAAAATGAGGAAAGCACGTCGCCAAAAAGACAGTTGTTCCTATAAAAATGTTTTTCATTTTATGATTCTTCAGAAAAATATTTGTATTTCACATGGTGGTAACATATTATTTGAAAATAAATCGAACTCAAATTTTTGAAAATCAACCGAACTCCATTTGTCACTCAATCAATGACTTGGGTCACCGATTGAGGGGGAGAGTGATTTCAATCTTTACATTTTCAAATAAGTGATACCCGATCAAATCCATAGTCCATTTGTACGTTATAAAGTGGTGAATCAAGTTTTGGTGTTATGTGTCAGTGTATGAGGTTTCAAAATGAAAAATTTTCTTTTACTTAAAAATCTCTATAAATTATCATACCTGACACTAACAATCTCCCTCATAAATTGAGAGGGAGTGTTGTAATGTTCCTTATCAGTAAAATTTAAAACCAGACCACATCTTTCCCCAAATTTTCTAAACTTATTGAAATCAATTGGGATCACAAATATCAAAAGGTTTAAAATTTTTGATCAGGGGAGAGAATGTGATTTAAACAGAAAATTTGATAAAAAGGTGATCGTTTAAAGGCTCAAGCAAACACTACATCCTCCATGTGCTAAATGATTTTAAGTACCGCTGCATATGTTTAGGGGGAGCATTTATAAAAGATCAAAAACAATTGAGGTACAAATGCTTTGATATTATATCACAAGTACCTTGATCGGTTTTTCAAATGGTTTTCAATGGCAATTGTGGAGGAACACCAAAGATCGACCTTGCATATACTTTATTGGAGTTATAAGGATGGTAAGGTTAGGCATTAGTTCCCACGATCCCGCCAGAGCAGGAGGGATATACCCAGGGACAATCCACTTGATAGTGTAGAAGTCCTTAGGTATGATGAAAAAAGGAGAAAAGTGAGAATAAAGGAAGAGTGCCGACTGAGATAGAGCTAGGACTGGAACAAACCCAACAAGGTTCTAGTGATGAAGTCTTGGTAAGCACTGAAGGGGTTAGAGAATGAAAAAGAATTTTTAATTGAAAGGGTGAAAATAAATAGCCTTCCAATAATTCAACCTTAGGGCAGAAACCGGGTTCAATACATATGCTACTGGTGGTTACCAAGGTAACACTGGTATTGAAGACAAGACGTCATGGACCCAGTGATGCACTGCACTAAACTCCCAGCTACTCAAGTTCTCTTAAAAGGAATTGTTTCATTCTCACGAGGAACCGATGTAAACTATCGACTTTCTCTTAGAGATGGGTGATATTGAAAAAGGAGACCCTCTCCCTAGTCTCCACATAGGAAAACCAATGTGCACTATTGAGTCTAGAGCCAAGAGATCATCAATAAATCTCATTAGGACACACAATTCATGAAGACTTTATGTTTCACACAATGTGAAAAGTAAGAATATATATTGAGAGTCCTACGCACTATCCTTGTGATATTGCCAGAACATCCGAGTGATATGTAAAGTATTCACAAAGAAGATGGAAATCCTCCTAGATCCAACATCAAACAAGCTCTTAGTGGGTGACATGTGAGATCCTTCATGGATCAAACTTGTGACAACTAGAAAGAAACGATGGGGCGATTCACTCTTGAATCAACATTGTTCCAGGAAATGGATTGACTTATGCTTTTGAAAAACCTTTTCGATGTGTTCTACAATTCTTTTCTAGCACATCATTGCGCGTTAATTTTTCAAACAAAAGTATTTATGATTGAAACTTGATTTTCTCATAAAACTTTCGTCAGTATTGCAAAACTCTCTCTTCAACAATACACATTTGTTTTTCAAATCAATTTCTCACTAATCAGTGAATCTCAATTCGCTGTTTCACTCACTCTATGTGTCTACTTTGGGACGCTCCGGTTTGAGAACGGCTAGTACAAGCTGTGAAACCTTGTCAAGGAGATTCTTAGGAATTTTACCTGATCACAGGCAGTATTTATACTGATCAACGAGGAACCGTGGTTCTTGCAACCCTATTCAAAAAAAGTGAACAAAGACACTTTCATTTGTTTTATTGCTAACTGTTGTTTGTAGGAACATCTGACGGTTGCAGCTGATAGAAATTGAGATGTCAATCCATAACCACATGCTCACACCTCACACTCATGTTTAACGAAATCATGATAATCTAAAGATCTAAAGCAATGCTTCCACAACTCTGATGCACAATATCATGATCCAACAAAGTGTGAGCATGTCGGTCCAAAAGTCACAATATCACATGGAGGCGATACAACAAAGGATGATCCAGAGATTTACTGTGGCTGATGATCTCAAAGAAAGCTCAAAGATCACCAAGTAATGGAACATTCAAAGATCACCACTGGAAGTACAAATATTGCGGACTTTGAAGAATTAAAGACTACGAGATGGAAGATCAAGAACTTGTAATAGATTGCTAGAATTCAAAATGTATTTAAAAGGGTGACCTCCCTTAGGGGGAGATTGTTAGGATTTAGTAAATCCAAAATTAAAAGACTCGGTCACCCGGGTATTTGTTAGCATTAGAAAGTTCGTAGTCTTAGACGTTTAGTCATTAGTAACTAGTTAGTTAAGTAACACCGTGGAGATCAATGACTCGAATGTCAATTGGTCTTGGAACCAGATCACAAGAGTCATGTAGACGGTATTGGTGAATTGGCCTTGAAGGTTCACCAATAACTTGTTCAGTTGGATGGTCTTTTGTCCACTTGAGTGTGAGCGGATCTAGTAGGTTTAACGTATGGGAGTTATATGGTTCTTGTAAGTTTGAAGATGATTGGTGATTCCGTGAAAAGCGGTTTTCAAATCGTCTTCCTCAACGTTGCATCGTTTTGGTTTTGTGTAGGTTCTTCATGAAATGATGTGTTTGGTTTTGCTCATCAACTGTTGGTAGAAACGGTTTCAAGAATTGGAGTTGTTGGAGTCGATGTAGATGATGTTGATGGAGTTGGTGCCTTTGGTTTCGTTGTGGTAGATGCATCTTCTATTGGTGGTGGTGGTTGATGATTTTGAGAGGTGCGGTGGAATGATGGTTTGGTGCATTTGTTGAAGTTCCACCATAGTATTCATCGAACATTAACTCGATGAAGAATCTAGAGTCAAAACGCAATGAAGAATCTTGAGTCAAAAAGCAATGAAGAATCTTGAGTCAAAACGCAATCAAGAAATTTTTTTGGCAGAGTTTCTCCTAGTCAAACCGCAATAATTGGTCTTCATTTAGTCAAACCGCAATTCTCAAAACGCAAGGGTCAAAACGCAATCCTCAAATCGCAAGGTCTCAAACCGCAGAAGTGTCAAACCGCAACTGCTAAAGGACAAAACTGTCACTATCAAACGCAGACCTCAAGTCGCAACCAAGAAACAACTCCGAGGGTCAAACCGCAACTTTGAAAAAGTGACTTTTTCACCTAAAAACACCTAAAATCACCCTTTTTAACGTTTTTTCTTGGTTTCTTTTGCACAACTTGATCCTAGAAGGTTATAACTACAATAAAAACACTAACTCTAACACCACAAACGTGAGAATCAAAGAAAGCCAATAATAATGTAACACCCCAATTTTGGGATACGCAGCGGAGTTAAAGCTGGGTGTTACTCGACGACACAACAGTTATAACAATAGGAAAATGATCTCTAATGGATTCGTTGTAAAAGATTTATCATTCGAATATCAAAGTTTACAAAATGAGGTCCTGGTAGTTCCAAGGTTTATCAAATAAGTTTTAGAATTATAGTAAAATTTATAGCCTTCTTGAGTAACCGTGCCCCTCCGTGTCATCCTCGTTTATACTGCTGGTGCTGAGATTGAACAGTTGCAATGGTCGTTGATTCGCTCCCAGACAGTCAAGTTTTATCACACAAGCTAGCCACTTGTGAATGGCTAACCAGTAACAAACTTCAAGCAGTCTCGAACCAAATGCAATGAAGATCGGGAGAGTGTAGTGTTTCCCAGTCGTTATGTCCCAACGAGCTGTGCGATGAATCACCAAACGAATAGTGATCGAGAGAATTTGAATGGGAAAAGGTTATGATTGATTATGAACAATTATACCTAAAGAAAAAGTTTATAAATTACAGGGGCTTAAATGCAAATTAAAGAAAATTAAAAGATAAAATATATTAAATAAACGCTATCACTATTTGCAAAATGATGTTTTGATTTTCTTTTATAAAACTTAAATTAAAAACTACGTGACGTCTGAAAATATGAAGCTGAAACAATATTAATCCTAAAAATATGAAAATGACATTTTACAAACCTAATGATAAGAAAAATTTTAGAAAAAGAAAAATATTTTAAAACTATTTATCAATTATTATTACTTAAAACTATTTTTACTTATTTAATAATAGCCTAAAATACAAGAAAATATGAAATAAAGCTAGAAAAATGAAATTATGACTTGGAAAAATCTAAAATAACCAAAGAGAATTTTCAAAACTAATTTTATATTTTTCGATTATTTTCTATTTTCTATGAATTAAAAACTATTTGAAACTAATTAAATTACTAAAAATTACAAATTAAACTATGAAAATCTGGAAAATATTTTTTGACTTTTACATTTATCTTAACCTAGGAAAATGAAAACTTATTTTTTGAAACTTTTACGATTTAATTGCAATAAAAGCTAATTAAAAAGGCTTAAAAACTGTTTTAAATGAAGAAAAATAGCAAACAGTGCTGGAAAATTATGAAAATTTCAGGAAAAGTCTAAAATAATATTCTAAGTCTAGGAAAATTATAAAAACAGTAGCTTATGTGAAGGAATATGGAACTGCAGTGCAAAGTGCTTATAAATAAGCACTTGGAATAAGCCAAAGGCTACAAATGAGCACCAAACTGATACAGAAGCTATAATATGTTATAACTACTCAAAAGCAACCAAACACAACTGCTCTTAACCTCTATTGTACCAACTACACAGATTTGATGTTATGAGCTTAAGTGCCAAAAATCAGTTTTGGGGTGCTACTTCAAGGTCATGCAACTGCTTATTAATAAGCTGAATCAGAAAACCATAAGTTGGAACCTAAAGTATACATGGCTAGGAACTTGTAAACCAAGAATGAGCCAATAACTATCTAAAATAAACAGATATGATGATACAAGGTCCTGCTTCTACTCGGTATATCTTTGAGTGTGAGCAGGCATATCAACTCTAAAAAGCAGGCTTCTAAATAGCTCAAGCCGATTTCTAAAAATTATCAAAAATCACTTTTGGCTTCTCAACGGTTGAAATTCAATGTCCCAAAATTACAAAAACTACGAACCGAAATAGATCCTCTAAAAATCACCCAAGTTGGGTGAAAAGCAGACTTACAACTTTTGACTTTTTATCAGAAATGAAGAGTTGACTTAAGTGACTTTTGATCTGAAATGGTGAACTGGATTTGATGAATTCAGTTGGAATAAGCCTATAATAAGATACTACTCTAGCATCTACACCTAAACCAAGCCTGCATACTATTGATTTCTGACTAATAAGAACTCATGGTGAGATTAAACTGATTTTGACTTTTTCTATGCTAACATGAGAACTAATGCCAGTTTTATCTCTATCTATCCTAACTGAAACTACACTAGTGAAACTTAACCAGTTACTAAACCTCTAACACAAATACTCAGCTTGTGCCAAACACTAGTTAATACCACTGAAATGCAATTTACCTTATCAAGAGCTCAATGCCACTCTATAACAGGTTTCATCTATGATTTAACAACTCAATGGAATCCTATAAGTGCAAGAATGATGATTATATCAAACAAGTTAGAGCTAAACTACTTATGCAATACAACAGCAGTGTAAAGATATTTCAAGAGCAAATTTGAGTCACTTACAAGTGTGCAGCCATGATGCAGCTTAACTCATTACCACATTCCACTATCCTAACTGATATAAACCCCCAAATGAAACTTATTTCAACCCATTTTCACCATCAATACCAGCAATTCGGATCGGTTACAACCTTGTAGCTGCGGTTGACTTTGTTGACCAATTATGAAAATTATGCAATACCGAAAGTTGATCCACTTAACAATTAACTTTTAAGAAGCTAAAACAAATTATTTTGAATCACTTAAGCAGTTAAAACTTAATTTTGACAAGACATGATTTTGGCGGAAACATAAAGAAAGCATAAAACTGGAAATTGATGAATTAAACTTGCTAACTAAGACTTAGAACAACTTGTTCAACAAAGGAAACATTAAACCCAGAAAGATTTAGCATTAAAAACTACAATTGATTACATGAAAATAAGAAATGGTCTAAAAATACAGTGACACTCCTACTTCTGTCTTCATTCTTCATTTATAAGCTTCATTAGGGTTTCTCTTTTCATTCCTAGCCATTGATTTGGTCCTTTTGATCTCCACCCTTGATTTCTTATTTTGGCGCCAAAAATGAAAATAGTGGAAAAATCCACTATCTCTGATAACTTGTAGAGGAGGAAGCATTAAATGTTTCTTGTTATTTGGTGGAGGTGGGGGGGAATAGGGAGTGGGTTTGTGAGTGGAAGGATGGGAGGTCTGTGTTTGCGGTGAAAGCGGTGGGAGGAAGGAGATAAGCGGGAAAAGGGTGTGTTTGTTTGGTGGGTGTTTTGACTTGGGCTTATATATGAAAGGGGTCCAAAGGTGTATATGGCGGGGGGTCAAAAGGTTTCGGTCAAAGGTCAAGGAAGGGTTCAAGGCTATTAATATGAGGACCAGCGCCATTCTTGATATTTGAGGACCAAAGCTGCCAATTTCTCAAAGTTGTTTCAAGGGACCAAAAATGGCAAGCTTCAATAGTACAAGGACCAAAATAGACATTTTTTTAAATTTCCAAGGACTATTTTTGCCAATTTTAAAACTTGAAGGACCAAACTTGTAAATTCTCAAAACTTTTGACATTTTTCACCAAAGGACTAATTATGACAACTTATGATTTTAAAAAGGACCTTTGGTGATTTTTCTTTAAAATAAGTGCCTAGGGACTAAATTTGACAAGTTTTGAAAGTTGAGGATGAAAGCGCCAATTATGCAAACTTAGCTCGTTTTCATCGATTTTAAACATTTTGCATCGAAACATATAAAATGCAATTTTGATATATTTTCGATATTTTGATGCATTTACGAGCATTTTAAGTGTTTTGCAGTTCAGATTTGACCCAAAATGATGAGTATTCACACACTCATCGATCGTCTTCGCACTGATTGGGTTGCGATTGCTTTTAACGTCTAAGCTTGATTTTAAGGGTATGATTGGCTGGTTCGATTGTATTGTAGTATTGATAGTTTGGTTTAATGTGATTGTGTTTGTTGGTTGAATTTAGATTGACTTTATTTTATATAGGTTTTCGGAATACACCAACACATTTACGTTTGCCTCTTACTATCTATACAATTGAATGTTTCGGTTTTGTGATGTGTGTCATGTTTGGTTTTATCTTACATTGATTGTTGATCGTGTTATCCGTGATTTTGTTGTGTTGGAGTGCAAGATCGGTTTATGTGAGAATGTATATCAAATCCATAGATTGAACTCTATGCCGACTTCAATGAAAAGTCATCCTTGTTGGATGATAGTTGATACCCTTTTCCAAGCTATATAGGGATTTCAGGGGGTGTTTGGCATTGCGTTCTAAAATGTGATAAGATTATAGTGATTGGATGTGTGTTTGATGTCCGGGTGTTAGGTAAATTCTTATTATTTCTTGGTTTCTTGTTGCCCAATTTTGGGATCTGTGATTGAGTTAAAGGCAGGTGTTACTCGACGGCTCAACAGTTATAACAATAGGAAAACGCTCTCTAATGGATTCGTTGTAAAAGATTTATCATTCGAATATCAAAGTTTACAAAATGAGGTCCGTTAGTTCAATGTTTATTAAATAAGTTTTAGAATGATAGTAAAATTTATAGCCTTCTTGAGTAACCGTGCCCTCCGTGTCATCCTCGTTTATCTTCTTGGTCTTTGAGATTGAGCAGTTGCAATGGTCGTCTTGTGACTGATTGGGTTCACGATTGCTTTTACGTCTAAGCTTGATTTAAGGGTATGATTGGTTTGGTTCGATTGTATTGTAGTATTGATAGTTTGGTTTAATGTGATTGTGTTTGTTGGTTGAATTTAGATTGACTTTATTTTTATATAGGTTTTCGGAATACACGACACATTTCGTTTGCCTCTTACTATCTATACAATTGAATATTTTCGGTTTTGTGATGTGTGTCATGTTTGGTTTTATCTTACGTTGATTGTTGATCGTGTTATCCGCGATTTTGTTGTGTTGGAGTGTAAGATCGGTTTATGTGAGAATGTATATCAAATCCATAGATTGAACTCTATACCGACTTAATGAAAAGTCATCCTTGTTGGATGATAGTTCATACCCTTTTCAAGCTATATAGGGATTTCGGGGTGTTTGGCATTGCGTTCTAAAATGTGATAAGATTATAGTGATTGGATGTGTGTTTGATGTCAGGTCTTAGGTAAATTCTTATTATTTCTTGGTTTCTTGTTGCCCAATTTTGGGATACTGTGATGAGTTAAAGCGGGTGTTACTCGGCGGCTGTGATTATAACAATAGAAAGCAGCTCTAATGGATTCGTTGTAAAGATTTATCATTCGAATATCAAAGTTTACAAAATGAGGTCCGTAGTTCCAAGGTTTATTAAATAAGTTTTAGAATGATAGTAAAATTTATAGCCTTCTTGAGTAACCGTGCCCCTCCGTGTCATCCTCGTTTATTATGGACCTGAGATAAACATGCTAAAAGTGTCAACACAAAGATTGATGAGTTCATGGAGTTTATAGTTTAAAGTACAGACAACAAGATTTTCGAAAACGTTATTTGGGAATGTCAAAACAATGTTAATAGTACATATCTCATCATAACAAGAACAATAGCACGTAGCACAACGTATCAATAGTCAATTGATATAGCACATAACTCGACTTAGTACAATAGCATGCAATCAAGAACAATAGCACGCAGTCAAGAACAATAGTACAAATCAAGAACAATATCACGTAATCAAGAACAATTTGTATAGTACAAAAATACGGTTTGAGACAATTGTGATCATAATAAAAGTTGTGGCGTGTCTCCCAAAAGTTATGCAAACAATTGAAAATAAGAGCCAAGAACTCACGATCTGATGTGTGTGATATGATAGTGGATAGATTGAAATGAGGATCGGTCTCTAACCGCAACCGAATATAAATGATAAGATTTAATTTAGGTCATGAAATGAAGTCGTATATGCAATTTCATATGTTATAAAACATAAACCAAACACCACAAGAGCTCATAAGTTTTAACGAAAGAATAAAAGGTACAGTAACAAACGTCCTAAACAACAAATACGTGCTATCCTTTGCAATAGTACACCATCTAGAAAGTGAAAAAAACACACACACAGACACACAGTCACCATTTTCCAATTTAGGTTAAAAAAACATTATCCTTGACCAAAACAACAACAACAATCACTCTCACACACACACACCATGGTAGCAGCCACCACCACCACCATGCCGCCAGAACAAAACCACGACACATCAGACGACCAAAACCAACAACGCAGATCCGAAATCTACACTTACGAAGCCCCTTGGCACATCTACGCCATGAACTGGTCTGTCCGTAAAGACAAAAAGTATCGCTTAGCCATCGCTTCCCTTCTAGAACAGTACCCCAACCGGGTCGAAATAGTCCAGCTTGATGACACCAACGGTGAGATCCGACCCGACCCGAATCTTTCTTTCGAGCATCCTTACCCACCCACTAAGCTTATTTTTATCCCTGATAAAGAATGCCAGAAGCCTGATCTTCTTGCCACGTCATCTGACTTTTTAAGGATATGGAGGATTGGGAATGAGGATGACGTCAGCAATGATGGTGGGACTGGGAATGGGAGAGTGGAGATGAAGAGCTTGTTGAATAATAATAGGAATAGTGAGTTTTGTGGGCCCGTTACTAGTTTTGATTGGAATGAGGGTGATCCTAGAAGGATTGGGACGAGTAGTATTGACACGACGTGTACGATATGGGATATCGAGCGCGAAACGGTTGATACGCAGCTTATCGCGCATGATAAGGAGGTTTATGATATTGCTTGGGGTGGTGTGGGTGTTTTCGCTTCGGTTTCGGCTGATGGGAGTGTTAGGGTGTTTGATTTGAGGGATAAGGAGCATAGTACGATTATTTACGAGAGTAGTGAGCCTGATACTCCTTTAGTTAGGTTAGGATGGAATAAACAGGATCCTAGGTATATGGCGACGATTATTATGGATAGTGCTAAAGTTGTGGTGTTGGATATTCGTTTTCCGACTTTACCTGTTGTGGAGCTGCAGAGACATCAGGCGAGTGTGAATGCCATTGCTTGGGCTCCGCATAGCTCGTGTCATATTTGTACTGCTGGTGATGATAGTCAGGCGCTTATTTGGGATTTGTCGTCTATGGGTCAGCCGGTTGAAGGTGGGTTGGATCCTATATTGGCGTATACTGCTGGTGCTGAGATTGAACAGTTGCAATGGTCATCTTCACAGCCTGATTGGGTTGCGATTGCTTTTGCGTCTAAGCTTCAGATTTTAAGGGTATGATTGGCTGGTTCGATTGTATTGTAGTATTGATAGTTTGGTTTAATGTGATTGTGTTTGTTGGTTGAATTTAGATTGACTTTATTTTTATATAGGTTTTCGGGAATACACTGACACATTTGCGTTTGCCTCTTACTATCTATACAATTGAATGTTTTCGGTTTTGTGATGTGTGTCATGTTTGGTTTTATCTTCTGTTGATTGTTGATTGTGTTATCCTGCGATTTTGTTGTGTTGGAGTGCAAGATCAGTTTATGTGAGAATGTATATCAAATCCATAGATAGTGAACTCTATGCCAGCTTCAGCTGAAAAGCTGTCCTTAGTGGACTGATAGTTGTTCATACCCTTTTCCAAGCTATATAGAGATTTCAGGGGGTATTTGGCATTGCGTTCTGAACTGTGATAAGATTATAGTGATTGGATGTGTGTTTGATGTCCGAGTGTTAGGTAAATTCTTATTATTTCTTGGTATACATGTAAAATGACCCCTAAGCAAAAATCATTTCATCTCAGTTACCCCTGATTAGTTTTCTTATAGCTGCCTCTAAACAGATTATTTAGCACCCGAATCTGATAAGCTGATCGAGTCTCGGTGTTTCACAATACCCAAATATTGAATAATTGAAGTAGTAAGCCGTAAGCGGCTCAAAGAAATGACAATTAGATCTCTTTTTAAAATGCCAATGCCAAACATACCTTCACAGCGTTTGTAGTCTATTATATCAAGATAAGTTGCAGAATTGTTGTATTCAAAATACTTTTGTATTTTGATGGCTAGTAAGGCGTGAGCTGAGCAAATCCACCCAAAACATTACCGAACCGACAAACCGACCGAAACCGGACCGAACCGAACCGACATTTTAGGCATTCGGTTCGGTTTCAGTTTTGATATATATTTTCGGTTCGGTTTGAACTTTTCCCTTTTCAGTTTTCGGGTCGGGTCGGGTCAGGTTTGGCCCAATGCTCACCCCTAGTACGGCGGCCTCATGCTCTGTCATTTTCTAAATAGTAGGGGACTACTGGCCAATATCAAGCCATTCAAATCCTAGACAAGGCCATATCTATAAGTAGTACACTAACAAGCAAAGCTTGTGGGCTTGTGCATTTCAGATCAAAAGAAAACTCAATTCGGGTTTTCGCTGAAGACATATTTTGTTAATTACTTGAAAGAGACAATCTAAAAGAGTCATTTGCAGTTCTTTTAATATATAAGCGGAAACTTACACATGAATGTACATGACGCTGTTGTCTCACAGTTGAAACATGGTTTATAAGGGTATAGTGTACAAAGATGAACATAAATGAGAATTTTATGCTATTACAATCAAAAAACGACAAGAAACAGAAAAGTCTGAATCTTCACAATCTCCTGGATGCATCTAGTTCCAAATATAATAATCTCTTCACTTTAGAACAACCAGTGCTTCTTCCTTGGCTTCTGCTGCACCATAGCATCTGCAAGACAAGCAACTATATAATCAGCCCAACACCCTCAATTTTAGGATTCTTCTCGAATCAGAAAGCAATGAAAGCCCACCTCGAATATCGTATAGTGAGTTATAGTGCACTTCCGACCAAAAGCTTAACCAAAGTTCTGAGTAAAAAGAACACCGCATATCAAACATCAGATCCAATTATTATGTAAACTTCTAGATCAATTTTGTATCATCTATTTTCTATTTATTGATTTGCTAAACTTTGCATATTTACATAACTAAAAAAGGCGTTGACGTAAAAAACTATCGTAATACCTCGCTGTGGTGCCTGATGTTGTGGGGTAATTTCTATAAAACATGTATCTCTGAATGAGGTTAAGAGGCATATCTTTGCAGCAAACTGCACGTAATGAGACAAGTAGCAGCTAACATAAATAAGCTGAATAAAAATATCTTAGAAAGGTACAATAATCTAATAATTTCACATTTCAGGAAGTACATAAATATAGATTACCCGAGACTCTAAAGACACAGGACATGCAGTCACTTTTGACAAGCAAAAATTAGCTTACATATACAAGGACCGCAGAAACAGTTGATATCACAATAATAACAATTGGCATTAAAGTCGGGCAACACATCACCGTCAGCAATAAATGAGTGAAAATGATATTATAACACACCCAATCCACATATGGTACTTGTGTAAACATTTAAGAGTTAAGGCAATAATTACTCTTGCCCATGGGCGGATCTAAACTTACCATAGGGTATGCACGTGCATACCCTATGAAACCCCAATGATAGTGTAAAAATTTTGAATTTTGATTGGTGGCTGAAAAAGTGGTTCGGATAATTAGCCATGCTATTTTATTTTGCCCAAGTTATTTGATAGGACACAACTCTTTTTAGTGTAATATATTAACCTGTAAATATCCTGTTCCATTTATCATATAGGTATTTGTTATTTTAGTTTCGATCAAAGATTTACATATTTAGCGTTTAGAATATGTTATATGTAAAACCATATGTATAGGATCTTACGTCACAAAATTACATATGAATAATGATTTACATATTGGAGGCAAGTAGTGTAAATTATTATTAAGGGATTTATACGAAGTTACGTAGTAAAGGGGTTGATAGGATTAACAAGTTTCCATAGACAAAAAATAGCACGCTTACATTTTAACCGACCCGACCCGACTCAAATCTGATTTTGACCCATTCGTGACCCGATCATTCTGCTATCTTTACCTCACGAGTTCTGATTGCACACCCTATTTTAAAATCCTATATCCATGCTTTGCTCTTGCCCTAGTTACAATTAAAAGTTGTTGCATTACAAGTTGCGTAGATTTCCAATCTTAACTAGAGGTGGCAAAGCAGTGACCGGCCACAGCAGGGCTAAGCACGCACTAGCCCAATGGGCGCAGGCTTAAGCGGGTATGGGCCAACGGGCTCCGTGTTATCTGAATCGCTTTAAAAAAGGCGCAAAAGCGACAAAAAAATTCCTCAAACATAACACCTCATTTATATTTGAGTAACTAAAATACTAAATATACTATATCTATAAGTTTTTCATTAAAACAATTTAATGTTTGAGAAAAAGCATGAGCCCATCATGCCCATTTAACTTCAAATGGGCAATACATGCCCATTTCAAAAAAAGGAAGGGGGCTAAATGTGTCCATATCTTTTAAAAAGTTGCCCATTTAGCCCATTTTTTTGATTTTGGGCACAAATTGCCACCTCTAATCTTAAGTTATCCTTTGAACTATTACATCTATACAAGTACTACTTTGTTTACATAGATTTTAATTAAATAGCTACTGCCAATGTTTTGAGATAAGGGGAAAACAGACCTTATCAGCAGCCGCTTGTAGGGTAACATGATCCCCCCATTCACCTGTTCTGCAAGTGCAAGGATTCAGTTACAAAAACAAATATAGCAAAAAAATAAAGACAGTCATAATGCATGCAATGGCAGTAAATTTTGTTTGCAAATAAAACACATCATATGCACTAAAAATTTGGTTTTCTTTATAGATAAGAGAAATCACGACCCCGTATGAAGAAGCCTACTTTGATACTTTTTTGTAGTACTTCTTGTACTTCATTGGAACATAGCCTTCATATAGGGAGCGATGGTCCTTCAGCTGGAAAATGAACAGACAAGACAACTTAAGCAGGAACTAGAAAAGTGCAATTAACAATTTTTCTGGTAAGGCATCCCTAATCTACCCCTACGATAAGGTGGATTCCCTAAATTGCACCATAAATGTAAGTACAATTACATTGCACACAAAAAGCTAATCAAGATCCAAGAGCGAACCTGCTTGACAACCTCCTTTCGGACATGTTTGTGATACTCGGGTGACCTGTAGAGCTGGTCAGAAATTGCACGGAACTGAAAGCCATAGAAGAAAGCGATTAATAAAAATTGTAAGACCATATCCCGAAACATGAAGAAACAAGACACTGACAGATCACAGACCTGGCAATTTCCGTCACCAGAGACCCTCACTTCATATAAACCATAAACGTGTAACCTGAAGAATTATAAACACAAATGATCAACCTAATACCTTGTTCAAATCTCATCAAACATTAAAAGTGCAGGAAAGCATGTTTATTAAACCACCTCTACTCACACCAAGCAACATTGACGTTCAAACTAATTTTAACATCATACATAACAAAACTGAAATTTAACTATTTAAGGCGAACCTCTGGCTCAACCGTTGATGATCCAAACTGGCATCACTAATATTAGGAATAAAGGTATTAATCCAGCGGTACATGCTGAAATTTTCAAACAAGCGCACATCAGATCACAACCAAAAACAGTCGTAAATTGCGAAACTTAGTACTATCCACTTTATCATCTTACGCAACAGGTTCCAGATTAGTAAGGCGCCTTCCAACGGAACCATCTAACTTAGCATACTCTTCCGACAACACAGCAGCAATCATCCCATCATCCTCCACATCTTGCTGACTACTCAAAGAAGTCGAACTAGAACTTTCACCAACACTCGGTAAATAATCCGATGAAGAATGCACTTCATACGGACCGTTACCATTCTCATCATATACAACAACCTCTTTCAAGTCCTAAATTTCAAAGCGCAAAACCTAACATCATTTCAAAATATATATTTAACATAAAGTGCTAAAAATTAATATACTAATGATTAAATTAATGAAATAGCATTAGGTTACCTAGAAGCCTAGATCTAAGATAATATATGTAGATTATGATATTGTAGAAGATAGGATCAATATATATAGGTCAAAAACTGGGGTTTAAATGTAATAAAGCAATAATTAGTTTTACACAAGTCAAATTAAAGAGACGAGTAAATACATAATAATAATAATAGAATGAAATAACGCGTAAAATGTGAAATATACCGTGATTAGGCAAAGGAACAATTTGGGGAGAGAAGATAAATGAAATGTGTGTGCAAAAATGACAGAAAAGGTAAAACCAAAGTGTTAAGTAAGTTTTGTTGAACCAACCGGTAATTGACTTTGAGGATATTTATTTATGTAGGTGGGTGATAACCGCACGGGAACATTGAAAATGACCCAACCTGTTATGTTAACGTAACAACAACAGACAACAGTTACAATTTTATATGGGCTGGCCCAATTATGAATCTCGGTGGGAAAAAAGTCCACTCCCTCTCGTTCTTTCAAAACTAGCGGTTAAAGTTTAAACAAAATACGAAGCCTGTACAAGTTAACTGTCACACAAGCTCTATGTTTCATATACTAAATCTTAGCTGCTTTAATATATTGTACGCGAGAAATACCCCAAGTCACCAAAAGGATTTAAAAATATCAAGGGGCTTGTGTCCCATTGATCTGCACGTTGTGTGAGAAACACGTCAAATGGTTGTGGGTTGAGTCATAACTTGGGACATATGAGATAGATTTGTTGTGTAAATAGTGTGAGATAGTTAGTTGCCGTTAAAAAAAAGTTAAATAATACATATTCGATGTAATTTAACAATATGTTTGTAGCAAAGCTTAAGCTTTGTTTGGGCGACTAAACTATTATGAGTTTTAAAGAAAAAGTTATAAGCTCTTCAAATTAAATGTTACTTCTATAAACTTAAGCTTCAGCTAAGTTTTCTGAATATAAGACATTTCTGCAAAAGGCTCTTTAACAATTTGTTTCTCATTCAGCTCAAAAGTATAAACCTCGTTAAAACCTCTAATGCATTTGGAGGTCACATCTGATGATCTGAATGTCCTTTTTACACAAAATCCTTGAGCATGCTCACCACCCATAAACTAGTTCCATAACACCTATAATTCCACATTCAAAAGAAAAATATGTATCTCGATTGAGTTAAAACTGTCTATATTTTGAATGTGACTACAAGATAGCTAGAAAACACACGCATGATAATCTGAGAGAAAACCGGTGACAAATACACAAGCATATTTTCTTTCTAGCAGGGACATGAAACGGTATAATTAAAGCGTTAAACCATTAGATATCAGGAAAACACCGAAAAGATATACAGAAACAAGCATATGCACAAAATTTAAGTTACTACATAAAAAAAAGACTACAATAACTTGCAGAAAAATAAGCCAGGATACCCAAATTGACATATTAAAGCAGTGTATTAACAAGTGGAAGTGCAAAAAAGCTTTTTGGAAAAAAGATCGCAGCAGCTTTGAAAAAAGTGGCTGAAAAATAGAGCGAAAGTAAAGTAATTTGTTTGTGTAAAGGGAATTGAACGAAGTCTAACATATGCCCCAGCGGTCACACATTAGCCAAACCCATATAAAAAACATGGGTGAGGATCCTCTCCCATTATTTGGTCAAGTTGTAGATTGTGAGCCATTGGACTTGATCCAATGACTCAAATCAAAAGAACTTCTTTTGATTTGAGAAATTAACTCAACTTGTGTACTTCAATTTGAGAGGAGCTCCTTCCAAAAAAGACAGCCTAACTTTGGCAAACAAAAGAATTTTAAAAAATCAAAGAACATATACATCCATATTCATTCCAATCCAATCCCAATCAAATCAAACTATACAACACCTTCCTAGTGGCAGTGATTCTTTCCTCTTTTCCCAATTACAACAAACATACACCTTCCATTACAAAGAAAACCAATAAATGTGATGTACTAATCCTCTCCACTTGAAGTAGTCTCCAGCATATTTACACTTTCCTCAACGAAATCCTACTCCAACCTGTTGGACTTCTTAATGACATCAACTTTGACCGGTCACCCCGACACCCCTGAATCCCGTCATTTTTGATGAAACCATTGGCATCGCAAAAACTGATGAACCATGCATGGCATCATCTCCCATACCAAGCAACAATGTGCAAGTACTCTGTACCCAAAAACATTACAACATATGAGAAATTAAGTTCACAGATTACATCTTTTGATTCCATTCCAATCGGGAATGAGAATTCGCACAACCTTTGCCCTGGTAACCGCAGCTGAGGCTTTTGCTGCCAATGCCCGTGTAAATGACTTCAAATCCTTGATTGGTGAATCTTCAATTGGCTTGATCAACCTTTAAAATAACACTCGTGTTATTTCCCCATATATAAACATGTGTTCATTAATAATGAAAGACTACATGTTTTTGGGAAATAAACTAGTTCTAGATACTCCTAGATTAGTCAACTGTTGAATCTTCTTAAGTCAACACTAGAGGACTTCATTCTTTTGCTGCAAGTCAAACTAACCTTTCTACTTCGGCGTTGACTCTTGGTAAAGCCGCAGATGATAAGGAACCATCTTTAACTTCTCCACCTGGATAAGAAGAAACAATCAGTCAAGTTCCAATTGCTGAACATAGAAGGGGCCACTTTGGCCCTAATGAGATAAAAATGGGTCAATTTGGGTGTAATAACATATTAAACGGGCCCATATGGACTCAACAAAAAAAGTGTTTTAAGAACTTGTGAGTCAAAACAAGTCGAATTGGATTGTGTTTACCTGCTAACACACCTTTTGTCCTTTTTCTTGAAATGTATAGATAGCTAAAGTATTAAATATGATAACAAAAGCTATACTATTTAGATACTATAATGTTCTGGAACTAAATGATTGAGTACAGGTTGTGACGACTTAATACTGTTGACCTGTTACCTCGCCATTGTTAAAGGCTAATACTTTTGATGCTACAATATTGTTTAGGTAATAAGTTTTATAGAAATTTATATTTCATTATATATAGATTATTATTATTTTCAAAAGAAAAGATTTTAGCAGACCGGGCACACTTTTGCCTGTTTAGACATGTACCCCCATTTTGACTTGTGACCCAACCCGCCTAAATTTCCACTTCAGACTTAGCATGTAATTATTAAATGAAACTCATACATACCTTTAGGCTCATCGGGTGCCAGCAACGAAATCCCTATGAATACTGAAATCATTCCCAAAATAAACATAACTGTCCTCAAGATATCCATTACCTGATATAAAAAACAAGTAATGTCAGACAACTTTTAACACACATAAGGAGATAATATCAAAGATTAGATACAGGCGGAGATAGGGAACCTGATATTCCTGAAAATACACAAAGCCAGTAATAATGGAGAAAAAGGTCCAAGCTATCTGAAACATGGGGACTATAAGTATGGCATCAAACTGCGCTAATCCTTCATTTAACCTTGCCATCTGCAGATATAGCAAGTAGAAACAAATCAATACTTGATCTTTTGCATCAATAAAAAATAGGAGAAAAAATCCTTCAGTATGCTACTAATCATTACCCAAAATCCAGCAGTACATAGAAACAACAAAAGAATTGAATACGTGAACCAGCTATCCAGCCTATATGAGCTTGACATGGACAATCTCAAAAGATTTGAACTGAAAAGAGGAAGAAAAATGATGTCTTAATATCAAATGATCCAAATTAAAAACCAAGATTACCTTAGCATCAATCAACAACTCACAGGGACTTTGCAAAAAGAACTGAACATGATCCTATGGCTCCTGAAACTACCGCATATGAAAATGGAATTATTAATTTCCAGTAAGGCGAAAAATCCTTTCCTGGAATAGAGAGTAGCCATTCTCCTCTCCTGTTCATTCAGAATTTTAAAAAAATAAAAAATTAGCTCATACAAGAAACTGACCTCCGGAAATAATGTAATCTTATAAAGGCATAATGTTTCTAACCTGTATATATAGTGATGTATGATAACCACCACGACTAATAGTAGACAGTAAAAAAGGAAGGTAATGTTACTGTACTTCTCTGCCAACTGGTCTTGTGTGTAAACTGTAATATTGACATAATTGTACACACGTGAGTAATGACAATTTAAATTGTTATCATTCAACAGTAGACATGAAACCAATGTTGTATACCAGGTGACTGGTGATTGCCAAAAGCAACAAGGAAGGTGTTTCCAAGGACTATAAACGTCGTGGCAACTACTACTCTGAAGATGAAAAGGGTGATATTGTTGTTAAAAACTGAAATCAAGTTATGGCAAGGTGAAAAGTATGCTGTAGAACTTTTAGGCTTACTTGACAGTCACTGTTTTGTTCAGGACAACATAGGCAAATGCAATGTTTGACACAAATTGGACAGAACCCAATGCAGCAAGAAGTGACTGCTCAAACAGAAGACATGTAGAAAATTGGAATGAATAATGATAACGTGACAGATAAAATGATTTTAGATGTTAGTTAAAATTGGGAAATTGTTACATATCTAAGTTCACTTCACTAAATTTTTTATTTTTGTTACAAACTTGGATTACGAATGTTTATTTTCACAATGTTTTGAAAAAGCAAAGTTCATAAAAAAGTAACTAGGAGTATACACGCCAAATTATATCAAGCCGTTAGGATCTTGAATAAGCCGTTTATTAGAGATCAAAGAACATCTTCACACTGACCTGAGCAGCATATCCGAATGATATAAAGTTAAGAGCGTTTCCAAAAGCAAAAACAGTATACCTGCAAAGCGGATCAAAATAGTATCAATATGATGCATAACTTGCCAGAAAAAGTAACAGTTTAAAGAAAAAACACCAAAATCTGTCACTTTACCAATTCTCCAAGACTGGAAGCTTATAATAGGCCTAAGTATCGTCTTTCCATTTATTCCTTCACCTAGCACGGCATGTCTTTCTCTCTACAATGTTTTGTTTAAAACTCAGATTAAATATGAAGCCGAATGCATATGCACTTTTTAAGACCGACACAGCTAATGCACGAAGGAAGCTGCAAGAAGCTAACTCGTTCAAATTTATTACAAATAATTGCAAACATCATAATGCGTAAGCTAAAAGAAGCTTACAACGTTCACAATCGAGCTCAACGGCTCTAAAAAGTATGGCAATCTATTACAAACACCATAACGCAATATGACTTAAAGTAGCGTGAGGTACCTCGTCATGACCCAATTTAAGAAGATTAGTTCCGAAGTTAATAGCAATGCTGCCGAAAAGATTAATAAAAGCTCCAATCACCCACTCCCCCATAGATAACAAAACTCTCTATGCGGCAGAGGTGGTATTCCTAGAAATATACAATCAAGAGACGACTACTATTGAACCGTAATCAATATCGCAAAGAACCACTTTCTCTAACACCCATCCGTTAGTGTATATCCGCCTTATAGAAAGAGAGCGAAAATAACTTCCTGCAAGCATTTATTTCAAACACATTAATTTAGAACAAATAAAGACACATGCATTCAAAATCACGCGATTTTAATTATCCGTAATGTTCAATTTCACGAACTCGAACTTGCCTTTTATAATAATTATCTTAAGGGGTGTTTGTTTCGCTTATATAGCGACTTATGGCTTATGTTTCATAAGGTCATTTTGCAGCTTATTTTGAAACTTTTAAACATATAAGCCAAAAATTTTAAAATAAGCCACAAAAATGAGCTTATGAAACATAAGCCCAAAACCAAAAAGCAATAAGCCAGCTAAGCCGAAACAAACACCCCTTAACATGTGCAGAAATATTCATAACAAACAATTAGCATAATAACTAGTAGCATTTTATATATTATGATAGAAAATAATCAGTAACTTGATTAGTTAATAAAAACCAGTATATTAGCTGTGATACTAGTAGTAGCCAAAAAAAATAATCAATTTTGATATTATTATTACAAGATCTAGTTTTGATGTTAATAAAGTTCCCCCAAAATTTGGAAAATTAAATGTGTCGGTGACCTAATGAATCAGATCAGGTGGTTAAAATAAACGACTAGATCAGAGATCAAAGTCCAAGAATTTGTACCTGTGTAATTGAATTAAATCTTGAAGAGCAGATATTGATCAATTTGTAATACTTTGATATAGAATGTAATGATTCGATTTTATAAAATGGTGATCTAGAACAAAATAGAGATTATTCGTGGAAGGAAGTAGTACGGAATAATCAAACAAGAATTTGAATTGAAATAAAAACAAAGGAGGGTGTATTAATTTGACCAAAAGGTGGGTCGTTGTTGTGTTTTAAGGGGTAAACGAGGCACATGTGATATTACAACGCACCCCAGCAACAACAAGCCAGCCAGCCGTCGGCGACACAACCAAACCAAACTCTAGAAAGATGTTGAATTACTAAAATGCCCTGGATTTTTTATACATTTTACGACTTTTCTTGGTTGACTTTTGTTCTTCGAGAAAAACAAGTTGACGCAACATTACCTAAAGTTACGGTATGACTGAAATATTTTTCTTTAACCAACCAATCAAATAGTTATTAAATACTTTAATCTTTATAAATTTATTTACCAACCATATATTCCAGCGAAAACGAATCATTTTTTAGTTAAGGAGTTGACGTTGTTTATTTAGTTTAGTTTATCTTTTTCTACAAATCTAATAATCTATAGTTGGTTTATTTTATTTTTTTGGATTAGAGTCACCGCCTTTCTAACAACAGCTCCTCATTCATCCACGTCTTGCATAACGATGTTATGTACTTAGGATCCACTTGGCGTAGTGGGGATTAATAACGGCGTCGTCAGGAAATCGTCACCTCCACACGATTATTATCATTTGAATGTGATGGGATGGCAAACCGTAGGCTTGGATTCGAACCTCATAATCTAATGGGCAGAGGCTCACCTCTTCATTCTTAAAGTATCAGTGAGCTTATGGTCCATAATGAGAACTTCCCAGGGTCACCCACCCTCGATTACTTCTCCACTGCTACCGCTTAATTACTTAAGTTTTCACCACTGGCTGGACAAGCCCCATGATTATAGTTGGTTTATTTACTTCCAGCTTCAATAAACCATGAAAATACAACACCTGTGACTTGAGTGATCCAAGAAGATATTTTTAAATAAGATAGATAAATCATTAATCTTAATCTACTTACAGCATGCGAAAACTAGCTTCAATAATGTTGGTGCACAAGTTCTACTTACTTAGTTACTTTGCATGCATTCTAAGGTGTGTTTGTTTTTTCATATATTCTATGTCTTATATGCAAAACCATGTCTGCGAGAGAAGACGTGGATTTGAAGTCTATAAGATACAATAAGTGATAATTAAAAAAATATTAATAATCTACAAAATTGAAGAGGAAAAAAGTCATTTTTGCCTCTTATGTCTAAGAATAAACAAACACACTTCTTTCATTTCTTCTTTCCGCTTGCAGACATAAGAGGAAAAAACAAACGCACTTCCTTGATTTCCTCTTCCCGCTTGCAGACAATAGTGAAAAGAACTGCTTCTTTTAAAAAACAAGCACAGCCAAGTTTCTACCGATTAGAAGAATAGTCGAGAACTTTCATTAGACAATGAATGATCACTTTTCAATATTCTCTATTGAAGGGCTAGTAAAAATACATAAAATCTATGATGATAATTACAATAAGCCAGTACTTAAGCTAATTAGTTACAATGTATACTCCTCAATTACCATCTATATATATTATGCCCCAGCCATAAACGTAACCGGGTATGAGGGTTGCTTGCCCTCTAATCCCAATGACCAAAAAATGAGTTCATGGCTGAACTGACTAATGATTAATCAAAAAGGCACATGCCATTCTACGCACCTTACATGCGTGCATAAACACCCTACTAGTATATGCAGCATCACCGTGCATTGTTCAGGTTTAGGTATAACCCACGTGGCACAAAAAGCTATGTCCCATACAGAGCAGCTTGTTTATGCATCATATACAATACATCTTGACTGCTTCTGGTGAGCATTTTGTCACTCTAGTATCTTATCAGGGCTGGTAGTGCAGAATGAAGTTCGCTTAACAACTGGAAGATCCAAGAAAGAAGCTGATCCTTTGGTAGATCTATAAGTAATTCCGCCTGTAACACACCAATCCATTTCAGAGTTAAAATGCAAACAATTAAAGGTGCAGTATTGATCCATTGACTTTTGAATGGGTCAATTCGGGTTATGTTTCATCTCTACGGGGTCAAACTGGTAAAACTGATTTTTTTATAGCTAAGGAAATGTGTCAAACCTATCGGAAATCACCCAAGTGACATAAAACATCCTAAATCATTTTATTCCTGATTAGACTAAATTTTGATATTGTATAATTATTAATTACTTTTACGCTAATAGTGCATACAAAAAATACTACTATTGGTCAATAACTGTTTTAGGCCAACCCGGTCCCATTTGACTTGTACCAAAAGTTACCATTTTTGACCTAAAACTGCTTTGATGTGTTATCCTGCCTTTTCGACACGCCCATTTTGCCACATTTACAAAGAAGTAACAAGTTTTGTACCTTAATCTCATCTCCTTGAAACTCAAGCATATTATGTGAATGTCTGACAGCATGGCATCTCTTATCATCTTGAATACCTGTTCACTCATGTTTGTCATCATTATAACAGTTTTCCCTGAAATGTAGATTTTAGTGATCCCTATATCTGCTGCCATTCTCTTCACATAAAGTTTTTTCAGTAAAACTTCCATAGCGTAAGGCTCTTTTCCATATTGCCTTCTTAAATCCACTGTGAATTGCACTAAACTCCACATGTCTTTTTCTGCAGCTTTCTCGGCATCCTTAACTACTTCTATGGGATTGTCAAGATAGTTTATGTACTCGGAAGAGAGCGAGGGTTTATATCCAATTCAAGCTGACATAAAACAATATGGACATACATATCAACATATTGACTGAGAGTTTAATGTTAGAAGGCAAATAAATGGGTCACTTTGGGTTGTCTTTAAACTGAAAGGGGTAATAAAAAGTTTGACTAAAAGGGGAACAGGTCAAACGGGTCAAAAATGCTCAGAGTCTATCTAATTTTATGCATACAAGTACAACCTCTTAAATCGTTGTAATTCAATAATTTAAATTATTAATGTAAAATATAGGTTTTGTAAGCACATTTAACTCATTAACTATTTATAAGAAATGAGATATACCTTAACAGATTTGTAAGGAACGGGACGAGTTCGATGAACATCAACCTGTATTAAGAAGAAAGCAAGATTTTACAATTAATTTTTATAGAGCAAAAAAGCTAGATGCAAAAGAATTATACCGAAGAAGATATCATTAACACATAGAAATAGAAAAGAAAGTAGAAGCATAATACCATGGATAAGCTCTCGAAAAGCATTTCAAAGAACAGATCAATGCCTCGTTGCCAATATCTCCTGTTTGTTGCACACCAAAATATTACCAAACCCCTAATAGTCATGTCTCTTTCTGCAAGTTGCAAGCCTTGACCAAGATCACCACATTCTTCAAGAGCTGCAAGCCTTTTCTGTAGAGTTGCAAAAGGTTATATAGTACTATCACTACTACTTATAATGCACAAACGACTCTCTCTCCTATTTAATTTTCAGACTTTCAGACTTGCAAGTAATAAAGCATGATGTACAACACATTAAAGCACAAAATTTCAGACTTACAAGCAAATAAGCATAGTGTACAACACTTTAATGCACATATTAAAAAAAACACCACATTAATACTATTAAAGTGGTCAATTAATACACTATTTAATTCACCCCTACACCAAAATAAACAACAATTTAATCACAATGTACAATTTAATCAAGCTACTAAGCCAAACAAACACTAAAAAATTATTAGGAGATATAAATAAAAAATTGTTGCAGAGGCTACACAAATTATTCCAGCCGAGCGGGCACGGGCCAACGGAGTCGAGCCCGAGCAGCGCGGGCCAAACGGTGTCGAGCCCAAACGGGCACGGGCCAAACGGGCTCGAGCCCGAACGGGCACAGGTTAAACAAAATTCTTAATATCCGTAAGTTTATTGTCAAAAAGAGCATAATAAACTAAAATACATGATTTACGAAACTTTTAGTTCATGGTACCCGCACGCAACGCTGGGTACCTACTAAATATCTGTATCAAGTCTCAACAGTAGTTTTTCAGATTTACAAAGAAATGCAGAATTTACAATTTTAGTCTAAAGTAATATAATATTACCACAAGTCCATGTCAAAATGCCAAGTCTAATGCAAATTTGGGTCTTACAGGGCAAATGGGTCAATCCAAAGGGTCGAAAGTCGCCCAATACTTGATGCATAAAAAATCGCTATTTTATTGTAATAGAAAAAATATTGTTATAAGAAATAATATGTTTGTAATTATTTTTGACGCACTACTGGTTCAGATTAATAATCTAAATCTTTAAAGATCATACCTTTGCTTCTGGAGAAAGCAACAACTTATTGGGGTAGAATAGATGAGCATGAGCTTCCTTATTTGACCTTCCCACCCTTCCACGCAACTATACCAACAAATTTATAAAACAGGATAAAGATGAACTTGTGATGACTGATGATAACAATAAAAAACATCGACTAAAAAGCAAGAAATAATATTTCCAACAACAAACCTGATACAGTTGTGCAAGCCCGAATTGCTGAAAGTCTTGGATTATGATGGTGTTAGCATTTTGAATGTCGAGCCCACTCTCTACTATATTTGTGGAAACTAGAATCTTTATTTCTCCATCTACAAATCTTGTCATGGTTTTCTCCAACCGTTTTGAATATAGCTGCACAAAAGTTGCATAATGGTAATTATATAATTATTTTCTAGTATCGGCGGATAACTACATAATGGTAAGTCCTTCTGCAACTAGTTTACTATTCAAGTAACAGAAACTATTTACCTGTCCATGAGCAAGGGCAATTTCAACATCTGGAAATGTCTTCTCAAGAAATGCCATAACCTGTTCAAGACCTGTAAATGGTAATAAATTCCATTTAACTAGACCACCAAAAACACAGCAAAAGCAGATACAAAGAGCCCGGGTGAAGCACGTATTTCAACAATAGGCAAATTTGAATAGGTAACCACTCTTACCTTGAATACGTGGCAATACATAGAAAACCTGGCCTCCACGGTCCAGCTCAAAATTGATTGCTGATATAACCTTTTCCTCACTATACTCCGAAGATGAGTTTTATAGGAACTCTTTGAGGAGGTGGTGTTGTGATCAAACTGAAAGATTATATAAGAAATAAGTGCTTTTGTTCCACAGATAAATTAAATGTTTACTTTTTCACAATCCTAAATCATAAGACCATGGGGTATCATCACTTAGATGCACGCTATTTCCAACGTGGAAGCCACAGTGGCGCCGCCACCCTCATGCCACCATACCCCAACCACCTCTCGCCACACACCAAGCCACTTAAATGGCGTATGTGACTTTCGGAAAAGGACAAAAAAATGAAAAACACATATATACCTTAGAAGCAGTGAGGCGATACGCAAATTTTCCGGTGGAAAGGTTTCTTCATGAGTCTGGAAATATAAAAGTGATGATGGAGTATTATACTATTATCTGTGTTTGATAGGTGATGAATTTATGCTACCTCATTTTATGAGTTATACCTTGTATATCTCCTAAGGACACATGTCAACCTATAGTACCTATATTACCTTACAGTAAAAATGTTTTTGCAATTGCAACTGAAAAATATAATGTTTGTCCAAATGAGTTTAATAGGTGAGATAACTGAATAACTAATGGCTGAGTTTAATTAAAAAAAATGCAACAATGGCAAAATATTTTTCAGACCTCCATAAACTTTAGTTATTATATTTTTTAAAGTTTAAGTATTATTTTTAATTTTTTTATGTTTTTTTAAGTTACATATTTTATTTTTATTTGAATTAATGAAATTAAGTTTGCTTGAAAAATATAAAATAAAATAAAAATGAAGGTGGGTGGGGCCCAAATAACATGTTATGAGTGAAGGGTGTTTTGGTGTGTGAGTGTTAAAAATGAAGATCTTTGAGTTGGCCGATGTGGCACGTGAAAAGTGGAATTTGGCATGCCATGATACCCCATGGTCTAACAACAACAACAACAACAACATACCCAATCCCGCGAGCGGGTATGGGGACAATCCTAAATCATAAGATACGTGTATAAATCAGATTTGGTACTCAGTTAAGCAAAAATAAATAAACAAATAAAATGAAAGAAACTATGGTATTACCTGCAATCACGAAAGCCAGTTAAGGCTAAATAAAGGGTCCTTGGTATAGGCGTTGCAGAAAGAGTGAGAACATCAACTGAAGTTTTCAATGAAGCAATCATTTCCTTCTGCTTGACGCCAAACCTCTGTAAACCAAAAACACGTGTTATACATTGAACTTGATGACCTCATGTTGCATTTAAAAATTCTCAATATCAAAAGATCTAATTGTAATGATAGTTTTGAAATTTTGATATATGACAGAAGGAGGCGAACCTGTTCTTCATCAACTATCAGAAGACCTAATTTATCGTATGTGACACGGCTGCCAAGAAGTGAGTGAGTTCCAATAATGATATCCAGCTCACCATTTTGGATCAAATGAAAATACTCCTCCCTCTCAGCCCTGGTCTGCATGCTGTAAAATGTTAGTCCCCTAGACCCATAGCGACATTGCTAGTTGAGTACCATGACTATAGGTCGTAATGTGGACTCATTTACTTTGTGACAGGGTCAATATGGGATGTGTTTAATCTCAAACGGGTCGAATGAGTTGAATCAGAAAAGTTAGCTAAAGGGGAAAGGGTCATATGGGTTGAAAGTCGTTCCAAGTGTATTTTTAAGGCATAGAACCTCCCAAACCATTTTATTTAATAATTTAACTCATTAATGTAATGGGGATAGCTTGGCTACAATTTTTGTAGCCAATTGGCTACATACACTAGCAATGAATCAGGGACCCAAAAAAATCAAGGCCCAAAAAGAATCAGGAACCCACATTTATAGAACAAAATTGTAGCCAATTGGCTACAATTAATTAATAATATATCCCTAATGTAATAATATTGTTTTGGTAATCATAGTTAACGCGCATTCATGTTTGTAAGAAATATCGGCGTAAAAAGTTTTAGCAGGTCAATCTAACCTACCTTTGACACATACTTAAAATGTCCCATTTCAACCCAGCCCAGATTTAATCTGCGGCTCAAAATTGTTTTTGGTAATCATAGTTAACGCGTTCATGTTTGTAAGAAATGGACAAAATAAAAAGTTTAGCAGGTCAACCTAACCTACCAGTTTTGACGCATACTTAAAATTGTCCCATTTCAACCCAGCCCAAATTTAATTTTTGACTCAAAATTCCCGAACCACCCCTCTTGCCACCTCTAATCATGACCAAAAGTCAATATAAGGCAGCATGATTACAAGCTTTTATATCAAAACAATTGAGGAGAAGTAAAAGTGTGCACTTGTAGCAGAATCATAGTAACTTAATAATGTTTCTAAAGTAAGTCATGATGTAGCTAACAATAAACACTTAATAATATGCCTTGCATCCAAAATCAACCCACATGATATAACATAAGATAGAAAAAAGATTTTATTTTCACCTGAAATCTGCTCATAAGCCCAACTCTAATGTTGGGGTATCTGGAAAATCTCTCTGAGATAACACCAAAATGCTGTCGAGCCAATACAATAGTTGGTGCTAATACCATTGCCTGCTTTCCAGGCGAAACCACACAAAAAGAGCTCGTTGAGCAACTTCTGTCTTCCCAAATCCAACATCTCCACATATCAATCGATCCATTGGAGTTTCTCTCTCTGTCAAATCCTTCTCAACGTCAATAAAGGCTTGTTCCTGGTCAGGGGTGGGTTTAAAAGGAAATTGTGCGGCAAATTCAGCCATTGCAGGATTCTTGGGGTACGGGGGTCTTCTTAATCTTAGTCTGTTTAAATAAACCTCCATCAGATCAACAACCATTTTTTGAATTGCAACCTTTCCTTTGACTTTCCTCTTCTCCCAAACACTTGTGTCCTTTAATCTCCCCAAACCTCGAGGCGCTGAACTTTCGTTTGGACTGCAAACAACAATCCAAAAATCATCTTGGTTTAAAAAAGATAACTTGACATTGCATTTGAAAGTGATTATTGAATACACCGATATGGAGACTGGTTGCAGGTTGTCTTATGTTTACTTTATTTTTTGGGATAACCATGGTTTTGACCTTTTGGCCGACTAATCCACGGACCACGGGTTTGAACCCACCACCACACGAGACTCGAACCAAGTGAAGCTTGTGCTTATGTGGCTTGAGTGTTTGAGAAATTCGATTATTTTAGAATTTATGAGTAAAATGACCCATATATAATCAGTAATCTAGACTAAGGATAACCGGATAATAAGCTGTTTATGTTACTAGCAGTAGCAAGCGATAGATGTTAGCTATGGTTTGTTTTATAAAAGCTTTTGCTATTATAAAATGTAAAATAACGTAAAAGCTAGACACTAACGCTTAATGCTTCTTTTATTAGCGTTTCAAATGTTGCCAAACAAGCATTATATCTTAAAAGTTAAACGCTCCAAAAAGCTCGTCACGAATCACAACGCCGATGTTTGGTGAAACTAGAGCTTAGCACTTGTCACTTAATAGTTTAGTTTACAAAAATGTTTGCTAACGTATTTGTAATTATAAAGTTTAGAATGACGGAAGAGGACATATAAACATTAATAAAATGACCCCTAGATAGTCAGTCGCATAGTTGGACGCCTAAACAATCACTACATACTTAAAATCGGATTCACTACACATGAGCACTAAACAGTCTAAACTAATTATTCACCAACCTAAAAACGCAATGCCATCATACAAGCATATCAAAAGTAGAAACAAAGACGTACAGGTTATATCGATAAAGAAACTTAGACGCCTGCTTAACAGGCAGCTTAGCCACACCATCCGCATACTGAATATAAACATAATCAATAGGAACGGTACTCCCCTCCGGAATACTCGGCCTAATCGACATAAACCTCCCAATGCCCACCTTTTTATGCACCACATAATCCCCCTCTTCTAAACTAAACGGGTCCACTTTATAACTCACCACTCCATCACTCCCTTCATTTCCACCTAAACGACCTCGTTTGAGCTCACGCAACCCCCGCTGCTGCTGCTGTTTAACCAGGTGTATATATTTATCAACTTCTTCGTCAGTTACGGTTGCTTTTTTTTCGGAATGTGGTTCGGGGTTGTTGTAACGGCCTGAATTGCGTTTTGTGAAGTGGTCTTTGAGTATGCGTTCGTTGAATGATGAGATTAAGTCTGTTTCGGTTTCGTTGTTGTTTTCGAAGCGTGCGACTCGGTCTGGTGTGGCGATGGCGAGGATACGGTGGTTGAGGTGACGGTGGTGTGGTTTGAGGAAAGGTGTGAAGAAGTTGAAGAGAGAAGGTGTGTGTGGTGGTTGGAGTGTGGTGTGTGGTGGTGGTGTGGTGGTTAGGGTGGTGGCCGCCATTGCCGGGGAGGCGAGTGGTGGTGGTTAGTTGATAAGCTACTGAGGAGACACTCAAATAGGTGAGTCGTGTTTTTAGCTTTATCATTAATAAAAGTGAAAATTACCTCAGAGGACCACTGACCACGCTATACCTCTTGCAGAGGACAAAGTTTTTTCAATTTACATCAAAGGACCGGTTGGTCGCGATTAAATTTACGTGTACAAAATAATCAACACGTGTAGCTCGAAAAATAAAATGAAATAAAAAAAACCCAAAAAGTTTGGTCGTGAAATAGTTTTAGTGGACAAAATTTTTCGAGACCAAGAGCTAAAACAAAAATTATGAATAGGTTGGTCACGAGTTTTTTATGTGACCAATATTTTGCTTTATTTTGGTTGGTCGCGGTTTTGGTATGTGACCAAAAAATTTTTTCTTTTTTTTTTAGTGTTATCTTAATTTTTTCCGTCCTAATGTTGTCTTTATTATTACCAAAATTTTTATCATAACTTATAACAAAAATCTAATACTTACCAAATGTTGGTCACGAAATATTTAGAGTGGACAAAGGTATGAGACAAAAATCTAATAAGCTGGTCGCGGGTGACAAACCTTTTATGGGACCAACCGGTAGCAATATAATTGGTAAAAACAAAACAACTAGCAACAAATTGGTGTCTGAAAAAAAAACAACTAACAACTAACAACATAATTGGTGCACAAAATGAAAAAACAAATTCTTGAATGACATATCATAGCATCGGTAATAAGCAAAATCCACCGAAAAATCTATTGATTGATAGATCATAGCAATTTGATTATATAAGAAGATATTCCGATCAGTTTATCTCATATCACAATTCAGAAATACAAACATACAAAGTAGTTTATCATATAAACATATAAATGGTCGCGGTGAAGTTGTTGTTGTGAATGATAATTTTGTTGTCAATGTGGTAATAACATTTGATTAATAGCGTTGTTGACTATAGTTGTTGAGTTATTCTATTTCTGCTGAATATGGCAAATGATGCGGTATGATTTTTTTTTTTGCTCTATAATTATTTTCATATCTATTTGTTATATATATGTGTAGTAATTTTTATTATTATTTTTTTTAGGATTATGCTGCAAAACTTACATGTAGAAGTAAGTTAACTTTACTTCCTGAAATTAGAGAAAAATTTAGAGGCACCCCTAGGTTAGAATTATTTAAGAACACGTGTTTTGGTTGGTTGTTAAACTTAGATGATATGCAAGAGGCTTGTTGCTTAATACACCATTTTAGTTGTCACCAAGTGTTGCGTGATGAGGGAGACACAGAGATTGTTCCTTTTACTTACTCGCTAAATGATAATGAAGGGAGGAATTTTGAGGTACAATTTGGAAGGGAGGAATTTTGCTTAATAACTGGGGTTTAGGTTCGGGCACGATTTTAGTAAAGATTGTGAAAGTGGTCCTAATCCGTTTAGGAGGCGAGTCTTTGAATCGTCTAGTGATAGTAAGGCGATAACAGTTAAAATGTTGTTAGAAACGTTTTATAGCAATGAGTTTGATAAATTGAACTACCTCGATGCTGTTCGTGTTAGTTTGTTATGCGTTTTGGAGACGGTGCTTATAGGACATGAGCTTAAGTATAATGTCTTGGGATGGCACCTTAGGCTAGTAGACAATTTACACCGCTTGGGACATGTTTCCATGGGGTTCGTACATATGGACTTTCTTGTACAATGATTTAACGGATGCAATAAAAAGCGTTGGGAAGCGCACTTTGTTAAAGAAAGGAATCGATGGTAGCGTCCAAGCTATTCATTGATGGGCTTCATGTGGGCCTTTAAGGTATGTCATATATTAATTTGTAATCTTTATGTTTACGTGTAACGTCAATGAAGTTAAGCAAGTAATATTTTTTTGGACATGGATCTTGGGCGTTTGAGAAATGGCGGTTAAATATTTTGATCATAAAAATATTACCCTAGATCGATTGCTTGGCGTTATAAAAGAAGGTTTGTAAGGAAATACATCTCGGAGTTATTGAAGGTGAGTTATCAAAAATTATGCACTGTAGTTATTTTTACACATTTATCGTATATATTTGATTATGTATTTAATTTCATACTTATTGTCCTTGTTATTTTAAAGGTAAATCAACCTTTTCAAAGACTTACCCCAGATGATGTTGAGGGCCAAGCTCAATGGTGGCTTTCAAGTGTCGCATTCTTTAATGGTAATATTGACATACCATCAGTTATACCCGCCTCCGGACCAACACAACAGTGATGATGTTCTGAAACGTTTATCGACAACTTCTTTGAAATGAAAAGCAAGTATGATGAGCAGAATAAACAACTCTGAGCACAAGATTCCAAGATCAAATATATTTATAAGGTAAATTGGTTACGTTAAATTAAATTAGGTTATATATAAAATAAACTAATAGTTGTATATAATTTTGTTTAAAATTTAATTCGGGCTATTCAAGCCGGGACTTTACCGCCACTTCAGAAAGAACCGGTCTTTCTTTGGTCAACATCATGGTTTTAGTGACTTCAACAATTTCCAAAGCACGCAGTATATTTACGTGACATAATGTTTCATCTATTTTTTTTTTTGTTCAGTACTCACCAAATAATATAATCATATGTTTAGGTCGGGCAAGCATTCATGTCGTCGCCGGGCCCCTCATTCTTTGATGGTGTTCGTTACTCGATGACACAATTCACAACACCTTTAGATGAACAGTCGATGCATCCACAATATCCTGTCTCGTTCACCCCTACCTCATATACTGCTAACCATATGACACAAGAACTTGGTCACTGGTCGTCTACCTATCAGGCCAATGCAGACCCCACATCAGTAGTTCGTCCATCGCACACTCCTAATGTTGGTGGTGTTAACCCGATAAACTAACGATAATTTTATCTTATTTTTAGGATGCGATGAATCGTGAGGAGAGAATGTCGTCAGGAATTTTTCGAGGAGCCCTTATCACGATGTGCGGATACTCTGTAATACCTCAAAAGCGGGGTGCAAGGACTAATAAAAATCGGCTACCCACCAAATATCTCGTTTCGAGCTTGGAAATGATGTTCTTGATGAGAATGAACATGGCGATGATCTTAGCATTCTTGGTGAAAATAAGATCGAACTTATTCAACTTATAATTACAACGTCGACCCTTGTAAGGTAATCGTAATATTGTTATTATTATTATTTTTTATATTAACTAACATTATTTAACAAATTTTTATTGACATTGTATTTTAATTTTGGCTATTCAGGTTGAGCGTAAGCTTGAGGAATATGTTTCTTTTAAGCAGTTTATCGAGACCCCTTTCCAATATATATATTGATTGTCATGTAAAGGGTTTGTGGGTCATGCCACGTTTTGGCAAGAACTAATCCCTTATGCATACAAGAGTGGTCTTGATCCGAGTAGAGACCCGCTAAAATTGGTTGGTTATCGAATGAGTAAGTTAAATATTTAATGTTTTAAGTGTTTAGATCGTTTATATTTCATTTACGTCCAAAAATTTAATTTTATCTTATAAAACAGACATGAATGCTTGGATGGAGTTGTTGATTCATATAGGCCACGTGATGCTAGTTGGACGATTGCTAAAGCGACAACTACTGACGCTCTTGAGACCGAAAGCAGGTTTAGTGCCCGTGTTGACGTTTGATAATCCGATAAGGGGCACGCTGTCTGGTAGCACGCGTCCCTACCCGTCATGGGATAATATAGAATGGGTAAGTATATGATTTTGAAAGTATATACAATTCATTTTTAGTATGTTATTAATTGTATATGATTGATTAAACTATATGCGTGGGTTGTGATGCGGTGCATATTTGTGGTGATCATTTGGTCACCGTGCATTTATGAATTTACGTGAATCCACTTTTAATGTTCATGACTCTATGGAAAGCTTTGTGCATAAGAATGACGTGGTCAAGTTTTTATATGGATGGAATAATGTGCTAAACTATTGTTTAATGAGAACTTGGTTATTTTGAACGAACTCAACGTCAACCATTTAATTTTGCTTTGAATTATAACAACTATCGGTACCTAATCCCACAACAAAAAAATGGAGCGGATTACGGAGTTATAACGTGCTGGCTCATAACTCAGTTTGTTCTAAATAGGTGGCCACCTGTATTTGATTCTAAAGATGTTGAAAAGTTCTTCGCTAGGTTTAGACTTCATATGGCTGAAAAATTTTATGAACGTCGTTGTGAGAGTACCAGTGATTGTGGATATGATATCTTGTAGTTGTATGTAATTAAATGTATTTTGTTATAGTACGTTTATTATAAGATGCTTACAATAATTTTATGTTATTCGATTAAATGCGTTAAGTGAATCATCTTAGCCACTTTGCTTATAATCGACGGGCACATTTAAAGGGTCTATACAAAGGTACAAATTTTTGGTCAGTAGGCATGGATGGAAACAACCAAATTGTACCTATCGCTTATGGTATATGCGAGAGGGAGGCGGTGAATGTTGGTCATGGTGGTTGTCCGTACTTAAAGAATGCATAGGTGATAGCCGGATTTGGTTATTATATCGATAGGCATCCCGCTATAGCCTTAGCGATAAGCAATCAATACCGTTAGCTTTCCATGGTATATGTTGTCGTCATCTCATGATGAACCTTTCTTTGAAAAAGAAAAAACAAAAGCGTTATCTTTGGAGCATATGCAATACGATTCTCAACAAGATCGCCTCGCAACATCTAGATGACAAAAACACTCGGGATGAAACTAGTTGGCGTAATTTCTTAGGTTTTAAAGTATTAGTACCTTTTAATGTATTTTTTGTAAGTTCTAGTTAATTTGTAGTATATTGTTTAATTAATGTAATGAATCATACTTTTTATTTTCAATGAAAAATTTAGCATTCATTTATTTTAACTTTTAAAACTCAATTCGTGATTCAATTAGCTCACTTTCAAACAAGAGCATCCTCATTCATATTAACTTCATTTTAGCCATTATTTAGCTCTTTGTGAAGACCTCATCAAGAAGAACAAATCGCGCTAACAAACAATTATCTTTTCAACGTATACATATACTAAAACATGTACAAAGGTTGCAATTTATCATTTTCAAATCAATTTCTCACCACGTGACTCACTTTAAGGCGTGATATCTCATCCATATTAACTTCATTTTGGATAAGCATTACTTCGTTCTTGAAACTCTCATCGAAAAGGCGCAAATCACCTAAACAACAAAATTTTATACAAGCTATACATACACTAAAATGTGTATAAAGATTGCAAAAATATGTTATAAGTTATGATAAAAATTTTGGTAATAATAAAGACAACATTAGGACGGAAAAAAAATTAAGATAACACTAGAAAAAAAAAAAAAAAATTTTTGGTCACATACCAAAACTCGCGACCAACCAAAATAAAGCAAAAATATTGGTCACATAAAAAAACTCGTGACCAACCTATTCATAATTTTGGTTTTTAGCTCTTGGTCTCGAAAAAAATTTTGTCCACTAAAACTATTTCGCGACCAAACTTTTAGGGTTTTTTTTTTTTTTTCATTTTATTTTTCGAGCTACGTGTTGATTATTTTGTACACGTAAATTTAATCGCGACCAACCGGTCCTTTGATGTAAATTGAAAAACTTTGTCCTCTGCAAGAGGTATAAGCGTGGTCGAGTGGTCATACGAGGTAATTTTCACTTAATAAAATACACATACTACTTAAAATATTTGTTTTTAGTGGATAATGGAAATAACTAAATATTCCTTTTGTATTAAAACTATTTTCACCTTACAAAATGTATACAAATTTAAAAGAGTTCGTAACACAAGATTAAATATATCTTAATCATAAATCGTTTGTATAATTGAATTAAATATATTTTTTTTGAATTTTCACCAATCCATTTTTAAATCAACCAATCAAATCATTAGATTCGTTTGTGGTCGTGATTAGTAGGTCCCAACAATTATTTTTCTTTTAAAAGTGTCATCGGTATACTTTTCGATCAATCAAATATCAATTGTATCTATTAAATTTTGTTTTGATTCGTTGAGACAAAAAAGACTATTATTTTAAAACATATTAAAATACTGAAATGGAGAATATAATTTTGAGACGGAAGGAATACATATTTAATGACACTTTTAGTCCTTTTATTTTGGTATTTTGTTTTTGAGAATGTTTGGCATTGAGTAAGAACGTTTATGAGCGTTTAGTAGTTGGGAATAAAAGTCTGTTTGATAAGGAGCGTTTAGCATTCTCTTTGTTATGAACATTAATTTTGCAATGCTACTTCAAGAAGCATTAAATGCTAGCGTTTTATGTTACGTGATTTTACATTTTATAATTATTAATCTGATTCGTTGTCAATCACTTTTATAAATGAAGTACTAAGGTAATGACACGTATTTGCTTGTTGCAACGGTCCTAGAGAAGCGCCCAATCATGTTGTTGCCTGATTGTGTTTGTGAGGCCTTCGATCCTCGCTTGGGAGTATGTTTCCCAGGGGTATTGTGATGAGTTGCAGACGGTTGGGCCTATTTAGAGTATGTGGACTTTTAGTCAATTGGGTTGAAGTAGTTATACGCTATCACTTTGTAAATAAAAGGTTGAAGACTACCCCACTCAATAGCACTGAAAATACACTCAAACTGATTGCATCTTGATTCAACTACGTTTTGGATACACAAACACGGTAGAGATCCAATGAAAATAAAACTTTAAATGAGAATGATGATAAATAATTATAACTACACATATATGATGCATTGACTTGAGTTAGATGCATCTTTAGTCATTCAGATGCATCCTAATTAGTTTCGACAATGCAAGGTAGTACTAGCTACACATTTGACGAGCAGAGGACGAAAAAACATAAGATTCACCTAACTTGATTAGATGCATTTAATATATGTATATGCATCTAATTTTGAGTTAAAAAATATATTATAATGCATTTAAAAGACTATGGATGCATCTAATTTAAGTTGATACATTTTTAACGCGTGGTTATAGTTATTTCCTATCCTTGCCACTTTAAGGGGGTGTTTGGGTAAAAGTGCGGTTCATAAAATCTGTGTTTACAAAATGGCGTTTTGATACTGCACATCTCCACTCACTTTTTGAAAACGCAGTTTTGAAGCAAAAAAATGCAAATAATCACTTCTCATCTATGTAGTTAATCTCGGCGATATATCGCCGATATCTCGTATATCGCCCCTAAAAAAAATATCGGTTCAAAATATCGCCCCAAAATATCGGATCCGATAATATCGGCGATATTTTAGCGATATTTTGAAATCGGCGAGATATACGATATAATGATATTTTGACTTTTATTTTTTGACTTTCAAATCGTAGAAAGCGATAAATGAACCCAATTAAAACCCACTTGAACAACCTTTAATGATTCGTTATAAGGTGAAAACCTAATCTCGAATCTTAAAACTCGATCTAGGCGCGTTAAGGTGTTTCAAAGCGCGTGTGGCGAAAATAGAACCATGAGACCTTGATCTATCATCTAAGATAGGTGGTGTAAATGTTGGGTTGGTAGGAAGTTGGTAGGAAATGAAGAATGCGCGGAACCCTAATGGGTTGGCGGAAAATATAGAGAGAGAAAGGAGGAATATGTGTGTGTGTGTTTTGTAGTGAGAGAGTGAAGAGAGTGAAAATGAGAGAGTGGGAAGGTAGGGGGTATTTATATATATAGTTAATATTCTAGATAATATAAAAAACCGATATCTCACCGCGATAACCGATATTTCAATATCGGTCCTTGAACGATATGTGATTTTCGACCGAGATAACTACATAGCTTCTCATCCAATCACTATATAATCGGATAATCCACCTCCAAACGCAATCCCAAACACCCCTAAGATTTCTCAATTGATCATAAGTCTACACAAATAAACTAATCTTAACTTAAGGCAATAACAAACAAGCATTTAGCAGCTAACCACCATGGGGTAATCCCTTAATTCACCAATCTTATAAACAAGTTTCTAAGGCAGATAGCAATTACAAACCCCAACAAGAATGCAAGTTTAACATCCCTCAAAGGCAAAAGCTAAAGAAACACCAATGAAGGAGCACAGATGGCTCCTTCAACACGGACACATGCTACAATATATCCAAACTCTACAACTTGGTTAAAATCTGAACACCACAAGTTCCTTGCGCACACCATGATCATCTTTCTCTAATGGGCTATACATCTCCAAGCATATGCGGGAATCAAAGCATTTCTTCATACTTGTTCACAAACACACGCCAATGTGGCAGAGAACGAGAAAGATAAGTCTTTTTTTGTCAAGCATGAGGCTACAGGAAAATGCTAGCAGGAAGCATGATGCCATAGGAAGTACTCATAGTCATAGTTCCATTGACATGGCAATTAGTTGACGTTAATTGACAATCTTCATCTTCTTTTGTCACTGGCTGATTATCCTTAGTTTCTACCACGACTTCATGCTCCCGCTTATTTTTACCCTTTTTTATAACTCTTAAAAATTCTGTTAGTGCATCACGCATCCACTCATAGCGACACAATACAAATGCTTCGTCAATCACCACCTGTAGCCCGATAAGAATGTAAATCATCTTTTCATATAATTAAATTATAATAACTCGTATTTACCCATTTTCTGTCTCTGTTGTTTCGTTCTGGCCATGCTTCAAGCTCCTCGGTCACTTCTAATGCAAACATGTATCCTTTGCACCCTCCTTCGTTGTTACCAGCTTCTTGCCTAGTCTTACTTTTAAACTCCCAAACTCCAAGGGGATTTCCCTACACGCAAGGAATGTTAAAACAATAAGCTACAGAAAATAGTTTTTGGATGTGTTTCGGTCGTTTAAAGTTCTATTAATCAAATAATCATAGATTTCAGTTTTTCAAAAGTTTGACTATTACGAAATTAATTCATAAAATGACCCAGAAATATTAGACATTTATGTGGGGAAGGAAGAGATATGTGGAATGGAGTAAACAATAGCAAATCCAAAACCTGCCTTAGATACTCATTTACCAGGACAGAAAAGTTTTTATCAACAAAATTATACTACCATGATAAAATCTGTATGAGTAACTGTACTTAGTTAGCAAGAATTAACATGCAGCAGAAACAACCTACTTTAATAACTCCTCTTACTCCAGCTTCCTCTAACGCTTCACGACAAGCAGCTTCTTCAACAGTCTCGTCACTCTCCCATCCACCCTGAAATATTATGCATACCACCATTTACAAATCACTTTATACCAAAACTAACCACATTAAAGGAGGAGGAAAAATGCCTACCTTTGGGAATACCATGTCATCTCGGTTTGGTGAAGATACCATCAACACTTCTATTCTGTTCTGGTCTTTACATTTGACCTGTCTGTAAGGAATACACCTGTTGCATAGATGTTGATGGTGAGCTTATACCAGAAACAACATGTCTGTTATAAAAATGACTGAAAAATAACTTCTTTGACTTGATATTATGCTTTTACATAGAATTAACAAAGTGTGTCACAGCTCTCCGAATTGATGAATAAACGACGATAACTTGAGCAAGTAGGTGAGCAAGAAAATCTATAACAGGGGTGCGGAAATTACAAACTGATTACAATTTAAAACACCTTATAAAGTATACAGGGGGTGATTGTCGTGCTTGCACTCCAGTTCTCCTCAATGGACAATAGAAATGAAATAATTTAATTAACTACAACCTATATGAAGGGACATTGTATCAAAACCACAACCAGAGAACTACGACAAGGTTAAAGTAGACAGGTTTCCTAGCCAGTTGAAACAGGTTGGGCTGCCAAGCGCCACCACTTTATATCTTTCCATAGATGGTTGATATATTACAAGTGATCACAAAAAATGAGGATCCAATTTTCTTAAGTAATGCAATTTAGGAGGTTGTAACTTGCAAAGACTAGTACATTGTGGACTTGTGGATGACTTCTAAAGTCTAAAGTCTAAACCGTTCGACATGTTTGACCTGTTTTTTATAGCTATATTTCTAATTTATTTTGTTTGATCCATTAGCAAAAAATTACAACCAAAATTGACAAAGTTTCGTATATCTGTTTTTGAGTTTCTTTTGAACCCCAGCATAGAAAGAGGAGTGAAAATATTCCGAAGTATGGTACAACATACTGGTTGTCAGTTTAACTTATGTTCCCACTACCCAAAAAATTAGACCAAATTCGATTATGTAGATTCAACATGAACTTTATAAATAAGTAAGAGAAGAATATTCCAAACTTAGTGAACCTTTTATAAAGTAAACAGTATCATGCACAAACTATAAGAATATATAACCACACACTGAAACATCTCTAAGAAAGTTCTCCCACATAAAGCTTGCAACAATTCAACAAACAAGGCTTATAAAATCTCATTTTTCCAAGCACGCGATTTAGAAATTAGAGATATCTAAGCTTTCTTGTCTGCTTGTCTTAGTTGTCGATTTTCTGAATTAATTTTTTTTTAATGTTTTGTCTTATTCTAGAGCAAGATGTCCTTGTTTGCTATAGTTATCCGAATATGTGAAGAATTTATCATTGTTAATTCTTCTTGCCATAATAATCAAAGTAGGCCCCTTGTGGGGGAAGGATAAGGAGGAGACACTTATGGCCCATGATGCCATGACTTTCTAGTAGAAATCCTACTGAACACTTCTAGATAATTAAATGACCTGTACATGTTATCATCATTTTATTTTACCAACTATCTATGTTCTAGGGGTGTTTATCATTGAGTTTTGAAAGTGACTATCCGAATATTGCCTTTTTGAGAGCACAACAACAATACCCAATACCGTCTGAACGAGTTATGGGGGAGGTGAAATGTGGACAGAACATATAGTGTTCAGGAGTTAAAGAATTTATTTTGAATTATCTACTTCTTTCGAGGTCGTTTACATCTAACTCCTTACATCATTTTCAGCTTATTCTCATTATTCCATAGCACATGATCACTATCAAAACGCAACACCAAGCACCCTTAAAATGATATACCATTACTATTAGCACATAAAGCCTTAAACATATATTAATACATGGTGTTTGTTTAAGCTTATTTTGAGCTTATGGGGTTATTCGACTCGGCTTATATTTCATCAGCAAAATCTTTTCCGGCTTATTAATTTTGCAAAACCAATCCTAAAGTCAACAATGCTTTGCAAAAGGAGTCCTTAATTCTGAAAAATGGCTAAAAGTACCCCCGAAGTGTGTCACATTTTGCAAAACCAATCCTATTTCCGTTTTGGCGTTTGAAAAAAGGTGGACGAGACGACAATTTTGGCCAGAAAAAAAGGGCAAAACGACAATTTCGAAACGACGTCGTTTCGCAACTTTTCAAATTCAATCGTGAACTTTATTCGTTTCGTTAATATGTAATTAAGGATCTTGCGAATTCATTAAATATGTATACATATATATAAAAAAAAAAAAAAAAACTTTTAAAACACACCCTTACATCAAACTTAAGGTCAACATTTACATCCCAACCCATCTATCACTATACAAATGTCTAAATGAAATGAATATACCAACATTTACATAAAAATTTCGCATACATTTAAACACACCACATATAACATAAAAATAAAGCAAAGAACCCATTGCAGCGCTGGTGCATCATTCTTGTTAAGACTTAAATATGAAAAATAAGCCCATAAGCAAAAAAATGAGCTTATGAGATATAAGCCGAGTCAAATAAGTTTGTAAGCCCAAAAACATGCTACCATCAATGGGAGAACATGGATAATGATTAACCAATTATTGGTAAACACCAATTATTTAATATTGAACAATAATACAATTAACATTATAAAATTTTATAAAAAAAGAAAATGTGTAAAGATATGGTAATGCTAAAACATTATCAATTTAACAACAACAACATACCCAATCCCGCCAGACCGAGGCAAGGGAGGTAAAATGTAGACAGTTACGACCTAACTGAACAGGACAAAAAACATTATCAATTAAAATACCATAAAAGTAACATACCCAGAAACAAGACGAAGATTATTATCATAACGCTGCAGATCCCGACCCTTTCTTGCTACAATTGATGACATCATAACCTTTTTAAAATCCTTAAAAAACACACAAAATTAAACCAATCATTCAATGTAACTTACATTAAAATATAAACATTAAAAAATAAGGAGAAATGATAAGATAGAATGAAACACACCGTAACGTAAGGTGAGGACACAAAATCAAATTGGGAAATCCATAGCAATTCTTAGGGAATCAAAAGTTGATGAGTCAAGCGGTGAAATAAATTTCATGGATCGATGAAAAAATAATTTAAGTGCAAATATAGATCGAATGAAAGGGTTCTATTTTATATATATAGGGAAATGAGTGATGGGGTGAAAGGGATTAACGGGTAACCGTTAAATTTATAATTTGTGAACTCCCTCCATTGTGAAAAAGCTTTGATGATGTTGATGGGTTTGTTTGTGGCCTTGTAGATGTATTAAACAAAACTTATGCGTTTACTTCGAGTCAACTCTGTTTTTGGTTTTGGTTTTGTGAACACAAATGAATGCGGGCTTACACACTTTTATTTGTTTTGTTTTTGTTAGTGTCATCTTTGGGACCTGTGATGGGTTATATTTGTTGGATTTGAGTTGAGCACGAACTAAATGTTGTCTCGTGGTGTCACAAAAATACAATAAAATGTTAGTATCTCGTAGTGTTAATTTAAAAACCATGATTTTCCTTAATTGCATTTGGTTTAGAAGAAATTATGCTTCTAATACGAAAATGGTTATGCATTCGGTCACTTCTAATCCTTCTTCCGCCACAATTCCCACCAATTTGGCCAACTAACCTTAGGGCATGTTTGTTACACGGTTTTCAGTGAAGGTAATGGACTCATGTCCACTAATTATTGTTTGGTACAAAACCGAATACAAATAGTAAGTCATCATGCCCATTTATCGAATACTAGCATATGTAGTGGGTTTTTAAAATCTTGTCAATAACTTTTCGGATGAAACTATTCTCAACCATAAAATTTCTACAACTTCTCACATCTTTTCTATTTAACTATATTTTTTTATTCAAAACTAATATATAATTAATCTTAACATCAATTATAAAACAAATATATATTTATAATATTATATTAATCTTAACATCAACTACAAACCAAAAGGGTCTTGAATTTTTCAACAACAAAAAAGTTTGTTGTATGAGTTTCTCACTTTTTGGTAAAGTTAATTTTTATAAAAGGTAAATTGCAAATTTGGTCCTTAATGTATCACGAAACGCAAGGATTACACCGAGAGGAATTTTGTTGCAAAAAAACACTAATGTTTATGTTTTTTGCAAAACAGCCACTGAGAGGCACTGTTCACTAACTTTCGTTATTTTTCTCGTTAAGTTGTCTCGTCACTGAGCGTAGTATTGTAACACCCCCAAAATATGGCAGTTGAAGATAGTGTCATTGGGTGTTACTTAATAGCACAAAGTACAAGTTATAGAAAACGTACTCTAAATGAGACGTTTTGAAAAATTTACCATTCGATAAATATGTTGGGTTCAGTAAATACCCAAACCCCTTAAACTAGGATTTGAATAGAAAATAACCTAAGTGTTTAATCCAAACACAATCGGTCACCGAGCGCATAGTCTCGGTGAGCTATCTTCGAGACACTTAGTATGAGGCGAAGAAGGAGCCTCTCCACTCTGCAAGCGGAACTTAAAGGGTGAAGACTAAGTCGAGAAGAGATGGTGGATTCAATGAGGTGATGACAATAACTCATCAATCCCTCACGACTCTCTCCAACTGTTAAACATCAAGACAAACGAAGGAAGAGATCAAGGCTTAGAAGTCGAAGAATGAGGCTGGACTAAGGCGGGAAAGTTTTACCCAGATAAAACTAAGTCCTCAGTGATTATCCGGTTAATACACAGCTCAATATATGAAGATCATATCTTTCCATTTATAGTAGCGGCGATTCTTTGTCAAAGGAAATAGTCTAGCCGCTACTATAAATAGAAAGGTGAAACGATAACCGAATACATCAATATTCGTGTTTCTTTGTGATCTATGTTTTGTCTTCTATGTTAAAGTTAAATATCATACTTGTATAAATAGCATAAGAAGAAGAGTGAAAAGTTTAAGCTTGTGAATTGTAAAACACACATCACACAAGCCAACTTTTCACTCCTCCAAATCCAACTTTATCCTTGAGCTAGCTCGGTGGGTTCTAAGAGTTGTGCTCGAGACTTAGCTTTGAGCTTAGAGAGAGTCACCCCAAACCTTGTCATTTCAATCCCAGTACTATTCCGCAAGTACTTGGGTAACGATTCTTTGATTTATTTCTAATAAGAATATGATGTTGAAAATTACTTTGTGTGTTTACTTACATTACTTTCGGTCATTATTCAACGTTAAACTGTTTTAAGTACTTAATTGTTTTTAAGCGATAGTGAATAGGGAACAACAAGTGGTATCGAGCAAGGCTAATTATAAAACTCGTTTTTTAGGCCGCTCTAAAAGTTTTAAATTAGGATCCTACATGGTGAAATTGATGTACCCCAACTAGTCGATAAAAGGGTGGAGCTTTCTCACCGTTGCTCATAGACTTGAAGTTGGAAAATTCAACAAATGGAAAAAGCGTATGCTTTGCTATTTGATTAGGATGGAACCTTATTATATCAAGTGTATAAATGAAGGTCCATTTGTCCCAAAGATGGCAAGGTTTGCCCAAACACGAAGCTCGATGAACCAGGATGAAAGGAGAGTGGTCAACGGGACCAAAGACTCAAAAGTATCATCATATCTTGCCTTCGATGATATAATGGAGTCGGTTATAAGTATGTCTGACTAAACAAACTGGGATGACCTTGTCCATAGCCACGAAGGCCCATCGATACCAAAGAAAATAGGATAATGGACACGAAACTTGAGTACAATACCTTGAGGCTAGGGACTCGAAACACTCTCTCAAACTTACACCGTTACAAAACCCTTTTAAATGAACGGCTAATGATGGTGTTAAGTTGTCCAAACATGAGATTAATGTTGGTTTTGTCAATTGTCTTCACGAGAAGTGGTTAAACTTCTCTCGGGGACTTAGAAATGCAAATCATATCCAAAACCTTGATCTTCACGAAATTTATGGAAATTTGTCTATGAGGAAAACCTCATTAACAGACGATACCACGACTTAAAGAAGTCTCGGGATGTCAAGAAGTCCCGACCACCTCCTCATGTCATGTCTTTCTTTTCTAACAATGTGGTTCAAGATTTTCAAGAAAACTCGATGATGAGCATGATGAGAGATCATGTGAGGAGTACCTAAATGACCGAACGTTGAATTTCGGAAAGGGCACTCCTTGCAAACTCTCGAAGGTTTATTAAAAGAAACAAAGGTTTTCAACTGCTAAAGCAAATGAGGACACTAAATGCTTTAAGTGTCACAAAAGAGGTCATTTGCAAAGGACTGTATTTCAAAAACAATTTCGAACCCTCTTCTGCACCATCAAGCTCAAATCATTCCTCGGGTTTTACCAAATTTCAACCTAAAATCTATCGGTCTCATCAAAACTTTCAAAATAAATCGACGAACAAAACAATAGATTTTGAAACTAAGTACGGAAAAATCAAAGCTAAGCTTGCATTGCTTGAGGCTAGTCCTCGGAACCAAAAAGTGTTCAATCATGCGGGTAAAACAAAGGTCTTGTTCTTTGAAACCTTCGATGGGATGAAGAGCCGGTCTCATAAGATGACGAAATGGTGCATGTCGGTAGACCGATGGCTCTCTCGGAGGAAGACAAGCTAGTCGTTGGAAAGAATCATGCCGAAATGGAGAATGGGTTAACATCACAATGAAGAAGGTAAATATTCTACTTTCTATGGATGATGACTCGATTAGCGATCTTATATGAACTATATCAATGTTGACCTTAAGTTTGTAGAAGAGCGTGATTAAATCTTTTTCTAAGTACAACAAGTTAGGTTTTGAATTGAATAAGTGTAGAGATGAATTACTTACATTTAAACAAGCTAAGCTTGAGGTCATCACGTTACAAATTCAAAACACCGAACTAGTCAAAAGAAATCGGGCTCTTCAAGATGAACTAAAAGGAAAAGATATCATTGAAGGTTGGATCGCTAAGAATCCAAGGGTCTATGATGTTGTGGGTGCCCCAAGAGCAAAAGAGAGTCATAGGTGAACACCATCTCACCGACTCTCGCAACAAAGACCAGAGTCCCAAACCATTTGTGTCTGGTGGCATGATTACCGAGATGTTGACTATTCCCAGCCCGGTGGTGGATTGAAATACTTAATCACGAGTAAGCTTCCCAACTTTGACTGGGAAAATTCTAGAGCACGAAAGTCAAGCTCTAAAGAGCATACTTGGACTCCACGATGTGTCTAGTAGTCTTGAACACATCTCCGAGTCGAAGATGAATCTCAAGCACCCTTCCACCTTTGGAATCTCTTGAGGTCTTGATCTTAGCTCGAGCTTACTCCATTACAATACAATCCTCACTCTCCCAAAGAAAGGTGCGGACTTGGTAGAACCATTTTGAAAAGACAATCAAAACCAACTCAACAAGAATCCACCCCACCGAAAATTCCACATCCTCGGTCCCCATCAAGCGATCAGATTCAAGAATCGATGAACTTGTGAGGAAGCTAATCGACAAAATGGAATCTATTGAAAAGGTCCACGAACCAATCAAGGAAACAAAGTCGGCATCCTCTGGTTCCTCAAAGTCAAAAGCCACCACAAAAACAAGCGAAGTGTGATCTATGCCACTATACCGTCATACCACCGACAATTGTTATAGAATCCTTTTTGCATGATCGTAAAAGGATGATCACAAGATCTAGCGACCACTTGCAATATGTGAGTTCTCTCGGTCAAGAAAACTACACAAAGTTGGTCATCGGTATGCTTCTTCATCAAAGCTCAAAATTGAGAGCAAAGCCTTTTCCTCCTTGCCCATACTTCGTGGCTTTAATGATCATCGCCGATGATTGTCTTATGAACATATGTTGTGATATTTGTAGTAACACGACTCATAAGACATCTCGACATGACAACGTCATCCATGCAAGGAGAAGTTCAAAACAACAAAATCCACCGAGTCTTCCTCGGTATCTAAATGCAAAACCTATGGTAGCACAATGCATTCCACCACGACCATGAATCGATTGCTCAATTCAAAGAGACCATGAGACCCAAGCCCACTAGTAAGTGGGTCACGAAGAAAAACTAATTCAGTTTACTACTTGTGCGAGAGACATGCCGGGAGCCTATCGGCATCTGAGACGATGGATGCTCAAGAAGCATGGTGGTGTAAAGGAATATCTGCACAAGTTTGTAAAGAACCAGGGACCCAAGGTAGTGTTTGGTGATAATTCATCATGTCCCACTCAAGGTTATGGTTTAGTAAACGCAATGGAATAGTTTTCTCTAGAATAGCTTATGTCAATGGTCTCAAATACAATCTCATCGGTGTCGATCGACTATGTGATGCAAAGTACATTGTCCAATTCAATGACAAACAAGGTACCATTTTAATGCCAACAAGGAAGTTGTGTTGATTGCTCTAGGAGAGATGATGTTTATGTCTTAGACATGTCAACGCTCTCTAAAGATGGAACTTGTCTCTTTGCCAAAGCCACCGAAACCATCAACCGGGCGTGGCACAAGAGACTCTCACACTTAAACTTTAAAACATCAACAACTTGGCAAAACAAAACAAGGTCCTTGGCTTACCATCACCGGTTTTGCAAAATATAAACCATGCTCGACTGTGAAAAAGCAAACATCAAAGAGCATCCTTCAAAACCAAGCAAAACTTCTCCATCAAAAGTCGCTTTCACTCTTGCATATGGATCTCTTTGGACCGATTAGTCCTAGATCAATCCAAAGATGAAGTATACACTCGTCATTGTCGACGAGTTTTCAAAATACACTTGGGTATACTTTCTTTGCAAAAGAGTCGGCGGTGATACTATAATGTCATTCATCGAGAACATTGAAAACCAAAATGACATTACAATAAAACAAATCGAACCGACAATGGTACTGAATTTAGAAATCTTTGAGCTTGAGAGTTTACGTGATGAAAGGGAATTTCCCAAAATTTCTCATCTCCTTATACCCACGAACAAAATGGGGTAGGTGAGTGAAAAAGCAGAACTCTCATTGAAATTTGCAAGAACCATGTTAAATGGCTCACCCTCTCAAAGCATTTATGGATGAAAGCGATCAAAACGACTGTTACACTCAAAAGCAGGTCAATCATTGTCAAAAGACATAATAAAACCCCATATGAGATATTCAAAGGTAGACTTCCTAATATCGACTACTTTCATGTATTTGGATGTCCTGTGTTTATTCATAATCACAAGGATCATCTTGGCAAGTTTGATGCTAAAGTCGATGATGGATACTTTCTAGGTTACTCACCGATCTCCAAAGCCTTGTGGTGTTTAACACAAGGAGACAACAAGTTGAGGAAACCTTTCATGTCACCTTTGATGAAAGTGTCGAAAGCATTAGGTTCTCCAACACCTCGGTTGAGGAGATAGGAATTGATAACTCTTCAAGATATCCTCGATGAGTTTAACACCAAATCAATTCCTCATACCAAGTCGATCTTGACATCTCATATTATGTCTTACCTCACAATCTGTCACAACCAACCATCGGTGAATTCATTGATAACCAATCGGTCCACGATAGGATAGGTAACATCAACCAAATGTTCAGACCACGTGATTCATGAAACCCAACTGAACAAGACATCTCAACAGATGCTCTTGATGATACTATGGCTCAAATACGAACTCACCCCTATGTCACCAGTGGCTTGTTCAAGCTCAGATCCTAGACCACAAAGTAAGTGGACAAGAACTCAGGACATTGAGCTTGTAAACATTATTGGTGAACCAGCTGAAGGCATGCTCACTAGAAGCATGGTCGCTAACTTAACTGCACTTGACCAATGAATGTCTATATGTTGATTACCTATCAAAAATAGAACCCAAAAGTGTCACAGAGGCTCTAAAATACCCAAGTGGGTTCGGGCTATGCAAGAAGAATTGCAACAGTTTGATAAGAACAAGGTCATGACCTTGATCAAATGTCCTCGGGATGTAGTAGTCATAGGAATGAAGTGGGTTTCGAAATAAAGCGATGAAAATGACAATGTCATTAAAAACAAAGCGGACTTGTAGCCAAAGGTTACAATCAACAAGAAGGCATTGACTATGATGAAACATTTGCTCTGTTGCAAGAATGGAAGCCATCGGGATCTTTCTTGCATATGCAACATACATGAACTTGAGGTCTACCAAATGGATGTTAAAGTGCATTCTTAAATGGTGATCTCAAGGAAGATGTATATGTTCAAGAACCTCCGGGCTTTGAGAGTAGTGAATTCACGACTATGTCTCCAAACTTGACAAGGCCCTTTATGGACTTAAACAAGCTCCGGGGCATGGTATGAAACTCTCTCGGCCTTCTTGATACAAAACAAGTTTGTCGGAGGAAAGATAGACAACACATTGTTTGTCTATAGAACTCAACAGGATGTGATACTAGTCCAAGTGTATGTTGATGACATCATATTTGGCTCAACAAACTACAAAGTTTGCAAGCAGTTTGAAAAAGCGATGACAAAGAAGTTTGAAATGAGCATGATGGGGAACTCACATACTTTCTTGGACTACAAATCGAGCAAGCGATAAAGGAATATCCATCGGTCAAGAGAAATACACTAGAAATCTCTTGAAGAAGTATGAGATATCCGATCGTGCCTCGATAAAGACTCCAATGGTCCCACCTAACAACCTTGGACCGATCTCTCGCAAATCGGTCAATCAAACTCATTTCGGAGGGATTGTTGGCTCACCGATGTATCTAATCGCTTCTAGACCAGATATCTAATTCTCGATCTGTCTAATAGCAAGATATCGGTCAATCCTAAAGAATCCCATCTCACTGCACCAAAAGAATACTCGGTACAGAAGGAACCCCAAGCCTTGGACTCTATTATCCAAAGTGCTCGGGGGTTTGATCTCGAGGTTACTCGATTACGATTATCTTGGTCGCAACATGGACATAAAAGTACCTCGTGGTCTGTCGGTTTCTTGGAGGAAAACTAGTTTGTTGGAGTGCTAAAAGCAACAATCGGTAGCTATGTCCTCAATGAAGTCGAATATGTAGTCAGCGGGATGTTGTGCCAATGTATTATGGATGAAAAGTCAACTCGGTGACTATGACATCCATTACAAAATGGTGCCCATCTTACGTGACAACACCGAGTCTATTGCAATCTCCAACAACCTTGTCCTCCACCAAAGAACCAAACACATTGATATCGGATATCACTTCATCGGGATCACATAATGAAGGAGACATTGAACTTCATTTCATCCTCTTGAATATCAATGGCCGATATCTTCACAAAACCCTTGGATGAACCTACCTTCGAGAGACGAAAATTGAATTGGGAATGCTTGACATTGAAAGTCGGTGTCGAAAACCAATCTCGATAAGTTCTCGAAATGGTTCATCCTCCCCGAACATCAAAACAAACCTCTCACCGAATGAGTAAGACTCACTCGGGGTCCCCGACGAAAGCATTGAATGAGTAACTAAATGCTCCAAGTATTAGTTACTTAAATGTCCTAGGTTGGTAATCCCACCAACTTAATATAGGAATACATGTCTTCTTGTTAGGAGTATCATCATTTACCTCACCCCACTTGGCATTAAATGCCTTCTCTCACATAAAATATCCCATGGATATTTTATTATCGCTAAAGTGCACTTTTCTCGCATTGCAATTGCTTTTCCTTGAAAGACGGATTTTCTTTGCGTGAAGTGGTGGGTGGCATTAAATGTGGAATATCAAACGATTTCAAAATGGTCTTTACATATTCACACTTATACAAAACCACCCTCTCGCTACTCTATAAATACCTCTTCAAAACCACAAAAACACACAAATTAATTTACGCAACCAAACTCATCAAAATTCTTTCTCAAATCCAAATATTTGTGTGTTCTCAATATCTTTAAAACCTCTTTTGGAAAACCCTCCTTGTAAACATTTACAAAAGTTTTTCATCACAAACTTGAAGAGATCTAAATACTTTGATTGTTCTAGTCAAAACATTTTTAAACCCTAAAATCTTCGTTAATGGAAATGGCTAGAACACAATCTCTCCGGTTTGCTTCTCGATTGGGTAGGAGATCTTACTAACGTTGAATTTAAAACAAATAATGTCATAGGAAATTTTGAATATCCCGAAAATGTCCCAACCTATAAAGACATTATAAATTTTTATTCAACCGCCCACTCAAACGGCCTTTGAAAATGTCCTCAAGATCTGCACCCAAACTACCTCGGGGAGTTTTGGGCTACAACTAGAGCCTTGACCCGACACCTTCTCGATGAGAATAACCTTAGACCTCTCGGGGAGTATCTCATCGAGTTCGCCTTAATGGGAAACAATTCACCTGGATTACAAAACGTTTTGCACTTCAACAGGGGTTAGATTATAACAAAGGTGTTTATGTCGCCCATCCCGAACTCTCCACGGTGAAGGATGGGTTAAAACAAATCGTTTAGATCCAACTTTTTGGACAAGACCCCGGTCACTAAAAGCTCATTCCCGTGGCTTGGAGGATCCTCTTCACTTTTGTGATTTGGGTCCTCGGCGGGAACCACTCATCCACCGAACAAGTTAACTCTATTCATTGATGATGGCATACCGCTGATGAATGGGGTCACTTTGTCGATATAGGGAGATCATTTACGGTGATCTCGTAGAAGGCTCTGAGCAAAACTAGGGCGAAGCACGTTTCGTATCCTAGGTTTGTCTCTTGTGCTTCTGCAATCGTTCTCGGGATCCAATTATACTCGGGATGAAAATTTTGGAAATTTACCGCATCCCGAGTCCATCAAATTTTCAAAGGACCCATCCCTTGTCACTCCTATTGAATTGACGCCCATATGGTTCTTTCAGAACAACTGTGAGGATCGAGTCTCAAACCCCGCTCCTAAAAGAGAAAGGGAAGTCTCGATGGGACTAAGACTAAACCAAAGTCTCGGGGCCCGAGGCTTGAGGAGCATAACCTAAGAGGCACAAAAGCCCGAGACTAAACAGACACCCACCGACCGTGCAACAACCACCCCGTGACAACGAAGGACACCGATACATCATAGTCGGTGCCCTTGGTCACACCTACTACTCCCCAAGATCCGGGGAAACAAACAACCCCGGTGGGGGCGCCTTCCACTACGCTGATGAGGACATTAGCAAATCAAAGCCTTTGTCGAGGGCACACCGATCGATCCCAAAGACTGGGGAAACAAACAACCCACGATAGGGATACAACAATCATCGACTGCTAAAGGCACTGGAAAAACCCATCGGTGTCTCGGGGTCAATGGGGACAAAGACTCGGAGGAAAGGAACAACCGCCGATATGGAACCCAAAACCAATCGACTCCCGAGAAGACTGGAAACTCCCACCGGTGTCCGAGGGTCCACGGGGACAAAGACTCGGAGGATCAATACCACCGATATGGAACCCATTCCCACTCCCTTGTTAACAGATTCTTGAGGTTCTTGAATTGCTAAAATCGATGATGACCTTGCTAAAAGTGATGAAGAAATTTTATCGGCGGAGATGAAGCGGACGCCGAGGTTCAATCGAACAAGAGCCTCGGCGATCCACGAGAGCATCTTGAATCCCCATTCCAACATGATGATCGGGCCTCGAATCCTCCTCAAGCTCGATGAATTCAAAGAGTTTGACAATGTTCTTCCCTCACCGAAAGACAGTTAGCTCGGTGGATCACCGGGGTTCAAGGAAGCTATACTCGGGGGTTACTAAAACATTGTGGGAACAACATCTTGAGGTCACCGCAAGTTATCTTGATCTAAAGGCGAGGCAGGGGCTTTGATGAAAATGTTCATGAGCACGGGGACTTGATGTATGACGACTCTTGATTGAATGAAAATATGGCCAACTTCTTAAGGCACCTTCAGATTGTAGGCACAAAGATCGATGAAATCGGGGAGTTTGTCAAAGAAGATCCAAGACTTAACTCTCAAGTGCTAAAGACTACTTGAGGCATACTTGAAACAATCCTCAAACCTTAATGAACGCTAGATCCGCTCAAGTATGCCAATGTTCGTGGTCTTCCATCCTCGATCCGGTCTCTTCAAGCTACAATGGAGACTCGAATACAGTGGCGACCATGGCTCGAGCATCCTCCTCCACGGCACGGAATCTTGGTCCCGGATGATCGCCTTGGAGCTTTCTCAAGCTAACTTGGATGAAAAGGTCAACGGTATTCAGGCCGATACTACGAGATTAAGGCTATGATGATCGAAATCTATCAGGGCCTTCAAGGTCAAGCCGCTCGGTCCCCTCGGACCAACACCAACTCTTGCCTCACCGAAGCTCCCAGCAGTTGAGGGGAGAATATTCTTGAAGAAACTCCTCTTCACACCGAGGGGAGCAAACACCACCGCCTCTCGAGAGCTCCCACATCATCTCGCACCGGTCAAGAATACCCATCTCATCTCTACCACCACAAACATCAACAATAACACTAACAAATCACAACACCAATAATGACAACAACACCACCCTTAGTTGCATCTTCTTCCTCGTGGCCGGGACAAAGGCAAAGGCATATTGACAACAACGAGCACGAGAAGATTCCCTACAAAATCGGTGACATCGAATACCTCTTCACTCCTCAACACTAACCAAACACCTTGCTAAAGAAGAAAGGAAATTGAAACAAGCGAGAGGATGATAAGAAGACCAAAGAAGCACTGCAAAGGTTGTCGCCAAGAAGGCGAGAACATGGGATTAGATTCAAGCAAGCTCCCAAAGGGTCGAGCAGACAAAAGTTCAAAGATGCTCAGTCGCTCAAATGGTCGCAATGAGAAAGCGATATGAAGAAAAGAAAGAAAATCAAGCTCTCGGGCAAAGCGAAATTGAGGAGTACAATCGGACAATGACCACCAAGGCTTCTGAAAAATCACGATGTCAAGATTATTCCCAACACCAAACCATTGGCTATGAATGTTTACGTAGGGATGACAAAAGACACTTTGAGGTTCATGATCCTTAAAATTCGGTGACTTTGGGATCACCGAACTTGATGAACTTGGTCCGATCATTGGAAAGAAGCAAAACAAGGTGGTCAAGGATCGATGAAAATGCTCGATAAAAGATATGAAAGGTGAGGATGCACCACCAACTGGAATTCACCGCCTTGACGCACCTCAAGGATCTCAACCACAAGCTTCCACCGGCAAAAGGAAAAGAGTTGAGTTCAACACGAAATCAAAGTGCACGGCTTAGAATGCAACAGAGTTGCTGAGGGGTAAAATTTGTGAACTGTTTAGTAATTGAAAAGCCCGAAGAGGGCTATTTTTCATTGATGTCTCACGGAACCCGACTTTCCAAAGGTGGAGTGATATCGATCGAGCGGAGTGGCTACAATGATCGACTATATCCCGATGGCCTCTCGGATCCAATCTCCGGCAAACATCGAGTTCTGTCAAGACACGAATGCAAAGATAAGAGACCATCCCGACAGGAAACACTCATCACCAAGAAAGTGAAGCTCGAAGCACTGGGTATCCATCTGGACTGACATCATTTTATCCTTTTGTACTAGTGATAGGAAATATGTAATCTGATCAATAAAAGATGTATGTTTTGTCAAATTACTCAAATGTTCCTTATTGTATTCATTAGTACATTCAGTGTAAGAAGAAGCCTTTTTGCTCACTTACACTGATCAAACACTTAGGCTATTTGTATATCCAAATAGGGGGAGACTGTTGGGTTCAGTAAATACCCAAACCCCTTAAACTAGGATTTGAATAGAAAATAACCTAAGTGTTTAATCCGTTAAACACAATCAGTCATTGAGCGCATAGTCTCTCGGTGAGCTATCTTCGAGACACTTAGTATGAGGCGAAGAAGGAGCCTCTCCACTGCAAGGCGGAACTTAAAGGGTGAAGACTAAGTCAAGAAGAAGATGGTGGATTCGGTGGTGATGACAATAACTCACTGAATCCCTACGACTCTCTCCAGCTGTTAAACATCAAGACAAACGAAGGAAGAGATCAAGGCTTTGAAGGCGAAGAATGAGTGGACTAGGCGGGAAAGTTTTACCCGATAAAACTAAGTCCTCAGTGATTATCCGGTTAATACACGTCTCAATATATGAAGATCATATCTTTCCATTTATAGTAGCGGTGATTCTCTCGTCAAAGGAAATAGTCTCGCCGCCTACTATAAATAGAAAGGTGAAACGATAACCGAATACATCAATATTCGTGTTTGTTGTGATCTATGTTTTGTCTTCTAGGTTAAAGTTAAATATCATACTTGTATAAATAGCATAAGAAGAAGAGTGAAAAGTTTAAGCTTGTGAATTGTAAAACACACATACACAAGCCAACTTTTCACTCCTCCAAATCAACTTTATCCTTGAGCTAGCTCGGTGGGTTCTAAGAGTTGTGCTCGGACTTAGCTTTGAGCTTAGAGAGGAGTCACCCCAAACCTTGTCATTTCAATCCCAAGTACTATTCATGCAAGTACTTGGGTAGCGATTCTTTTGATTTATTTCTAATAAGAATATGATGTTGAAAATTACTTTGTGTGTTTTACTTACATTACTTTCACCATTATTCAACGTTAAACTGCTTTTAAGTACTTAATTGTTTTTAAACGATAGTGAATAGGAACAACAAAATAATATCGAGTTATAACAAAAGGTCCCAAAGTATAATATTTCATAAATGTTTTACAAAATTTTTATCGAATGGTGAATATAATGCATCCCTGTCTTCAAAACATGTCATGCGACTCAATGCTCCAATCCAAAGTTATGTCTTACTAAACACGAGAATAAACATGCTAAAAGTGTCAACATAAAGGTTGAGTGAGTTTTTTGTGGGTGCAAAGGTGAATTATATTACTAATCCAACTTTGTACATCATGAGTCTACAATTCTTGACTTGGACAAGACCCAAGATCATATTCAAAAGAAAATACATGACAACTTTGTTGCATTCGATATATGCTATAACACACCATATATAAAATTAGATTCACCTTTAAAGCACCATTACCATCTAGCTACATTTCCATTACTTTTTCCCATAAAGAGCACTCAACACGCAACCACGATTGCACGATGAGTGTGTAAATACTCATCATTTTTGTTAAATCAAGCGCAAAACGTCTAAAATGCTCGAAATGCATCAAAATCTTGAAAATATCTCAAAGTTGCATTTTATATGTTTAAGATGCAAAATGTTTAAATCGATGAAAAATGAGCTAAGTTTGCATAATTGGCGGTTTCGGTCCCAAACTTTCAAAAAATGGCAAAATCGGTCCCTAGCACTTATTTTAAAAGAAAAGTCACCAAAGGTCCTTTTAAATCATAACTTGTCACAATTAGTCCTTTGGTGAAAAGTCCAAAAGTTTTGAGAAATTACAGTTTGATCCTTGGATTTTAAAATGTTCATGTTTAGTCCTTGGAATTTCACAATTGGCAGATTTGGTCCCTTGGAATATTGGAGGTTGGCAAAACAAGCCCTTGGATTACTTTTCAGAATCTACATGTATGGTCCTTGGATTTTCAGAATATACACAAATGGTCCCTAAGCTACAAAATGGATCCAATTTAAATCCTTGGTCCACTATTAAATCCCAAGCCCAAAACCCACGGTCCAAATCCTTTTACCCGGTCCAGTCCAACCCCCAACCCGAATCCTATACCCACGGTTTAAAACAAAACCACCCCGCCACCTCCTTTTTCATGTCTTCCCCGACCACCTTGTCTGCAACACCCCCAACTCCAGCCACCCTACTCCATTCCATGTTCCCTCCTCCTCAACAACCTCCAAAGCAGCATTTAATGCGCCCCTCCCCTGTCCCAGTTGCTATATCCCACTTTCCCGCCAAAAGTGATCCAACAGCTATTATCACTCTAAACTCATCCAAGGGTCCTGAATGAAGCTGGGAACTGTTCAGAGATGAGAGAGAAAGAAGTTTGGTGTATAAAAGTGGAAGAAGAAGGCAAGAGAAGTAGTACTTAGTTTATTTTTAAATTGTATGTCGTTTTAATCTTATCATGTCTTAAATAGTTTCTTAATTGTAATTTCAAGTTAATTTGTATCAAACTTAGTAGTTTCAGTGTATTAAAACTCTTATCAAGTTTCAATTCAAGTCTTAGTTCACATTTCATATTTTATGTCCACTGTTGCAAATTTGAGTTTCAATTTCTTATGTTCAAATCTCTAGCAGCTTATTTATAAGCTCATATAAGCTTATACAAGCTTCTCATAGCTTTTTGTAAGCTTGTATTCAAGTTTCAAGCATCTTTGGAATTTGGTCAAAGAAAGTCAACTGAGCATGGAAATGGGTATGAAATGGAAAATGGTTGATGAGAAATGGAAATGGGATGATTCGAGTTATGGGGTTGATAGAAATAGGTTAGAGGTTCATTGGTACTTTGATTTCAAGCCATTGTGGCTAAGGACAAATTGTAAGTCATTTTCAAAAGTTCTTGCATAATCTGTGTTTGTAGTCTTAAGTAGTTGGAATCATTAATTAAGGTGTATTTAGGTTGGCTAAACTTAGTTTGATCATTGAAACAAGTTGGATTAGTAGTTAGCTCATTTAAAATTGCTTATCGAGTTGGTAAAATAGTGTTTGGATTTGCTACTTAAACGTGTTAGAAGTTTAGTCGATGGTAGTTTCTTGTTGCTCTAAGTTTGTCAAGCTCATTTGAACTCACATCTGTCAATAAATTGTGCTGCAACTATCAAAAGTCAAAATTTCATGTAACTGCCTTAAAGCTGCTTCCTTTGTTGAGATTTTGGATAAGCAAACTCTTGTTTTGTGTTTAAAATTCATAGACATAGCTTTTAGTAGTTCCATTCCATCATAATACTTCATAATCAGTCCTTAAATTGAGCTCAAATCTCACCAAAGTCAAATAATCTCAACTGCTTTCAAAAGTCAAAATTGAAAAAGTGATTTTTCACCCATCTGAGTTGATTTTTCATTCACTCATTTCTGGAACAAATTCAGTGAAACTTGGTATTTTAAAAACTTTAGCTGGTCTATTTCATTATTAGCATTTTTGTAGATTTTTATCAAATTTCTAAAAGCTCCATATGAGCTTGTCTGTTGAGCCTTACTTCCCGTGCAAGCTCGATGTTGACCGAGTGTGCAGTCATTCTGAATCTTGTGCGAGCTCATCGAGCTTCCCAAGGTCGATATTTGGTTTGTAAGGTCCCAACCAGGTCTAGTTTAGGTCTCCATATTTGGTATTTGATTTCTAGCTTATTTGAGTGCTTATTCTTGGGTTCGCAGTAGTACACAGGCTGTTTTTATCACTTGAAATCAAAATCATCAAATCTGTGTATTCACTAAATAGAGGTTAAGGCTTGTTGTTATTAGTTGCATTTGGGTAATTGTAGCATAATATAGCTTCATTTTCAGGTTTGGTGCTTGTTTGTGGTTGTTGGCTTATTATAAGTGATTATTTATAAGCACTTGAGATTGCAGTCCATTATTCTTGCACACAAGTTACTGTTTTTCTATTTTTCATAGATTCTTAATATTATTTTAGACTTATCTTGAATTTTTCAGATTTTTATAGGTCAGTTTAGTATTTTTCTTCATTTTAATTAGTTTTTAAGCATTTTTAATTAGCATTTAATACAATTAATTCAGAAAAGTTTCAAAAAAATAATTTTTCATTTTTCTTAGGTTAAGATAAATATAAAAAGCCAAAAAAATATTTTTCTAGATTTTTCTTAGTTAAATTTGTATTTTTAAGCAATTTAAGTAAATTTAAATAGTTTTTAATTCATAGAAAATAGAAAAATAATCAGAAAAATACAAAAATAGTTTTGAAAATTCTCTTTTGTTATTTTAGATTTTTCCAAATCAAAATTTTATTTTTCTAGCTTTATTTCATATTTTCTTGTATTTTAGGCTAATATTAAATAGTTAAAAATAGTTTTTAATTAATAATAATTAGATAAAAAGTTATAAAAATAATTTTCTTTTTCTAATAATTTTCTTTTATCATTGAGTTTGTAAAAATATCATTTTCATATTTTTAGGATTTATATTGTTTAAATTTTACATTTTCTCTTGTTCGTCACGTAGTTTTTAATTCAGTTTTATAAAAACAGAAAAATCAAAAACATCATTTTGCAAATAGTGATAGTGTTTATTTAATATTTTTTATCTTTTAATCCTCTTTAATTTGCATTTAAGCCTTTGTAATTATAGGCTATTTACGTAGTTATAATAAATCACGGATCTCTTTTCTCATTCAATTTCTCGATCACTATATCGTTTGGTGATCCATTGCATAGCTCATTTGGGACATAACGACCGGAAACCCTATTCTCTCGATCTTCATTGCATTGGTTTACGAACGTTTTAAGTTTCTTCACGATTAGGCCATTCATGAGTGGTAGAACGTGTGAAAACTTGACGATTTAACGCGGATCGGTGCCCAACAGAAAAAGAGAATGGCATCACTAGGTACTCAAATCCCTTCCTGGTCAAGGGCTATACTAGACATTCTATATTTCCATCTCTTCAAAATGGCTTCAAATGCCTGGGAACACACACCTTGAGGGAGTAACCAACCGGTCCTCCTATGAGAGTGTAACGAGAAGACCATGAAGTGTCATCTTTCACCACTCTCAATTCAACTCATCTTACACCCCCTCCTAGATCAGCTACCCTTCTTGATAGGAAACCTACTTTATGGCTAAATAAGAGTCCAAAACTAGTGTTATTCTAACTATAGCAGGCAATTTCTACTCCAGACCAATTGATCCTATAGCAGAAAGGTTGAGTGAGTTCATAGGTTTAATGTATGTAAAAGCAATGTGGACCACAAGATTTCAACGACAATTGTAATTCAAATATGTTCATGTATTCTTATTGCACTAAGCTCATGAAACCGAATCCTTGACAGTTAGTTATGTATCACCTCAACCAGGTGCTTTGCCCTACACCTATATGACATCAAATAGATATATTCACAACATTCGCGCTTGCTCTAAGTAATTAACGGTTTATGATTGTGGGGATTTTCATGGCAAATAAGACAACTTAGGTAATCAACAAAAGTTTATTGTACTTGTGTCCATATATAAAAATTGAGCATGTATTCTCCCTAAAAAATAGCATAAAACAATTAAAAGTGGGGCTATGAAACTCACCGTAGTGACAAGCAATGGATTATAGTGATATATAGTGTATCGTGAAGTCACAAGCTTTAATGACAACCTACGAAAGTATAGTGATCGAGTCTTAGGAATATAACATGAAAAGGTAAACAAGTATATATATATATATATATATATATATATATATATATATATATATATATATATATATATATATATATATATATATAGTTATTAACTTTGATTATAATGTTGTACATAGAACTTTATAGTGGTTAAGTAAGTTGTTATAATAATGGTTTAACAATTATGAAGTATCCTAAAGTGACGTTTGTCTAAGTATTCTCTTATGCCCATTTTGAGTTAATCACGGACAAGTGATTTATTAAAATAATTTGTTATGTTACGTCAAAGATTTTGAGTAAATCGGGTAAGAATCGTATATTGTGAATAATAGATAAAAAAACGGTTATGTTTATAGCCTTGAACAAGTTTAATGTGATTTGTGAGTGGTAAAGGTTATTTGACATGATAATGGGTATGAATGGTTATTTGTCACAAAAATGAGTTGAAATGGTTTTTGGTCATTATATTCGTCGATTGTGAAAATCATTATTTTGAGGGTTAAGTGAGTGATGTTATTTTATAAAAATGATGTTTGTAATGTTTTAATAAAACTTGATAAATTTGATACTTCATCGAGTTCGGAAATTTTGTTTATCGCAACAAAGCTTTTGGAAAACAACTTTGGTAAAACAGCCCTTATTGGTTTCTGTGGTGATCGGCCCTTATTTTACACTTTCAGGCTTAAATTCCCACATTGATTAGAGTAAAATATCATTTCGAACAACTTTCATGTTTTACGCTTAAGCTGATTCGGACCATAAAGGAGTCAAAACTTCGTTTTAAAATCATATCAGTATGTTATTTAGCCCAACACCAAATTTTTTGTAACTTTTATTTAGCCGCAACTTTCAAAGCACTAGCCCTTTTTACGCAATTCCAAATACCATATTCTTGTTATAACTTCCTCTACAACTTATATATGTTTGTACAAGTCTAAAAGTCCATGATTTCATGTCAATTCTTAGTATAATTCTCTTGTTTCAAACTAGTTATATCAAAAAGGTTCTAAACAAGTTTTTCTTGTGTTTTTATCTATGTACAACATACAACCAAGTCATAATATATATAACTTATACAAGGTATGAAATATACCAAAGTGAAAAAAAGACGTGGAAACCAAACATAATCCTTACAAGGTTCTTGGATTAAAAACAAGAAAATCACAAGAACAAATCTATCCTAGTTCTTCTAATCTTCAACCCACTTGATTTCCTTGATTCCAAACTTGCTCTTAACCTTAACAAACCCTTGTATGAATCCTTCTAACTCAGCCCTTAGCACCTTGTATAACTTCTAATTCACCTACGTAATCTCCAAAACAAATCTTGAACTAGATAGTGCTTATCAGCACCTTCAACTTTGTAGTATAACTTATAACTTGAATCAAATTAATGGATGGTGATGGTGATATTATTGTGGAATGGAAAAGGAGGGGAAAAGGATAGAGAGAAGAAAAGTTCTACTAGTTTTCCTATGTTTATAGTAAATTTGTACATTATATATGACTTAAAGATACATGTATATACATGCATGATAAGTAAGCTTATAACAAAGCCAAATTTCTTTGTTGTAGGCAATAAGCACGCCACCTCAAAGCATGAGGTGGTGTGGTGCTTGGTTTTATAATTATGTTGTTTTAACTAGGTATAGTTTGGTCCCGATAATTACTGTAAGCCCTTAAGTCACAAAACTTAAAATCAGGCAACGTAAAAATGTAATACTTATAAAAATGTTAAAACTTATCAATATACTTCAACTAAGTATATTAGATGTGTGATAAGTTTAATGGAGAGCGTAAACGTTGATAAAACCTAATATCGTAGGTTTAAGTACGCGTAATACGTAAAGAGTACAAAGTTTACATTGAAATGAAAAAATGGCAATAGTTCATATAAGATATTACTATTAGTGAAAATAAAGTGTATAGAACACGTAGACTCATAATAGTCTTGTGTTGGTTATGAGTAAAGCTCACGCGATTAAACTTTTGTAATTACTTATATAAGTAATATTATTTAATATCAAATTAATAATAATTGGTATTAAATAGTTAAATATTAACCTGAAATATACGAGTTGCTACAAGTATTGTCATTTTACTGTTCTTGGTTAATATGCCCACATGTCATAGCACTGTTGCTTTAAGGACTAAATTTGAAACTTAGTTTTCTACCCGAATATAATATGCATGGTTCATTACACATCCCACACAACTATTTTACACACTTTCCAGTAAAAACATGGTCGTTATTTGTGACTGTGACAAACACGCAACAATCAAAACAAGTTGGACAAACAGGAACCCAGGCCAACGGTTCCACTGTTGTCCGGCATGTGGGTTTATTGGATGGACGGAACCCCCAATGTGTTGCTGAGCAGTCGATGTGATTCCTGGCCTCTTGAGGGTGAGGAATGAGCTAGAAGAAGACTTGGAGGAGCAGTTGATGTTGATGAGGTAGAAGGATGAGTAGTTGAAGAAGCTTAAGAAGTATCTTGTTTTAAGTTGGGTCTTTTTTTCGTTGTCATTAAGGTTTTTTAGTTTGGAATGGAGGTTTTGTGTTATCTTTTGGGTTTTCATCATTACAGGAAATAAGGTCATCCCCGGTTTGTATTGACCTTATTATGTTAATACAAATTTGATGTTTATGGCATAATAGTAGGATCATTGTACTTGCTCGTTGTTATTTTAAAAAGACAATGTAGTTGCTATGCAACAAACTCGGTTTTTGGTTGCTTAGCAACTTTGACTTACAATAGTCAATACTAATTTGGGTTAGTGAAAATATTGAACTTGTATGAAGTATATGATGATATCAAATCAAAAGGTCTTTGAATTGTGCAACATTATGCAACAAATTGCCATTTTGGTTGCTGAATAAATATGCACCAAATTGGTCCTTTGCTTAATCATTATGCAGCAATTTTGACTTGTGCAACATTGTTAATGCATGATTTCCGACCAGGATTTAAATTTATAGAGTCTCGTCTATCTAAGGTCTACCTATTGCACTAACGAGCAGTGAACCCGGTCGTACGTAGTATAGAGTGTGGTAAAGCCGAGGTCGTTCCCAAGAAGTATGTAGTTTTGGATCCTATTTAAGTCTAGTGTCACGGTTTTAAAAGAGATAAATATTTTAAAAAATTAATTAAACTAATAAGCAAGAAATAAAATGCAGAAATTAAACGAAGTTGTAAACAATAAAGAGAAAGTGTGCTAACCTAATTATTCATCCTATCATGTATGTCTATGTTTTCTAATTATTACTTCATATCATTTCAAGTGGGGTTTAAATTTGCTAGACTCCTTTGGTCAATTCGTCTAAGCCTATTAGACATAGATTCCTACCCGAAATCAAAGGAACTACCCTTTGGGGTGACAAGGTTCCTATTAATCTATGCTAAGTCATTAAGTTCCCTACATGCAAGATTCGAAACAATGTGTGCTTGGGCGCTAGCGTCTTAGATACACATCCCTAACTTTTTAAGTTCCGCCTTCTGGAAGGTGATCCTTTGGTCAAATCGCACGAGAGGGATTGATAGTCCTTTGGTCAATTCTTATCAATCCTTGCAACCTACTTTCCTAGGGTCCTTTGGTCAATTCTCATAAGCAAGCAAATACAACTGGAATTAAAAACTACCAAAGCAAGGGTAGCTACCAATGAACTATGCATGCATACACTAGAAGCAATAATAGAAGTGCGAAAACATAAACAAAATAATAAAGGAATCATAACTAGGCTAGCACCAAAGGTGCTTAGCCGATCATATTAAAATAAACACTCAATTGAATGTTTAGCATGGTGAATGAAGACATGAATCAAAATGTAATGAAATAGGAATCGCTAAAGCTTATCGATGATATGGTGTGACTCTCCTTTGAAATTAGCTCCGTATGCTGAATAAGATCTGCCTTTAGGACCCACTTCACGTTCTCTGACTTTTTGTGGTGAGTGAATGATTACAAATGCAGAATTTAGAGTTTGTATTTATAGGCCCGATCATGTTACGACGTAACCTTATAATGTGGTTACTCCGTAACCTAAATATCCTCCTATATCAAATCTCGGTGTGATGGTTACGGCGTAACCTTAAGGATGGTTACGCTGTAATCCCTTAAGCTCCGTCGTAAACTCAATAAGTGGCTACACCGTAATCTTCAAAGATCCCATCAAGACATTTGTAGTCTTTGGTTCGCCGTAACTCATGTTGGGGGTTACAGCGTAACTGATGGAGGCGCAAAATTCCTTATGACCTAGATGGTTACGGCGTAACTTGAGTTGATAGTTACGCCGTAACTGATGTTGACTTGGTCTTCATATCACATTCATAGCTACGATGTAAATAAGAGTGTGAGTTACGCCATAGCTTCTTCCATGAGAGCATACTAAGGTATAAGTCATTAAAGTCTATCTCCAAAACCGCGTCTCTTTAGCTCCTATGCACATATATAACCTGGAAACGAAATATAAAGAAATAAGAGTATATATCCAGATAAACAATATAAAATATGAGCATAATCGGAGGAAATTGATACTTAAAAATCATGATTATTTGATGTTATCAAATATTCTCTCACTTGAACTCTACTTGCCCTCAAGTAGACATTATTAGAATAACTTCTAAAAAGATATCCCTAAGTTACCTAGAAGATATGAGATTAAAAATTCCTTATGCTAGAATAAATCAAAGTCGAACACCTCACGAAATGGGAACAAACACTCATACTCTCTCTCTAATCTAAGTGGCAATTTTGGGGTGATCACTCAATGCACAGTCATAGCATGTATTCTATCATAAGCTTGGCGGTTACACAAATCTCCACAACTAGAGTTAAGGTCTAAACAATCTCTAAGGCAATATGGGTGAACACATCATGAGGTTAAGGGTGAATTGTCATTACTAACGTGCCACGACAAAGTGGACAAAACCAATGATACATGACCAAATCCATGGCCAAGACATCAATGATTGATCGCTTCATCACCTAGACACGCTTCATGACTAAATGGTAGGATAAGACATGGGAATCAAATAAATGGTGTTAAATGCAAAATAACAAACAAATAGTCTTAACCTATAACCAAGTTGTCACCGCCCACCGTCCATCCAAAGTTCAAGCTTTAAGATAAAGAAATCGGATCATGATGTATCAAGTGAATGTGCCATTAGCGGACGTCATGATGAGCACATTACATGTTCTTCAAAATGTTAGTGTAATCACGTCACCAACTCAAATCTTCAAATGTAACCGAGGTGGCCTCCTCGATGCTAATATCTAGTAAGCTCATAACATAGTGCTTATAACTTTGCACTTTAATAATATAAACTAATAAACAATAATTTTTTTTGAATCATAACTTATTATAATAAAAAGATAAAACATCCCCCTACTTGAGATGAACATATATGGAGAATATGGGGGTCTTCAATGATCTTCAAATGTATGTCTTTGACGTAGGCGTGATTTTCGAACCTATCTACTCAAACCTCAAACTTGGGCAAACAGTGACTTCCCGACCATAAACTAAGACTACACGGTAGGCTAAGGTGAATAGGTGTAACGAAACAAACATGATAAAGGGTATGAAAATGAAAAGAATGGCTTGGAAGGATGTATCTAGGGATATCTTGCACTAAAGGAGAATGCAACAAAAGGGTTTAACATGGGGTTGAATAGTCGAGGTGACTAATCGATAAACACACATATATAAGCTATTTGGGTGATAATCCTAAAATATTGCCTTCCCGAATTGATTATTCCATATATATCAAGCTAACTCGAGACACCTCGTCTATGGTCTCGAAATGATGCAAAGGCCAAGTTCTAAAGTTTAGTTATTACCAACACACTCATAATTTGGTGGATTTGGGTAAATACGTGGAAGCGGATAGGCTAAATCTCACCATGGAGTTCAAGGGTTATAGTGGGCTCGGCTAAGGTCTAATCTAGTTAGGTTAAGAAAACATGTCAACATTTTAAAAATGGCATAATTTTTAAAATAAACTAGAAAAATGAGGGCAAATAAGTTCAAGTAATAATTCTACTCCCGTCCCCCACTTGAAATGTGTAAAGTCCTTTTGTACTAAACATGCAATATAGGTGAAGAAAAAGTAGAATTAGGCGATAACTTCCACGAAATTTGCTCCTAAAATAAAAGAACGCCCACGTTGAAAAATCGTGCCTTCGTTTTGTATCCTTGAGCAAACTTCAATCCTTGAAATCACAAACTACCAACAAGCATAATTCTAAAAACAAAAAGGAAAAACAAAAAACAAATAAAACCTAACTCACTTTTGTAGGAATCATGGTTACATTTAGCGTATGCAACAAGCCTTTTAAACCACTTGGGACAGTGAAGTCTCGTGAGGGCTTACAATGAACATACCCACAAAGTTCATTTAGAACTAATACAAGGTTATTGCGTAAATGTTAAAAATAAAATTTTAAGCTACAAGATAAGTTACGGCGTAATCAAATGAATGTGTTATGCCGTAATGGGTTTGAACACGAAACCTTCTAATCGAAAGACAGTTACTGTAAACAATAGAGTTGGGTTATGTCATAAATGGTTAAAACACAGGTGAACGACATCAAGAACAATTACGGCGTAACCTCGAGAAAAGTTACGCCATAAATGGCTTAACGGATGAAATCCAAATGAGCCTAAACGTCATTCTTTCAACTCCATTTTGTGCAAAAGGTTAAAACAAATGCACAAAACCAAACTATACTAATAAAACATAAATGAAAAGGGATAATTCGGGTTGTCTCCGAAGAGCACTTTTGTTTATTAACGAGTCTTTAAGTTAGACTCAAAGCCACGGGCTTTATGGAGGTAGGCGAATTTTCCGGCCACATCCATTTCCTTCATCAAATTCTCTCGTACCCATGTGACATTCAATGAAGTGCGTAGGAAGTCTTTCCTCTCAATCTTCCAGACTTTAGAGAACTTTTCATCAGGCCCAAGGTGATACCTAGTGATTTCGAATATTTCCACGATAATAGGAGGTGGTATTTTGTATTGTATGCCTAACATCTTGCATCTCCTTTGTTCGTAAGCTTCATCATATAGATTGGTGAATCCATCATACCCTTTTATATCAAGGTATGTAGTCCAGAATTCCTCTAGTCATCATCATCGGAATCCATTCATTGAACCATTCATCATCTAATCTTTCTTTGATGAGATCTAATTTGCAATGATCTTTTTCTTCTCCCTCTGTTGTTGCATACTCCTTTTCATCTTCATTGCATTCTTTAATTTGGTCGGTGTCCTTAACATGATGGTCCTCTTTCATATACTCTTGCCAAATCATCTCTTTAGTTAGATCATCAATAGTTCCATACCTTATCTTTATCCAATTGTCAAAACTAAGGTTATCAACCCATGGCAATTCTCCTTTTTCCTTATCATTCGTTGAAATCCAAAATGATCTTGGTGCCCGATCCTCCATTTGCTACTTCCCCATCACACTCATCATAGTTCGGATCATAAGTAGCCCAAGTCTCATCCCCAATTTAAATTCCTCACACCAATGTTCTTTTCATCTTCTTGGGTTACCACATCATTATCATGTATCCCATAGTCATCGGGACCACGATTAATTTCATACCAAATTTTCCCTTTCATATCACTATCAACCTTCCCATAAACTATTCTCACCCATTCATCGAATGAGTAAGTTCCACTCCATTTAAGGTTCTTACTTTCATTATCATTGGTAGAAGTCCATAATTTCCGGTTGTCTCGCAACCAATCTTTGTTTCCCCCACCATCACAAAGGTTGACATTCGGGTCACAAGATGCCCATAAGTCGTACCACTTATTATTGTCGACCGGAATAGCCTCGAACCAATGGTACTCTGTCTTAATCACTTCTGGGTTACCTTGCAAACTCATATGTAGAGTTGTACAAGGATCATTGGGTCCATTTTCCGGGATTTCAAATTTGTCTCCTTTTCTGTTTCAAGGTTACGCCGTAACTCAATGCAAGAGTTAAGGTGTAATTCATCACTATTGCACGTTCCAGCTTCAATATCCTGCAAATTATCACTAAAAACAAGAGAATCATTAGTAACAAAGTGCTCGTGTGCAATAGTGTCAGGAAGGGCTTCACTTTTACTTTTCTTAACTACACAAACCATTTCAATAGGATGACATTTTACTTTTCTTAACTACATAAACCATTTCAATAGGAAGACATTTTCCTAATTCATCCATATTAAGAATAAGCTTCCTATCATTGATTTTTAAAGTTATGACCTTTTTAAATTGTTGGTCCAAAGAATTGAGTAATACTTGATAAAAATGAAGAACAAATTCATTAATAAAGATGAACAATAGTTACAAGATTACTCAATACCAACTAGACTACATGATAACATCCTCAACTTTTACGGGGATAATTGCGGTAAACTATCCCCATTGAATGACAAATAAACTCTCATTGATCCAAGCTATGCTTGAGATTCAATGAGAGGATGATCTATCAACTAATACTAAGTATTATTTTGTTTGTTTAGGATTCATACCATCCTTATTACAAACTAGACATATATATATATAGGTAAATACAAAGACACCATGTGGTGGTAGGTGACATGTCATCCATCATGTGGTCCATCTTCATCTTTCTCTTTTGAAAAGCACCAACCATTCTTTCAAAGCGGTCATAACAATATTCCCACTTATATGGTAATTTCTTGTACTTGTTTGACTTCTTCTTGGAAGTTCCACCCATATTTTTAATCATTTGTAGAGATAACGTCTTGGTGATCACCGAGACATTTGTCAAATCTCGATTACCGGTGTTGTTTGTAGCTCTATATTTTACTCATCGACACCGCATCGATAAGTAAAAGCTTTAAACAACACTGCGATTTCTTTATCAGTGAGCCACTCACTATTTATTTAGTGAGTTAGGCTATTTTATTTTCAAATCCTTGTTAAGGGTAATTGGGTCAATTTTTAACCCAACAGTCTCCCCTATTTGAATATACAAATAGCCTAAGTTTGAATAGTAGTAAGTGAGCAATAAGGCTTCTTCTTACATAATATATTACATCAATGAGAATTTTGAAGTTGCAAAAAGTAGACTTTAATCCTTAAATTCAAAGTTTAGTAAGCCTTTTTTGGCTTTAATATGAAGGTTCAAAGTTATTCAGCAAGTTCATCACTTAGGTCCAGGATTACTGATGTTTCAGTGATAGGGGTTCAAATTTCTCAAGGTTCAGTGACTAGGGTCAGAGTCATAACCGCTCAAGAATGGCGGGGTTTAGTTTTGTGCTAAGAGGGACTTTTGATACATCAGTGTCCTCTCTTAATTTTTATACCCTGACAACTACTACTTGATTTTATCACACCTTGATTCTATTTCAAAGGCTGTAAATCACATTCTGATATAACTTCCTGATATCAATTTTAACTTTATCAAGCTTGTTCCATATGAAGCTTCTAGGTTTAGAGACTTGCGTGTTTTTCAGATTAGGGTTTGTTTTCAGTGAATGTTGTTTCAGTTACCACGATTTCAGAGACTCAGGTTTCAGATACTTGGGTTTTTTAGACTCACAGCTTCTTGAGTCATTTTTGGTTTCAGGGTACAGGTTAAAGTTTCATAGACCCTCGGGTTATGGATTCAGTGACCATGTTTGAGACTCGGTCTCAATTGTCACTTCCTGATGTGTTCATCGCCACATGATACTTGTCAAACCCCTATCATCCATCTCGTGTTTAACCCGAAAACCCATTTCAAACTCAACCTTCATTCAACCTAACTCAATCTTCGTATTCCCTGATGCACTCCTCGTTGAGTCATGACCCATACCCGTATCGCCTGATACTATCACACTCATTATCCGTCTTATCCGCCCCTTTCATTCAGGTGAGACCCTTAAAATTTTATCAGTTACTCTGATTAGTATCATAAGCACTCACATTGAAACAACAACCCTTTTTATCCTTCCCCGTTCAACACTTTCTTACACTCATTTATTGACTCGACCTGAGACCCATCAAATCTAATTCAACCTATTTTTTTAACCCTTAGAATCCTAAACACCATAAATCCAGATTCAGACCAATACTTCATTTTATCAGCTCCCCCTTAACAGCAATACACCCAAATAATTATAAACCTCAACTCTTGTTCACACTATTAACCATCTCAACTGTCTCCAATCAGTTTATTCTAACAAATCGAACATCATTTGACCTCACAAACAATAAATAGCACCTTCAGCTATCGAAACTCATCATTTTAACACCTTTTTGGGACCCACCGTGTTATTTTCAGAGATATCATTAAACTCTTTTGAGTTCTCGGTGTGACGATTGTCTTTTGATGATGTGGGTTATGATTTTGGTTATAAAGATTTTTGATCGAGAGTTTTATGAACTCTTTAAGATAATTTTTTGATTGGTTTGTTGAGTGTTCTTAGATTCAGATCTGGGTTTTGTGTTATTGGTGATGAGTGAGTTTTGTTTTTGTGTAGATCTGATTTTGTGTCGGTTTTTTTTGTTTGGTATTTGCGGATCTGTAAAGGTTTTTGATTTAGAGTGATGATTTTTTTTATCGGTGTAAGAAACTCTTTGTGTGTGTGGATAAGGTTTTTGATATGATGAAGATGGTTTGATTTTGTTGTTTGTATAGGAATAGGATTTATCTGGTGGGTAGTTGGTGTTGGATACGGGTGTTTTAAGTCATAATAAATGTCTTCCCCCCTCAAAAATTGCTATTACAGTAGTAGTTTTTGAAGATCTCATATTTATTTTTTGACTTTGAAGAATGTTATCAGCAGCCTTACGAACGGATCTGGATTAAGACAAAATCCTCCCGCTCTGATACCACTTGTTAGTCCAATGAATTGAGTAATACTTGATAAAAAAGAAGAACAAATTCATTAATAAAAATGAACAATAATACAAGATTACTCAATACCAACTAGACTACATGATAACATCCTCAAGTTTTTACGGGGATAATTGCGGCAAACTATCCCCATTGAATGATAAATAAACTCTCATTGATCCAAGCTATGCTTGAGATTCAATGAGAGGATGATCCTATCAACTAATACTAAGTATATTTTGTTTGTTTAGGATTCATACTATCCCTATTACAAACTAGACATATATATAGGTAAATACAAAGACACCATGTGGTGGTAGGTGAGATGTCATCCATCATGTGGTCCATCTTCATCTTTCGCTTTTGGAAAAGCACCAACCATTCTTTTAAAGCAGTCATAACAATATTCTCACTTCTATGGTAATTTCTTGTACTTGTTTGACTTCTTCTTGTGGAAGTTATCACCCATATTTTTCAGTCTGTTTGTAGAGATAGCGTCTTCAGGATCTCTGAGACATTTGTCAAATCTCAGTGAGACTGGTGTTGTTTGTAGCTCCTATATTTTACTCACTGACACCACATCAGTAAGTAAAAAGCTTTAAACAACACTCACGGATTTCTTTATCAGTGAGTCACTCACTATTTATTTAGTGAGTTAGGCTATTTTATTTTCAAATCCTTGTTAAGGGTAATTGGGTCAATTTTTGACCCAACATAAAACATCAATTTTAGCTCGTGCCGTAGCAAGAAGTGGTCTACCTAAAATCAATGGAATGTCTAGGTATTCCTCCATATCTAAAATGACAAAATCAACTGGAATGGCAAACTTATAAATTTTAATTAGCACTGTGGAAAACTAGAGGGGGGGGGGGTTGAATAGTTTCGCCGATTAAAACTTCGTTTTAAAGTATTTAGATCGAATTATGTCAATCTATTTAGATTGTGTGTTGGATATTGATAGATGAACATATAAGTAAGTAATGCAAAAGATAAAGAGTAAAGGAACACAAAACCACGACACGAGTATTTATAGTGGTTCGGCTATAAGGACACCTTCCTTGCCCTACTCCACTCCCCGAGTACCTCACTCGAGAGTTTCTAAGCACTACACAACACAAGCTCCTTAATGTGGCGGATAAGCCTTCACAATGTCGCCTACTCTTTATCCGGTACAAGGCTAGACACCGAGTTCTTCCACGAGGTAAAACCAAACCTATCACAACGTCGCCTACACTTTATCCGGTACAAGGCTAGATACCGAATTCCATTACAAAGGAGGAACTACTACCCAACAATAAACCACAACACAACTACCTAAAGGAGACACACTCCTTGTTACAACACTTATAGAGGATAACAACATCCTCTAACCCAACCTACATAACTTGTACATCGATGCACCATATTGAATGTACACCTTTTGCACCATTCACTAATGCCTTTAACACGACACTTCGGCACCTTTCACTAATGCCTTCAACACAACACTTCTATGGAGGGAGGAGAGAACTATCAACAAGATGCTCTTCAGTGGTCTTGATGATGACGAAGATTAGCAACTCATGACCTTGAGCTTGTGATAACGCTACACGTGTCGTTCGGGGTCAAAGGAACTTCTTTTCGTCGAGCAAGTTTTTCAACACCCTAGGCGATGAACCTAATCGTTGTAGTGTAGTATTAGGGTAAGCCACGGAATTGATATCGTTCTCTGGGGAATAGGAATGCTAGTGAGGAGTTACTACGCTAAGGTTGGGGTTGAGGAAGATTATTTTTATCTTTTTATGTTTTTAGGAAATGGAAAGGTACGAATCTCGGAGTTTGGATTTGGGGGTTGGTATTTCTACCGATTACTCTACTATCTAATTATCTAATTAACTAAGGTGAGGTAGTTTATGTCTAGTTATTGTGTGCTCGTATGATGATTTAAAGATGTGTTTACTTAGGTTTTATTACTCCTTAATTATCTCCTATTGATGGTTGAATTGTCACGTCCTTATTCTTAATTCGTTGTGTGTCTAAGGTCGTAGGGTATCGTTTATCCCAACTCTTTGAAACTACCAAAGGGTCTCGTCTACAAAATCTCTAGGATTTATAAACTCTAACTCTAAGGTACTCTTTGGATGGTTTAGCCTACAACTACTCTAGGTGTTATAGTCTAAGGTTCACAAAGATTAATCAAGCATTAACTACACAACGAATGACCTATCGCATTACTAGATCATTAACAATTAAGATAAGAGACAACCAATCAATATTCAATAGTTAAGTTTCATATTCCTAAGCAAACACACAAGTAAATTAGCGGGACATGGAGAACATGCAAGTATACACACAAATAATTGAAGACATAATTGAATTAATGAAGTAAAACACTTATCTTGGTGTAAGATAGGGTTTGGAACCCTAAAATCTTGTACAAGACAACCTTGGTTCGGTTTAGGTTTTACTCCAAAAGACTACACACCGAAAACTAAAAATTCGGATTCTATATATAAGATTACATTCGCGACGGCCACCTTATGATTTGTGGCGCCGGTCGTCGCCATCATTAGGGTTTCGTCTTGGCCACGTTAGTCTTGCGACGGCGTCACCTTATGCTTCCGACGCCGTCCTCTTGACCTCGGCGCCGTCGGATTAAATCTAGGCCGTCGAGTTGCGATGACCTACTCTTTTAAAGCCCGACACCGTCACTTGAAAATAAGCAATTTAGCTCTTGATCGTCACAACATGTGCTCCGGCGTCGCAGATAACACCGACGCCATCCCTGTGTTTCAAAGACTTGAGTGTCTCGATTCTTGACTTTGGCCATTTTCTTCAGATATCCGCGCTTTTCGTCCAAATAAATGCCATTCCAGCAATTTGCCTTCAAGAGACCTAAAAAGTGAAAAGGAACGATATTAAGTAATAACGGATACAAAAGTGATCAAATAAAGGCTTAAATGACCCCTTAAAAAGGTACATTTTAAAACCTTATCAGCTTGCACGTCTTCAAGAGGTGGTGGTCTCGCCTTTAAGAGGAACCTGGAGAATCACATAAACAAAAACTACATAGAATGATCCTTTGGATATGTGGTCAGTGATGTTAGAATACTAGGAGAAAGTATATCCAAGAGTGGTAGTGAGCAAGAGAGAAATGTATCACTATTTATAGACAAAACATGTCTACTGTCCCACGGTTCCTGCAGATCCCTCACTAAAGGGATCCGGCTAGTGCAAATCCTGGGATCCGGCTACTGGTCAGTTTAGTCTGGATTGTGGGTTGCAAACTGGGTTATGGGTTATGTGTATTGGATTATGGATACCCAACAAGATGCAATGTACATAGTCATTGGATTATGGATCTTGGGTCATAGGTCATGGATTTTGGGTCATGGATCATGGATAATATCCAACAAGACTTCATGCATGATGTCATGCAATGGGTCATGGGTTATGGATCATGCTCCATGGGTATGGGTTATGGACTTTGGTTCTTACCCAAGAAGATTCATTATACCTAGTCAATGGATCATGGGTTATAGGTCATGGGTTATGGACTTTGATTTTTACCCATTACAACATATACAAAGTACATATACATTTCTATAAAATGTAAACACTATTACTTGTTATACATATACTTTTCTATAAGATGTAAACAATATCACTTGTTAGTGTTTTATAAAAATGTATTTGGTTTTATATAACTTATTTACTAAACATGTTTGATGGTTTTAATATGTTTAGTAAAAGTGTGTTAGTAAACTATTGGTTGAACCCTTTTACGTATTTTATTTATTTCGTTAAAATGATTTAACGTTTGTTATCGACAAAACATTAGAAGATCGTAAAATATAAATAAACGTTTTTATGGTTTATTTGTATTAACAATCTCCCACTTTTTGTTGATGACAAAACATAAGATTATTTTAAGGAGAAAATAAAATTCGTAAAAAATTGAATTGGAGTTCTTACTCTCTTCTCCCCCTTTTTTCGAAACAAAAAGAGTGTCGAAAATAAACTAACATGTAGTGGAAAAATGGTTTTGAGAAAAGCTTGTGAAAAGTAACAAAATAAGAAATAGTTAGAAGAAGAAAAGTAAAGAGAAGTAGTAATATGAGAGAATGATTCTCGCCTAAGCTCCCCTTGATGGATGCTTCCTTTGTTAAGGCGTCAAGTAATTAGGAAGACTAAAGCGTGTGTATTGCAAGTATTTTGCAATGTTTCTAACTTTGATGAAATGCTCCCCTTGACGAGTGTTCCATTTTGATGAGGCGTCAAGTAGTTAGAAATCCTAAGTGAGTGTATTCCATCATTTTTGCAACACTTTGCTTTGACGTAAAGCTCCCCTTGTTGAGGGTGTCAAAGCCTTTATGTGTATTATGAAAATCTACAAAACAAATGTTAGAAAACAAGTATATGACGCATTGTTTCCTGCAAATAAGCTTCAAATTTGTCAAAAATTTGTTTCTTTTGACTGATTCGACGGATCCTTCCCGTGAGGGATTTGTCTAGGCTAAATTTTAGGAACCGTGTACCTGCAACTTAATGATAGCAATGTAGATATAAATAGTGACGTAAACGTCCAAATGAGTTATGTATTATTGCACCAAACATATTCACATAACTATATAGCATACAACATGTAGTTTCATTCAATAAAACAAGAGAAATGATACACATATCTCTAAAACTAAGAAAATTGTACAACATGTAGTAAACTTCTTAACAAATTCTAAGTTGCGCCTAAGATTAGAGAAAGCACCATTTGTGCTTGTATTCCTAAGTTTTAGGGACGATTAGATTTGTTGACTTCATCAAAACGTTCGAGAAGGTGATAGAACATGAGACATAATTCGTCACGTACTTCATGGACTAGCCCTTCGACATGTTGACAATGAACGCAATCATTATCATGGCTATGAAATGGTGGTGGTAAGAATGGAGCGGTTTGTGGTGGAAGGTTTGATGAAAGAGGTGAAGGTTCCACAAATGATGAATGGATTTGTGGAGGCAAGCTTGATGAAGTCGGAGGTGGTTCAACTATGGATGGGGTTGGTGGAATATGTGTTGATGGTGGAGGTAAAGAAGTATCTACTTCAATATGGTCCGGTCGTTGAGTTTGGTGATTCCTCATAATCCAAAATGGACCATTTGAGGGCGAAGGAGAATAGGACACGGGTGCTAGTGTGGTTTCAACACCAAAGTTTTGGTGAGAAGGTTGTTGTGGCACCATTTTCTCAATTGAGGAAAATGTTGGCAATGGTGGTGGATGAGAGGCCTAGGTGGTAAGTCCTCTAAGTTATAAAGGTTTGGGGATGAAAGTGGAGTGGTGAAGGAGATAGCTCTAGGTACTAGAGGTGATGGTTTGGTTGTTTTAGTGGAAGTATGAGTGTTTGGTTTAGGAGGTATGGTAGTGTTTGGCAAGGGTTGTTTTGTAGGAACAAGCCTTTTGGGAGTTAGTTTGATTGGTAGAGTTGGTTGTAAGGGAGTTATAGTGTTTGAGGCTTTGATGGGTGATGATTCTTTTAAGGAAATTTCATGAACAACCCGAGCAATTTTCTTGGGAGGTCTTTTGGTTGATGAGTTTGCACTTGGTGTCTTTTTCATGGTGAAATGGTAAAAATGAGAAATGTAAAGATAAGGTTTTAGCTACTGAGAATGAATGTTTGAGTGATGATTTGGAAGTACAAACATAAGAAGTTTATAAAGGAAGAGATTTGGCAAATGAATTAAAGCCTAAACCACTAAAATCCTTCAAATTGCAATGATTTGCATGCACAAGAGTCAACTACAGAGTTGTACTGATCTAGGAAGTCATTTAAGACAATGTGGAGTGTTTAGATTAACAAAAAGGGTTTGAAATGATTATATCAAGTAGGATTGATTAGTCTGAGCAGACGGTTCTCACAGATCCCTCACTTGAGGGATCCGCTAGGCCAACCCCAGGGATCCGGCTCTCAAGAGCCAAGAAAAAGTATTGATGAGGTTCTAGTAAGGTCTAGTACCTACATATCTTGAGTTATTCAGTCTCCTCAGGTGTCTTAAAAGATATGAGACTTAAATAATCAAGCATAATGAGTGAGGATAGCTAATGATGTCTTTTATGGAAAAAAATGGAGTTTTCATGAACACCAATGGGTGATCAAGGATGACACTAAGAATTTTGAGAGTGTTAAAGGGTGACAAATGATCATAGAGACAAGATGGTGATCTAAGAAAAATTTAGAAAATTCCTTAAAAATCACAAGAAATGAAAACTAGTTTTTGGATCATTTTAAGGTAGAGATGACTAAAATCAATTTGCTAAAATTGAGAGAAATATCAAACAAGGTGTTTTGAGGTAAGAGGAACAATGTGTGCACATTGAAGCGGAAAGATGGTGAGTTTTGAAGTAATGATAAATCAAAAGGTACCTTGAATGTGATCCTAAGTCATTCATGACTGAGTATGAGATCAACTAAGCCTAAGGACAGTTTTAAGTGATCCTAATGAAGCATGTTCAACTAGTTCAATAAGGTCTAGAGGGTTGGATTGATGTGTGAAGATAAAGGAGTCACTTCTGTTTTCCCGGATCCCACGGATCCTTCACTTGAGGGATCCGGCTAGTTATAAGCCAGGGATCCGGCATCTGAGACAGAATTCTTAATAGTGAACGTGCAATATTTTGCTCTAGGTATCAAATTTTGAAAATAATGATCTCCATAGTAGGTATACATGTATGCAAGTAATACATGCCAAGTGTAGCATGTAGAGACATCAAATTTCTAGTATATAAAGAAAATGTGATTAACAATCGATTTATTTCATAGGCGTGATTAGGTTACAATTAAGAAAAAGCCTAAGGATCGTTCTTCTACGTAAACTCTTTTGCTCATAAGTTTTTGTTTGATGGATCGTCAAGTGGGTTGTGAGTAGGCGATGATTCGTGAATGAAGAATGATGTGATGAGAGATGCATTCAAAGGTTCCATCATTTTATTTATAAGTGAATATTGAGGACTTTGAAATTGAGAATGATAGTACATGACATAATGATAAAGCCGTGTTAGGAACATCCCATATAGTATTAGTTTGTTCTTGTTGCCTTGGAGGTTTACAATTCGCCTTGCAAAGAAGTAGGCAAGATTGTATGGTTGTTGAGTTGAGAGGCGAGAATCATGTAGGCGCAACAAGCGGGAAGGATCTCACGATTTCTGTAAGACTCAAACATTTTCACGTGGGATGATTGCAAGAGGTTTAAGATCATCCCGGAGTTCACGTGTATGGATTATGTTTGGATTTGAGTAATTGGATTGAGGAGTGCATAGAAAATGAGTTATTTATTGAGGAGAGGGTATGTATGAATAGTATGGATTGTTTTCTTCACGATAGTTAAAGAGAGAATCAAGAGACCAATCTTCAGTGAAAGCAAATTGTCCATAATTTGGAATTCGGAGAATGTGAGCAAATTGCTCAAGAGACAAAACAAACTTTTGGTTTTTGATCCAAAACCATAGTGATAGAGAACGATCCTCGTTACGAACGAGTTCAACTTGACGAAAGAATTCCAAAATAAACCATGGACAAATTTTATCGTTGATCCCGAGAAGACCTTCTAGTCCTATGGTGCGGAATGAAGTATTGATACCTTCTTGGAAGATTAGAGGTGAGTCAACAACACGTCCTTCATGAAAGTAACGAGTTTCGAGATTATTGAACCCATGAACATGATTGCCAGGGGTGTTAGGTTCAAGAGATATATTTGGAATGTACACATAAGTGAGTTGATGATCGAATTCATACTCATGAGACATGATGAAACCTATAAACATGAAACAAATAGTTTACATGAGTATGTTTGTACACAGTAAAACTTCAAGAGTGAGAACGTTTTTGGTTGGTGATATTTTTTAAATATTTTGATCATACCTTTGAGCTATGGTAAATTGATAGGATCTCCCTAATGTTTTTATTGTCTATTCTATTTTTATTAACAATGACATTTAACTTACCCCTTTTTGACATTTTAGTGAGGTTTCCTTTTATGGTAAGTTTTCATAAAATGGTTTTATGTTGCATGAGTTTACATCATCGTCCTCCGGTTCTGCGGTTCCCTTTTAAAAAGGATCCGGTCAGTTAAACATCAGGGATCCGGGAGATCTGCAGTTTTGACAGAATTTGGTTTTGACGTAGGATCTATTTTTGCTACTCATATGTTACAAGGTGAAATGTGTTTTAGCCAATGTTAATTTTTAAACATACATTAATAGTTTTAAACATGTTGCGGTTTTGAATGTGCGAGAAAAAATAAAAACACATTATGGGAGAATGAAACGAGAGAAACTACTACATTATTTATATTTCATTTCAACGCTTAAAGCAATACAAAGGATCAGATAGATGATACAAATGTAGATCAATAAAACAAAGAACGTATCTCCATGCGAGAATTTGATCATGGGATACACGAGAGCGATGAGCGAGATGATGATGATCACGAGGGCGATGTAAAGAAGATGAAGTTTTGAGTGTGAGGTTTTTTGAAAGTGGAAAATTTGAGAAATTGAATTTGTTGGTGAGAGTTTGACGATCGAAAGAGTTTTATGGGAAGGAGGAATTTACGAGATTTGTGTTTTATTTTATTTGTATTTAGAAAGATTTGATTTTTAGAATTAGGTTTAGACAACACATATTGATATACCTAGTTTTAGACGGACGATGACACGTAAGCACAAAGTTTTTCTAATGTAGCTCATATATCATATAAATATGTTTGGATATTTATATGAGTGAGAAAAAATTGTAGGACCTTATATCTATCAACTCTATCACACTAACACTAATATGAAGCTCTGAAATGGTGACTTGAATGAGTATATGGGGCGTATGGTTAAAGAGAGAAAGATGAAAACAAGAGAGGTTTATTCCATATGAGAAACACACACTACACACTCAAGCACACACACCAAATGATTAGGTGTGTTCCTTTTATACTTATTACATAGAAGCCTTATGGGCTTTGGATGGGCTTTGTTTAGTTTGTGGATTGGGCTTACATTAATACATGACAAAACATAACATAACTAATAACCGGTTAGCTTGGCCCAATCCACGAGCCCAATGACCATTCTAATACAATATCGAACACACGTTACAAAGTTCCTAAACGTGAATGACCATCACTTTCTAACACATTATATTAAGGCTAACAATCTCCCCCTAAGGGGTGGTCATTCATAAGATGCTCCACTTGGTTAGGTCTTTACTCTCCTTGAGCTTGAACTTTGTGTGTTGATATTGAATAGTCTTGATTCTTTGTTCTTTCATGCTTTGTGATCAGATAATGGTGTTGTCTGCAGTTTGTTCACTTCTTTAGGATAGGTGTCTCCACGTCTTTCTCCACCATGCTCATACTTCTATTTGACTTTGAATTTCCAATGATGTGAAGTTCTCTAGTCTTTGAACTTTGTAGATTCTTTGACATTGACTAAGAATCATCTTTAACTTTATGTTGTCTTTGATATTGATGAGAACTTTCACATGTTGTTGGTATGAGCATGGGAAGATGGTGCGATCTCTCCTCCAAGGAACAAATCATCATAGACTGCATGAATATGTTATTGAAAATACCAATCGATCATTGTGGGTTTTCTTAAAGAATTGACCACTACAATTGTTATCTCGATGAATGTCTTGATTCCATTCACCTTGGTCGGGCGAATCAACCGTCCTAATCCCATAAGGGACAATTGGCATTACATTGAATAAATTCAAGTAACGACCCTCATCTTGAGTTCGATTCGTGAAAGGAATCTCCTTAGCGGGATTTCCAAAGACTTACGTGTTCGAACGTCGAGGGTGTTAACAAAGATATTGTGAAAACACTTCTTTAATTCTTACAAAGGTTGTTCCTCGAAATTGGAGGCCCTCAAGAAGGCTAACACGACATACCAAGTATATCTACAATTCGGTGAGTCATCAAGTACACGAAGCATCACCCACGATCAGACTGTTTGAGACACACTAAGCGTAACCCATAAAGAATTACAAGTGACTGCTGTGGTCGCTGATGTTGACCACGGCAGAATTTCCATTCAATCAATGAGGATCACAATTGTGAATCCCTCATAAATGTTCTAGCAGATTGCTAAGATCTGCGTGGGACTCTAGAATATGTCACTTGTGTCCTAGATGTAGAGCGACAAGTGATGAAATTTCATGTGTTCCTATGAGATCTTTTAATGAATCTCGTGGCTCTAGACTCGATTAGTGCATTTTGGTTTTCCTAAGCGGAGACTAGGAGAGGGTCTCCTTCCTCAATACCAACGATCTCTAAGAGAAAGTCGATAGATTATGTAGGGTTCCCAGTGAGAATGAAACAAATCCTTTTAAGAGGAATTTGAGTGGCTAGAAGGTTAGGTGCGGTCGTCATTTGGGTCCATGACGTCTTTGTCTTCAATACCGGTGTCATCTTAGTGACAACCAAGAGCATATAAATTGAACCCGTTTTACGCCTAAGGTTGATTATGGAGGGTTATTTCTTTTCACCCTTTCTTTTACTTTTCTTTTAATTCTTCAACCCTTCTTTCTCCTTTCTCACATTACTCCTTTTTCAATCATACCTAAGGACTTCTAATACTAACTATGGGTATTGTCCTTGGGTAGACCCCTCCGGCTCTGGCGGATCATAGGACGAATTTTCCTATCCTTAGTCACCTTATAACTCCATGACTATCCTATGTTGCCATGAAAACCTTTTTCTTGAAAATCTCTCAACGTGTTTATGATTATCAAAAAAATTTGTTAACACCTTGAGGGTTTTGAACTTTCAGAAATACTCCCCCTTCACATGTGCTTATATTGTTTTAACTTAAATCTGCACATAGAGGGTAGAGTTCGCACTTTTTGAATTGATCGGCTCATGATAGACAATTCCCCACGAGACACGGTTACGTTGCTTAGTTAAAGAGTTCCATTGTCAGTTTTTAGGTGACAACTAGCTCTAGTAACTAACTTGAAGTTGTAAAAACTCTTTGAAAAGGAGGTTAGACCCATGTAACTTCATGTCTATCACAAGTTTCTCGAGATGGTACATTTACTGACTTTGATTTCTTGTCAATTCATTGGTTTCGACTGAGTCGAGCTCTTTTGAGATTCAAACACCGATCATTAAACATTTTTGATCACATTTTAATCACGTCTTCTCCCCCTCAAAAATAGCATATGGATGATATTTTTGATATCAACGGATTAAACATCATTTTTAGAAACTTTTGGGGAGACAAACAAATTTGATTTAATCATGAATTTGGAACATTTTGGTTTTATACTCCCCCTTTAATAAAGCATAATCAATTAAAGGATTTTATAGGGAGTTATCTTGAGCACAAAATATTGTGAAAGATTTTGAAAATCTTTTTGAACAATCTTGAAAAAGGTGCTCAAGATGATGATGATTTCTCACCAGTTTTAAATGTAGTGCACTGAAGCGTACACTAGTTTTTCTTTTGAAATACGAGTTTTGATTTGAAATAATCAAAAATCATCATTTTTGTCCGGGTTTCGTACTGAAGTATACGAAAGCCATAGTAAAAGAAATTTTTGATAAATGACATGTTTTAGAAAACATTTAAAGAACTCTCGCTCAAGCATCTGTACATGTCCGTATCATTATTGAATGACATTTCTAGAAACTTACAGAATATCGATTATACGAGAGACATGTCGTGAGAAGAATATTTTTGGATTTTTGATTTTATATTGTTTTTGTATTTTGAAAGTTTTATATTTTTATATTTTGCTTTTGTTGGTTTTTCAAATTTTGTATTTTGTTTTCAAAAATATTTACAACGAAGCTTTTGGAAAATCATTTTCAAGAAGATTCGAGAAGACGTTCTAACTCCTCAGGGGTTAGGGTTCGCATTCCAATTCGTCGAACTAAATCGTCAAACCTTTCTTTTGGAAGGGCTTTAGGAAATAGATCGGCGAGTTGGTAATCTGTCTTCACGAAAAATAATTCAACGGTACCATCTTCTACGTGCTCTTTGATGAAGTGGTAGCGGACACGAATGTGCTTAGTCTTTGAGTGATGAACAGGATTGCACGATATGGCTATGGCACTTTTCAAGTCACAATACATAGGTATTTTATCGAAAGTAAAGCCATAATCTGTGAGTTATGTCCTCATCCATAGAACTTGAGCACGACACGCAGATAGAGACACATATTACGCTTGGCGGTTGATAGGGTCATGCAATCTTGTTTCTTTGAAGACCAGTGTCTAACTTTTCACCCAAAATTGTGCTCCTCCCGATGTACTTTTTGTCGTAACTTGATCACCGCGTAGTCCGCATCCGAAAACGCTATTAGATCAAATCCGGTTCCTTTGGATACCAAAGTCCCATGTGAATGGATTTCTTGGTACCGAAGATCCGCTTAACCTCTTTGAGGTGAAGTTCGGTAGGCTTTGCTCAAACCGTGCTAATAAGCAAACATCAAATTGAATATCGGGTCGACTAGCAGTGAGGTACATGAGAGAACCAATCATGCTCCGATATTTCTTCTGATCGATGGGTTTCCCAAATAAATCGGATCCAATTTTTGGTGAAGTTACCATTGGTGTTCCAACCTAATCACAATTATCCATACCATGTTTTTTCAAAATCTCAATTGTATATTTAGCTTGATTAATAAAAATTCCACGAGGGGATTGATGTATTTGTAAACAAAGAAAAAACTTTAGTTCCCCCATCATGGACATTTCAAATTTGCTTTTCATGAGATTTTCAAAATGTTTTGAAAGATTCGGATTCGTGGACCCAAAATGATGTCGCCCACGAATCGAACAATCAAAATGTCATTGTTATATTTTCGAGTAAACAAGGTAGGATCAACAGCCTTTGGTGAAATTGTTCGAATTAGGAAGAGAGGATTCGTCATACCACGCTCTGAGCTTGTTTCAAACCATAGATTGCCTTTTTGAGTTTGTAGACGTAGTCCGGATGTTCCATGTCTATGAAGCCTTCGGTGACTCACATACACTTCTTCTTTCGTAGTTCCATTTAAGAATGCGTCTTAATGTCGATCTGATAAACCGTGATGTTTTTGTGAGCTGCATAGGCTAAGAATATCCTGACTGCTTCAAGTCTAGCTATTGGGGCGAATGACTCTTCAAAGTCTATTCCTTCTTCCTGTCTGTATCCTTTGGCCACAATACGAGCTTTGTTGCAAATGACAGTCATCTCTTCATCCTTTTTGTTCTTCCATAACCATTTGAGATCAATGACACGAATATCAATTGGTCTGGGAACTAGATCCCATGAGTTATGTAGACGGTATTGGAGAAGTTCCTCCTGCATTGCTTCTATCCATGCGGGTTCTGCCATTGCCTCTCGAATGTTCTTTGGCTCGATATTGCTAATTGAGCAAAGGTAAATGCACAAGTCGCAGTCTGTGGCAAGTTGGCATCTCGTCTGAGTTGGTCGTGAAGGTTCACCAATAACTTGTTCAATTGGATGGTCTTTTGTCCACTTTAGAGTAGAAGGATACCGTAAGTTAAACGTATGCGAGTTAGATGGTTCTCTTAAGCTTGAAGAAGATTCACCGATGCCGTAGCAAACGGGTTTTCGATTACGTTGTAAGATCGATATATTTATTGTGTTGATGATTCGGTGGTCTTGGATGATCAAAATATATGTTATCCATTAGAGAGAGAGTAGAGAGAGGAGTTTCTTGGTAGAGACTTGTAGAACAAAATATTGAAAGGTTAGATTGAAGCTCCACCCTTCCATGGATGGAAGGGTATTTATAGTTACACAACACGCGACCTCCTATCGGCCCGATCGGGCATACAGTGGGTAAAGACCCGTCCTTCCTCCATGGTGTTACACTATACTAAACTAAACTAATAACTAACTAATAAACTGATAAATAACATAACAAACGACACGTCTACGAGCTAATATATGCTAGACAATATTTGGGGTGACCGATACTTTACTTATGGAATTTCCAATTCCTAACAATCTCCCCCTAAGGGAGGTCACCCCATGAAATACTGTTGGAATCACTCCTAAACAGTATTTCAAGTATTTATATTTCATATGTAATAGGTAGCTTTATTATGGCCTTTATGTTTGTTTAAGGTCAAGCTTATGTAGAAGGCCCATAAGCTTGATCCAAGCCCAATAAGGAATAGGGAAGGAGAGGGAGTGTTGCCCTGGCTCCTTGCCTATATAAACTCTTGTAAACCCTCAAAATGAGGGTTGGTTGTTCAAGTTTTCTTTTCACATACTCTCTACGCCTAAACCGTCTTTAGTATAACGTGTGTGTGTGTGTGATACTTGTTCATCCGCCTTTATCTCTTCTCTTATAACTTGTGTTTGTAAAACTAGTGACCTAACAAAGGTATCAATCGCCAAATAGTTGGGTGTACTCGTTTGTTTTGAAGTTTTGGTTTTGGATCTTACGCGAAAGATAATGCAATCTTTGGTTATCTTAAAAACTCGTTTTTACACTTTTTAATCCAAGATTCTTGTACTTTCAATGTTTTGAGGTGTTAAAATACTTGTTTTTGGCAAAAGTTTCAAACTTCTGCGTGGTTTACGCTTTTAAGCTTGTTTTTGTTCATGGGTGTCGTTTCTCACGCGTAACCCGCTTAGCGCTTTGGTACATCAAAATTCACACTTTTGTGTTCTTTTGGTACTATTGAAGCTATTCCATAACAAAAACCGGTTTAGAAACACATTTGGGCGTAATCAAAGTTACGAGTAATCCTACGCGTATCAAAACCCTAAAATTACGCGTAAGATTATTCCTTGGTTTGATCTTCAATTTTCGGTTTATTCGTGTTTTCTTACTTGGATAAGTCCGAAAATACGTCGACTTTGGATATCTTTGCCTTTGTGAAGTGTAAAAGATCATTTGGGCAAAACCCTAAAATTACGCATAAGCATAAGCTTACGCGTGGAATTCCCACGCATAAGATTCACTTTACGCGTAAACTACGGTCTCACGATAAGGTAATCCCACGCCCACGCTTCTACGCCTAACTTTTGTCTACGCTTAACTTTAGTGTTTTTCCTACTTACGCGAAGCTAAAACCCACGCGAACTCCTCATTGTTACGCCGTAACTTTTGGTGTTTTACGCATAAGTGCTACTTGGTTCTTGTCTTTTCTACGCCTAAGGACACTTCATCAACAAAGGTTCATTCGACTACAAAGATCCAATTTTACCACACAAGTTTATCATCATGTCTCAACCACCATACTCTAACTATTTCTCTCACACTTATAATCATCAACAACAACAACAATTAACTCCACAACATCAACAATGGAATCAACAACAAGCTATTTATCAACAACAATTTAATCAGCAACATACTCCACAACTTGGTGCAATTCCACAACCACAAATGGTTCAACCACAACCAAACCTTCAAGTTCTACCCTACACAAATGATTTCAATCAACATCCATCACGGACCACTATGAAGGAACCCACTTGGTTTGCAAAGATGTGTGAAGCTTTAAGCGACCAACAATCAATTCATGAAGTCGGATCACTTGATAGACCTCCAATGCTCACTCCAAGAAACTATGATCAATGGGTGATAAGGTTCTTTAGGTTTTGTGATCCAAGAAGCTACATGGAAAGTTCTTAAAGAAGGTTATCTTGGAAGGTCCATTTGAGATGCCTACCGTCATTGTACCGGAGATCCAATCATTGCTCCACCAAGAGATGAACAAACCAACATTGCTATTGTTGCAGATTTAAATCCTACTGAACTTCTACACTATGAAGTCGATGAACTTGCAATGGAATACATCCTCTTAGGATTACCAAACCCAATTCTTCAGTAGTGTTGATGCTCAAAAGATCGCACAAAAATGTGGGATCATATTCGTCTTCTTATGGAAGGATCTCAGACTCAATCGGGAGGATTTGGAATCCAAAATTTACTTGGCTTATGAACACTTCATGATTGAACCTGGAGAGACACTAGAGTCCTATCATCATCGATTTTCGATATCATCAATGATTTGGATAAACACAACATCATCATGCCAAGAATTGTAGTGAATACTAAGTTCTGAGTAGTCTTGGTCCGAGAATGGGAGAAGTATGTCATTTTTCTCCGTCAGCGAAGAATATGCATCATTCTACTTATGGATTGTTGTATGATTACTTGAAGCCTCATGAAAAGGAAGTTGATCGGAAAGGATTCTCCGTGCTCAAATTGCTAAACAAATACAACCGGACAATCAACAACTTGCCTTGTATGCTCAATGTAATTATCCTCTCAACCAAAGAACTCAACCAATCGCTTCAAACACACCTTCACGGTCGCAACCTCAACAAAATCAATTGGTTCCATACAACAACAATGCTCAAGCATATGTCGGTGAAGCGATCGAGGAAACAGATCCGTCAAGCATTGCAACAAGGATTTGTGATGATTGCTAATGCTTTTGGCGTTACACCAACAAATCCAACAATCGATTCGTTCCTCATCTAACACACGGACTCAAGTCATGTGAACAATGGACGTGTTGAAGTTCGTAATCGTGATTATGGTCGTCGATGGGCGGTGGTCAAGGGTTTAATGTTGTGGGTAGGAATAACAATGAGCTCAAGTGGTGGAACAGGAAATGCTCGAGAATCGGTTAAATGGTCTTCGATGCTACAACCGCAATGAGAAGGACACACGGCTAATGCATGCCCAAAGCCAAGGACTAGGGCGGTGCTTATTTCAAAGAGGCCTTACTTTTGGCTCTTAAGGATGAAGTGGTGGATCTCTTACGGACAAAGAACGAGCTTTATGGCGGATGCACTCGGATGATGATATGGAGGACTTGCAGGCTAATGCATTTGTTATGTTGATGGCTAATATGCATGAGCCGCACATGAGTGATACAGCCCAAGTGTATGACAACGATGGCTTGTCTCGTGTACCGAACAAACCATCATCATATCGAACTAATATCTCCGCCAATATCTCAATCCCAAGACGGATCGGTCGCTCAAAATGAGTCTTCTACATCTTCTTCGATGATTTTCAAGCTAACCTCAGTAGTTACATTTGACGATCAAGATGACCTTATGGTTTCCTTTGATAATCAAATTGACTCGTGGTCGCATTTGCGAGGATCTAAAGAATGATCATGTTGAGACTCACGTTGAACAAGATGATCTGTTGCCTCATCCGGATTTTGCTCGTTAATTCAAGACCATAAAATCAAAATGGAGGAATGTTATGCATTAAATCAATCCTTAAAAGTAAAAATGCAATCGTTAACCAAGGATTTGAATGCTTACAAATGCAACTCAACTTTTTCAAAACTCACGAAAAGTGAAAAGGTTTTGAAGCCGCTTTGCAAAATCTCATCAAAGCGAAAAATATTTAGAGACGGATCGTGATCTAGCCGCCTCGAAGAATGCTTTGTTGTGCGAATTAGAACAATGAAACACGAACATAAAAAGCAAATTAACGCTCTCACCTTGGAAAATCAAAAGCTAAAGTGAGTTGTTAAATTGTCAAAAGCAGCTTCTCCGTACAAAAAGCATTCAACGAATCGGGTAGATGACCTTCTTGAAGAAATTCTCGACTTGCAAAACAAACTTAAAGAGTTTAAAATCATTGTTTACAAACATGGTGAATCCGTAACTATTGAAAAGTTTACCTTAAAACCCAATCCAAAAGGATATGGAAAAAATCTAGTGATTACAAACCAAAGCTTTCACTAAAAACATTCAAACCAACTCAAAGTTTCGGTGCGAATACAAAATTGATAATCTTGTCATGAGTGTTGTTGAATATCATCGTCAAGAGGAATTAGATGCGTAAGACGAGTCGATCAAAATTAAAAATGTTGTTTACAACAAACCTTTTAATTATAAAACGCGGTCACTTTCGCCACACCAACGGATTCTTCTAACACACCAAGGGTTATTATCAAAACACAGAGTCTTCTAATGTTAATCCCAAAATGCAATTTGCACAAACTTATGGTCCTTTACCTTCCATTAGTGAAGTAAACTCAAAACACGAAAATCGAAAAATCCTTCGATATTTTGACATTTTCATGGTGACCTCAAAATTTTACAACATGAGATAGAATATCGATCTGAAATCAAAGTTGAACATTTTCAATCGCCTGCAGTGCGAGAACAAAGAGACATCTTCGGAAAAATCTTTTACCTAATGTTAAAAACTTGAAAAGTTGTGCAATTGCACAGGAAAAGGATTTTCATAAGAACTTGGGTAATGAAAAGCGTTTTGAGAAAGCGAAACATCTATTTCGAACACAAAGCATGAAACTATTGAGAAAAGATGTTGATCGACTCTTGGAAGATGTTATCTCGTCTTTGATATCCATAATGCTTTGTGTTACTTCATGCCTTGCTATTTGCATCGATTATATCTCTGCGATATTGTTGAAATCTGTTATTCTTGTTGAGAACACCGATAATGTGCTTCAGATCGAGTCTTTAAAAGTCGAAAATAAACGATTACACGGAAATTTACAATGCAAAACGTCGTCTTCATTGGTGTGAAAAGATATTCACAACAATCAACTTAGTTTTCAAAAGAAAATCGCTCAATTGAGTGCAAAATCTTCTCGATCCTAAAATTGAGCAACTGGATGATCAAAGCGTGTCTTTGAAAAGTCAAATCTCACAATATGAACAAGAACTTTTAAAAGTTAAACAGAATATGGTGTCATATTTGATTTACTCAAAAGACTCGAGATGAAGCATCAAACCGAACTTGATCACTATCTTGCTCACACTAGAGAAGTTATGACTTTTCTTTGGTAATATTCGCTCGAAAATCAAGATCCGATTCACACCATCTCTAAGTTACGGAAATGTTAGGAAAGTATGAACAACTTCCGCCATCGTGATTAAGAGATTAGCACCAACACACTTAGTAATCGTGAACCTAGAATTCCCACCGCCAAATCACAAGTTGCTAATGTGTTTCCCTCTTGAAACAGAATAGTTGCATCTTTTCCAAACGTCCGCACTTCACGACCTAGGAGCACTCAATCGAAGAATAGGAAGTTGCGACCTAAGAAAAGATCAATAAGGAATGCTAAAGTAGAAGAACACCCTAGGACTACGAATAAAAATCATGTTGCTTCCACTATAGATGTTACGTCCGGCAAATGTAATAGAAATAGTGATGTAACGAATGCTAAACCGTTAAGTATTTTTGATATTCATCGATGCACCTTGTGTTATTTGTCGAAAGAGTATGAATTCGATTGTCATGACAAATGTGTTGCTAAAGCTATAATCTCTCGATTACGGGATCCTAAGAATCGGAATACCTCTAGGCCCACTAATCATTCTAAGTCCGTGCTTGGTAAACCCCTTCTTTAGATTCTAAGGCAACCATTGCTATCACAAGTAGCTCTGCTTCACCTCCTAAGAATGTAGTACCACCTAGTGTTTTCACTAAGACAAAAGCAAAGAGTAGTTATAGATGGCGAAATGGATATATAACACACTAGGATTTAAATGGATGCCTAAAATTCTCAATGTGTGCATGTCTAACATACCTTCGAACCTCTAACATTTCGGGTTCCACATCTACTTCTATTCCATATGTGTAAATGCGTCTGTGTAATGCGTGTCTGATGATCATTCTCTCGGATTGTTGATAGCGGATGTTCCCGACACATGACAGGCAACCTTAAACTGTTATCAAACTTTATTGCAAAGTTCATTGCACCGCCGATTCGAACGATCACCAGCAGCCATCATAGGGCTCTGGAGATTATGTTAATGGGAACATCGAAATCGTGGGGTTTACTATGTGGAAGGCCTCGGTCACAACTGCTTTCGAGGGTCAATTTTGTGATGGAGATTTGGAGGTTGCTTTCGTGGACAAAACTTGTTTCATTCGTGATCTACAAGGAAATGACCTTATGTCCGCTCTCGTAATTCTAGTCTCTACACTATCTCTATGAAAGACATGGTTGCTTCCTCTCCCATCTCGCTTACTTTCTAAGGCAACATCAACAAAATCTCGGCTATGGCAATCGTCTCTCACATCTAAACTTTCAAACCATCACCAACCTTGCTCGACACAAACTAGTTGAAGGACTCCCACGATTCCGGTATTCAAAAGATCACCTTTGCTCACCGTGAACAAGGGAAAAGCACTCGTGCTCATTTTCCTTCAAAGGTGGAACACGCCTCGAAGATGTGCTTCATCTTCTTCACATGGATTTGTGTGGCCCGATGCGCGTGCAAGCGATCAATGGCAAACGCTACATCTTAGTAATTGTTGATGACTACTCACGATGGACTTGGGTCTACTTTCTTGTAGCAAAGACCAAGCTCCACAAATGATCATCACCTTTCTCACAAAATATATGTGTTCACCGCAACACCGTCGGGATCATCGAATGCACAAAGGAACCGAATTTGTTAACAAAACCCTTCGTGAATTTTATGAGAAAGTGGAATTCAAATCAAACATCTATTGCACGAACACCGAACAAAACGGAGTTGTTGAAAGACGAAACCGAGCGTTAGTGGAAGCTGCAAGAACAATGTTAATCAATGCTAAACTTCCAGTTACTTATGGGCGTAAGTCGATATCATCGATGCTATACTCAAAACCGTTCTATGATCACAAACGCCACAACAAAACACCTTTCGATCTTGTCCACAACTATAAACCGAACCTCAAACACTTTCATGTATTTGGATCCCTTTGCTATCCGAATAATGATCGTGATGATTTTGGAAAGCTCAAAGCCAAAGGCGATATTGGGTCTTTATTGGATCTCGTGACAATTCTAAAGGTTTCCGAATCGGAATCGTCGAACTAAGGAGGTAATGGAAGCGATTCATGCTCATTTCGATGAACTCACGTAATGGCTTCGAGTATAACACTTAGAACCCGTCACAACCGCTTAAACTTCCTCAACCCCATCATCACCAAGAAAGCCCTCACTAACTCGTCAACAAATGGAAAGGTTATTTGCTCCTCTGCTTGCGTGACGATATTGATGAACGATACTCGGTGTATCCGCTCCATTGCACAACCCGATAATATTCTTATATCGATACACTGCTACAACAACTCTTCGTTGAAGATGCACCTACACCGCTTGACTCCAACACAACGATTGAACATACCGCTTCCAACAATGATGAACCAAATGATGATATTCTCGAATGAAGTACCCCACCGCAGATTTTGATCCAAATCGTTCTTCAACCCGTTTGCTAATGAGATCATTGCACGGATGTTGCGAAATCTTCAACAAACCATTTGAATCCTCGAAATGCACAATGTATACCAACATCAACCCTCTACACATAGATGGACAAAGACCATCCTCCGCTAATATTATTGGCAACCCGAATCAACCGATCGTTACGAGACAACGTCTTCACTCGGATGGTGAACATCGCATTTATGCACTCACCGTCGCTAATCAACCTAAAAACATTAAAGACGCAATGACAAAAGACAATGGATTGAATCCATGCAAGAAGAACTCAACCAATTCAAACGTCTTGAAGTATGGGAACGGTTGAAAGACCAACAGAGTCTACGTCATTGGTTTAAAATGGATTTGGAAAAACAAATTGATGTCAAGGGAATGTTATCCGAAACAAGTCACGGCTAGTTGCTAAGGGTTATCGTCGAAGAAGGAATAGACTTTGAAGAATCTTTTGCTCGATTGCTCGTCTTGAGGTCGTTCGGATATTTCTCGTTCGCGCTCATATGAACATGACGGTCTATCGATGGATGTCAAACGGCATTTCTCAATGGGCAACTTAAAGAAACGGTCTATGTCACCAACCGATGGATTCGTTGATCCCGAGTTCCCGAACCATGTCTACAAACCGAACAAAGCTCTTTATGGTCTCAAACAAGCCCCTCGCATGGTACGATAAGCTATCATCTTTCCTCATTGCCAATAATTTCACCAAAGGCTCGGTTGACCCAACTCTTTTATACAATATCACGGGCACATATCTTAATTGTTCAAATTTACGGATGACATCATTTTGGGTCTACACAAAAAGTTTTCAATCGCTTTTGCAAAACTAATGAAGAAAATTTTGAAATGTCCATGATGGGTGAACTTCGTTCTTTCTAGGACCGCAAGTTCATCAATCACCCGTGGTATTTTCTTGAGTCATCAAATATGCCCTTGAATTGTTAAACAAATTTGGAATAAAAACTCAGGATACTTATGCCACACCAATGACTCATACCAAGAAGCTAGATGTTTGATTTACATGGAAATTAGTTGACCCCACCAAATACCGAAGTATTATTGGGTCCCTCATGTATCTAACACTAGCGACTGATATTGTCTTTGCCGCTTATCTATGCTCCCGCTATCGATCGCGACCAACCGAAACCCACCTCTCGAGGCTAAAAGAATCCTCCGATACATCAAGGGAACCATTAATTTGGGGATCCGTATCCGAAGGATTCGGGTTTGAACTAATCGCTTTTGGCCGACCACGCAGGATGCTTAGACTCAAGGAAAAGTACTTGGAGCTCTACAATTTCTTGGTGATAAACCGGTGTCTTGGCAATCAAAGAAGCGGGATTGTACATCATTGTCATCAACCGGCGAATATGTAGCCATGTCCGCGTGTTGTGCTCAAGTCATCCGGATGAGAACACAACTCAAAGACTATGGTTACGTGTTTGACATAATCCCGATGTATCATGACAATCGAGTGCCATTGCAATCTCGTGCAACTCGATTCAAGACTAAATCAAAGCACATCGATCTACGCTATCATTTCATCAAGGACCACGTGGAACAGTGGCACCGCTGAATTATACTTTGTGGTATCAATACCAATTGGCGGATCTTCTCACCAAAGCCTTGCCTCCCGCTAGGTTTAATGAATTGGTCCACCGAATTGGTATGAGGTGTTTGACTCAAGAGGAATTGATGACCTCTACAACAGCCTTAAAAACCGTCAAACACCAAAACATCTTTTGTAAATAAATTTTCAAAACAAAATACAAAAATATAAAATCCGATAAAACAACAAAAATATTCTCCTAATCTATCTTTCTTTCAACATGGCAAGTACATTTTTCCGTCAACACTTTAATCTTTCAAAATTCAAGATTTTTCCGATCAAGTGTTGAGGGGAGAAAATAATCTATTAACTGCTTCAAAACATCTGTACTTGCATGTTATCACATCTCGGTTGATTCTCATTACTAATGGTGGTACATTTTCGGTTCAAAGACACCCTTGGACTTAAATTAATAACCTTTCATTATTTTCTCAAGTCGAGGGGAGTGTCGTCATGTTTCTTTTCTAAAATCTTCGCTTGGTAACCAAAATGGAAGTTAAATGGCTTGGTTTGAAAAAGGAAAAGTGGAGGGACTAAAAGCGCCAAAAGCTTAAAGTTACTTTTAATAAAAACACCTCCACCTAACCTAATCCTCACATTTATTACTCATAACCATACAAATCCTACGCTCAAAAATCATTCTTCAAATCCGTTATCTCGATCTTCAATTTGTAAGTGGTTTTGTGTTCTTAACAAGATCTTAAACAATGGTTTTAAATTTCATGAAAATCCAACGGCTAAAACTTAAGATTCAATGATTTTTGTGTTTTACGATAAGGGTTAGAACACATGATCATATTTTGTGTTTGTGGCTAAAACGATAGTGTCAAAATGTTTTAACAACATCACTGATACTTTTTCTATCCTCAAAACAAACCCAGAAACACGAATTGATGATTTTTTGAAAATTAGGGTTTATAAGTCGAATTGGGTATTTTCGAATGTGAAATGATTTGGTCAAAAAGATTGTTGTGTAATGCTTATGTGATGATGAATTGATGATATCCATGCCTTATAACCACCCAGAAACCTTAATTGATTCAGAATTGGGAATTAGGGTTTAATGTTCTAAAATTGGGTATTTTTTGATTCACTGCATAAAAAGTGTTAAAACTTGGTCTACATGCTCTCACAACTTCTATGATATACCAGAAAAACTTTGGTGCATAATCCATGGCTAGATTTCATACGCGTAGAATTAGGGTTTAGTCTACGCAGAAGATTTTCTGTTGCAGAATCGCTTCAACCGTGTAAATGTGGTTTGATTTGTCTTAAACGAATGTTATGTGTTTAAATTTGATGATATGATGCTTTATTTCGTGCTTGCAACACGTAAATTTCGAATCAAGGTTGTTGTTAATCACGATAAGGATCACCTTAAGCGTAGCTTGTTATCGCGTAAGATTAATCTTCACGCGTAGCTTCTACGCATAAGGTTCTACAATGGACCACGCGTATCCCGTGAAGGATATGCGTAAACAAGGATCTCACGCATAAGGTCAACTCTTACGAGTAGCCTTACAGCGTAAGGTTAATATATGCCTCACGCATAAGCTCTCGCATAAGGTCTCCTTTTCCCACGCTGTAACATTTCTTACGCGTAAGTTAGGATTCTACGCGTAAGTTTACGCCTAAGCATATATCATTCTGCTCACGCATAACTTTGCCAAAACTACGCTTAACCCTGGATTGACCTTCATGATGATTTGTTACGTGTACAAACTTGTAAATAAACTAATCATAACGTCACGAATCCAATAATGTCACTAATAAACTTAATCGTCTAATATGCTGTGAACAATAAGTGATAACATAAACTTTAAAACTTAAAGTTAACTAACTCACGAAACATTTCACGACGTCATTGGACTATTGAATAAACAAGTGACTTAGGACTCGTAACAATCATTGACACTGTACATTCAATAACTAGACAATAAGACCTTCTCGTTGACTAACATTATGTCTTTCGATATGTTGGTTCTTTTGGCTAATGTTATTTCGCATCACGACATGGTCGAACAAATGAATGTGGATGCACCAAGTTCTCTCCATTCTTGATATCTATCCTCATGGCTATCCAATGAAGATAGGAAAGAATAATCTCCGTGTTGACTTTGACACCCTCACTTGCTCAATCTTCGTGTTTAATTGCTATTGACATTCCGAGGACTCATCCTTATCGTAACATGCTTACTCACTCTGCAACTGTTCCTCGAGATCTACATCCAACAGCCTCGGAACACTATGGAAAGGGTCAAAGGACAAACCGCGGACGGTAACTCGAATAACAAACAAGTCACCATTACACTGCAGACTTAAGGGTCGTTCTCCCAATTCCTCAAGTCGATCCAACCAAACTATATGCCTCACTCGTCAAGAGCTCACTCTCCAATTCTTAATCGATATCGGTTATGACGAGGCTACGGGAGTAATCAACAAGCATTCTCACGTAGAGCTTAAGAGTATTCCTCAACCATGGAGAACTCTCTACATGATCATCACCAAGTCTGCTTCTCGGTCGTGACAATGCTATGAGCACCCTAAGCTCATGGAACCGCAAATATTCGGCATTGGTCAACAAGAAACACATCGCTATCGAAGCTCGATTTGGGATGACATGATGTCATTTCTCAACAAACTTGGCTCAAAGATCCCCTACATCGATATACTAAATTGTTGATCCGAGAGCACTTGGACTTCATTCGACATTCCCAAGAGGCTCAATGACCCCGATAATCACGACATGTTGACGTAACCTATTCTATCCGTCGAATCAAGGAAACGCTCTGAAGAAACAAGGTGTCAGTCCGCCGATTTCCTTCTAATCAAGATGTCGAAAGCTCGAATCATACAAAAGGTATCTGGAAGCGGTCGACAAGGCAAAGTTGGTCATCTCGACGAAAAATCTTCCGAACACCTGTAAGGAGAACCGAAAAGGAAGTGCCGGAAGTGTCACAAGTTCGAGATAGTCGAGGAATGTTCCAAAGAAGAAACCTATTCCAAAGAGGAAACCTACCACTAAGAAGAAAGTTCCTTCTCGAAGCCACCCGATCCGCTCACTGAACAGCAAAGATGGCTCAAGGACGAAGACTCGATGCTATCGACACGTATGAAGAGATCACATACTCAAACCGCAAAGGATGTTAATCCTCAAGAGCAAAACCTCCAAGTCCTCCACCGTCCAAGGAAAAGGGAAAACTCAAAGAATTGTACCCTATGATGAGAGCTCGATGAAGAAGAAGAAGAGCAACCGGATAAATCATACAGAAGAAGTTCAAAATCGCCCAACATCGTCAAAGGTCAAGCATTTGCTAAAGATCAAATGGGTGGCCCCGAGGATCAAGTGGGCTCGCCCTCCTCTCCGCATCCCGATGCGGTTAATCGACCCGATAAGGGATCCGTGCCACCACTTTGTGCAACAACAAAAGCCCAGAGGATACTATTGAGTATGATTTTGAGAAACTAGGAACCGAGAAAGAAAAGTCTAGAGATGACGAGGATGATTATACAAAGTTTCTTCTAGACAGTCCAACACACTCAAAGGAGAAAACCTCGAAACTCCTAAGGACATGAAGTCTCCTCATGTCTCCTCATCATCGACTCTTCATCTCACTCATCACCACCACCATCTACTAAGTCAACCGATCATCATACAAATCGTTGAAGAAACCACCTAAATCTTGGATTTCTCGCCTCATAAAAGATTGTGAAAGTCATTCAACAAGTCGAAAGAAGGACATACTTTACGTAAAATGAATTGGTTTGTTGACCAAATTCAAGACTTAAATGATGAGAAAGACAAGATGGAGAAAGAAAGGAATTTGTTCGTAAGTTCATGAAGAGTCATCGAAGAGGAACCGAACGATATGATCAAGGCTACACTAACAAGTACCTTCGTGATATCGCTCCTAAAGTCCAAAAGGAACCGAGAAGACAAGAAGAGATCATACCCACAAGTTTCTTCTCGACAATCGCCCCGGTGTGACTAGAGAAGTATTTTCCTGACAACTCACCCCTAACATCATCGCATTGGTTAAACATACAATGGCCAAAGAAGTCGATCTCTCGAATCGAAGTTAATCGCTAAACTAGTGATGCAAATGTCAAAGCGATCTCGAACGCTTACTTCGATGAAGCTAAATTTTTCAAGGTCTACTTGCTTTTCAACTCGCTCATCATGCAAGGAGTCACCGATCAACCCAAACGCCAAGAGATGACGATGATAAGGATAAAGACTTTGCACCTAAACGCCGTAAGCGCCCTGTAAATCTACTCGATGCCACCTCCTCCACCACGGACTTCTTATCAACAAAAGTCTCCTCCACCTCGGTCTTCATCGATAAACCTCGGACGATTCCGAGTTACCACCCCGACTCATAAAACAGTGATTACTTTGAGTATATGGGTGGTGACGATGAAGAGGTCCTCGAGCCCCGACAACAACCCACCTCACCCAAACAAGTGCGTAAACCAAGATCATCATCAAGGCCTTCCAAAAGGAAGAAGAAGACGACTCACCGAGTCGTCTCATGGCTAGATGACGATAAAACCGATGAGTTTGAATGGTTCTCCACACTTGTCAATCAAACTCCCTACCGATGAAGGTCAAGAATTGGTAGACGGTTCTACATTGAGCACGCAAAATTTTGCAAGAAAAGTTCCATGTGACGAAATGACAAAACCGAAGTTGAAGCGAATCAAAATGAAGCTTTTCAACTATGGAAAGATCGCCTGAAAGCGCCTCGAGGTCGAATATCATCTTGAGAACATCGCCGAGCTATGTCTAACAACATGGATTGGCTCAATCCGAAGCAAACATTGACTTCACACAAAGGGACAACCTCCATACTACACCGATCGACCAAACCTCTACCGACCATTGGCCAAGCATTTAACCAAGGATTCCTTCCGATATTTCTTCAACAAAGACCGGAATTTCTTCTCCATGATGGCGATGGTTCGAGAAAATACACTACATCATTGACTCTTCCATTCCCAAAGACCATTTACTCAAACCGCATAGCTATCGAGGAACGTGCAAATCACTTGTTTTCGACAACGCAAGCATACGACCAAGATGCATTGTATGGGATTCATCATTGGCCCGAACGCCAAAGAATCTACTACGTGTCGCCCGTTCGTAAGTCTCAACATGCAGTGTATAGCTCTAAGGACATTGTGGCCATCAAACACATTGATCTCAAGTCTAAGTGGGACTACACATTCTTAAAGAATATCATAGTCAAACGACAAGATGAACAGACTATGGATTCTCCGAAGTCGACTTTGAGAACTTGTCCTCAACGACATCAAGACATGTATCTTGCCAAAGCATGTGGTCGTATGAGACAATTCTCGATCAAGTTCAATGTGAATTTATCAAGTCGGTTCTCATCTTCATTAGACGATCGTGATCAAAGAACGTGTCGAAGATATCCGTATGGTCGTTGAATCATATCGAAAACGTAAACTTCACTCCACCACGCCTGATCTTCCCGACATCAACCACCACACAACTCACGCCATCAAGAAACCTTTCGGCGTTGTTTATCGCAGTGAACTTCAAAGAAATCGCTTAATGGCGTGTAGTGAACTCCACAAATTGGGGATCATACCTTGAAGTCGGTTAGGGATGGATTGGCGATGATTGAAGGATATACCGAAAGTCGGGAATCCTAAGCTACGGAATTCTCGTGAAAGGAGGGATGTGAGACGATCATCACCATGATTGATGAACGGTTGTTCGGCGGACCGCCTGCACGATTGAGAGCTATGTTGGTGGTCGACCCAGAGAAACATCACCGGCTTTCAACGCCTGTGCACTCACTCGAACATCACCGCACTTCCGGTACCCCGTGAATTGTTTCCTTCATATAATTTTGGATGTATGATTATATATGTGAATGGCTTGTGCACACATAATAAAGGTACAACCCAGATTCGTCAAGAAAGGACCCCGTGGTACGCCTCGACAATCCTTATAAAAGGAGCGAAAGCTTCTTATTTTGAGTAAAACCTATCAAACCTTTCACTTTTCAAGGTTTTGCTCAAAAGACAAGTACTTCCCCATAAGATTTTTCAAAACCTCAACCGCTTATATCACTAATTGAGGGGAGTATTTGATTTAAAACTTTGTTCATAAATTGTTCACAAGGGTCACTCTTCCCGCAACACTCAAAATGGTCATATTTATTTCAACCGCTTCAAAAATAACATTTTTATATGCCATTTTGAGGGGAGAAAATTGTGTGATAAGAAATATGTTGTGCAAAATGCAAATGAATATGTGTACCTCGACTTAACCAACGAATCGACGGTACTAAACCTGCTTGTAACTCGAAAAGACTTGTCCTGGACGGGTAATAATTTCAAGCTAGTTCGCTAGTAATGTAAACGTGTCTCGCAAAGGACTTGTCCAAGTAGAAAGTACCATTTGAGAAACTCTTGATAGACATGAACTCGACGGTATGACAACCTTTCGAGGTTTGTCTACACCTTCAAGGTAGTTGTTAGAGCCATTGTCACCTAAAAGTCGACAATGCAACTCTTTAACTATGCAACGTAATCGTGTCTCGGAGATTGTCTATCTTTAGTAGATCAATTCAAAAGTGCGCACTCTTTCCTCACCGTGCATTTAAACCATTAAAACTCTTTAGCACATGTGAGGGGAGTATTTATGCAAAACTTATCTCTCATGATGGTTCAAACATGTTTTCATTTACAAACCCTTTGAGAGATATTTTTCACATACAATGGTTTAAATGGCAAACATAGGTTAGTCATGGAGTTATAAGGTGACTAAGGTTAGGAATAACTGTCCTATGATCCGCCAGAGTCGGAGGATTCACCCAAGGACACTACCATTAGTTAGTGTTAGAAGTCCTTATGAATGATTATAAAAGGAGAAAATGAGAATCGGAGAAAGAAGGAGTTGAAGAATCAAAAAGAAATGTAAAGTAAAGGGTGAAAAGAAATAGCCCTCCGCATTATTCAACTTAGGGCGGACATCGGGTTCAATTCATATGCTACTTTGGTTGTCACTTAGTGACACCGGTATTGAAGATTAAAAGTCGTCATGGACCCAAAGGATTTACATGCACTAAACCTTCTTAGCCACTCAAGTTTCTCTCAATGAAGCTTGTTTCATTCTCACAGGAACCCTACATAAACTATTGGCTTTCTCTTAGAGATCGCGGTATTGAAGAAGGAGACCCTCTCCTAGTCTCCGCCAGAAAACCAAAACGCACTATTGAGTCTAGAGCCACGAGATTCATCAAAAGATCTCTTAGGTACACTTGACATTTAATCACTTGATGATCAACAAATAAGATCATCGCTGGTTCATATCGAGTCCTTCATGATCTTAGCAATCTGTCGAGAACATTTATGAGAGGATCACATCCGTGATCCTCGCGATTGAATGGAAACTCCCGCCAGGTCAACATCAAACAAATGACCTCGACAAAGAGTGTCACTGGTAACTCCCGTGGATTACGCGGAGTGTGTCTCAAACGGTCTACAATCGTGAGGTGATGCTTGATGTACCTCAATGACTCATCTCGAATCAGATGTACTTGGTACATCGCGTTATCTCACTTGGGACTCAGCTCAGAACGGCCTTTGTAAGAATTAGAGTTGTGTTTTCACACTATGTTGTTAACACTCTCAAGTTCAAACTTGTAAGTGCCGAAACCGCTTATTACTAACCGCTTGCAATGTTTTCTTCTTATGGAAGCTCCGAGCGGGATTATCGTGTTGATTCTTCTCATGCTCACGCCAACATCATCACTAATGGAAGTTCTATTCAAAAGCAACACAACCGTCGAATGATTCTTCGTCAAACCAAAGAATCTACAAAGTTAAAGACTTAGAGAACTTCATCAAGATTGAATTCCAACGCCATAGAGCGTGTGAGCATGTTGAAGAATGACGTGGAGACACTGAGCAACAAGGCACTGAGGCGGCATCGATGCGCATAACAACATACTATCACTTTCACCACAAAGAACAATGATCATAGAACAAAGTTAAAGATGACGTCAAGCATAACTGCTCAAAGATAACTATCTCTACACCGGGAGATTGTTCGAATCAAGGCAATTCCTCTCACAAGAAAGAAGAATGTCGAAGATCGCCACAACTACTATTACATCAACGCCTTCACCGCTTACATTCATATATACTGGTGGGGAGATTGTTGGAATCACTCCTAAACAAGATTTCAAGTATTTATATTTCATATGTAATAGGTAGCTTTATTATGGCCTTTATGTTTGTTTAAGGTCAAGCTTATGTAGAAGGCCCATAAGCTTGATCCAAGCCCAATAAGGAATAGGGAAGGAGAGGAGTGTTGCCTAGCTCCTTGCCTATATAAATCTTGTAAACCCTCATTTGAGGGTTGGTTGTTCAAGTTTTCTTTTCACATACTCTCTACGCCTAAACCGTCTTTAGTATAACGTGTGTGTGTGTGTGATACTTGTTCATCCGCCTTTATCTCTTCTCTTATAACTTGTGTTTGTAAAACTAGTGACCTAACAAATACATTTTGCATCCTAGCATTCTTTCTTTGACATTGTTCTTGAGCTCGTAGACTTGAATTCTTCACTTTCTTAATCTTTGTGCTTTAGTAGAGATTCTTCAAAGTCCGCATTGATTTGTACTTTCAGTGGAGGCCTTTAACTGATCCACATCTTTGATGATCTTTAAGCCTTCATTGAGATCATCAGCCACAATAAATCTCTGGATCACCCATTATTGTGTTGCCATCATGTGAAGTTGTGACTTATGGACCGACATGCTCACACTTTTGAATCATGACATCTTTCCATCAGAGTAGCGGAAACTTTTACTGGTTCAAGATATTTGCAAAGTAGTAGCAGAGAAACATAGTATAGAAATATCTCGAGCTGTGTTCGTAGATATGCACCACCATGATTTCTTCAATTTAAGTGTGGATGCCGTGAGCATGCGGCTTTGGATTGACTCCTCAATTCGATCACCGCAACCGTCCAAATGTACCGCAAACAACAACAACAATAAAACACACGAAAGTGTCTTTGATCACTTTCGTTGAATTGAGGTACAGGCCCACGGTTCCTCGCTGATCGAGATAAGTATTGCTCTGTGATCATGTAGGATTCCTAAGAATCTCCTTGACATGGTTTCGCAATGTTTCTAGTCGTTCTCAAACCGAACGCCTCAAAGAAGACAACACGGAGTGAGTGAACCGGTAATTGAGATTCACCGATTGATGAAAAATGATTTGAAAAACAACCGCGTATTGATTAAAGAAAGAGTTTTGCAATACGACGAAGGTTTTATGAGAAAGATCAATTTTCAATCAAAATACTTTTTGTATTTGAAAAGAGTACACATTCGAAGTGCTAGATAAAAGAAGAGATTCGCACATCGAACGGTTTTTCCAAAAGCATTTTTTCAATCAGAGATACTTTTTGAATATGAAATATGAATACACATTCGATGCGCTAGAGAAAAGAAGATTTGCACATCGAACGGTTTTTCCAAAAGTATTCGTCAATTCATTTCCTAGACCAAGGTTGATTCAAGAGTGAATCGGCCCATTGTTTCTATCCAGTTGTCACAAGTTTGATCTTTAGAAAAGATCTCACATGCCACCTACCAAGAGCTTGTTTGATGTTGGCTCTATAAGGATTTCCATCTTCATCGTGAATATTTTTACATATCACTCAGATGTTCTGGCAATACCACAAGGATAATGCGTAGGACTCTAAATATATACTTACTTTCCACATTGTGTGAAACAGCAAGTCTTCATTAATTTTGTGTCCTATTGAGATATAGTGGATGATCTCTTGGCTCTAGACTCAATAGTGCACATTTGGTTCCTATGTCGAGACTAGGAGAGGGTCTCCTTCTTCAATATCAACAATCTCTAAGAGAAAGTCGATAGATAATGTTGGTTCCCGTGAGAATGAAACAAGCCCTTTAAGAGGAACTTGAGTAGCTTGGGAAGTTTAGTGCAAGTCGTCATCGGGTCCATGACGCCTTGTCTTCAATACCAGTGTTACCTTGGTAACAACCAAGAAGATATGTATTGAACCCGGTTTCGCCTCTAAGGTTGAATTATTGGAGGGCTATTTCTTTTCACCCTTTTACATTCCAATTCTTTTTCATTATTCAACCCTTCAAGCTTACCGAGACTTCATAACTAGAACCTTGTTGGGTTTATTATAGTACTAGTTCTGCCTCATCCGCACTCTTCCCATATCTCACTTTTCTCCTTTTTCAATATACCCAAGGACTCTACACTATCTAGTGGATTGTCCTCGGTAGATCCCTCCTGCTCGCGGATCGTGGAACTAATACCTAACCTCACCATCCTTATAACTCCATACATAAAGTAAAATGGTCGGTCTTTTGGTACAGTTCATTCTTCCTTGAAACCAATTGAAAATCATTTGGAAAACAATCAAGGTACTTGTGATACGAGATCAAAGCATTTTGTACCTTAATAGTTTTGATCATTTAGAAAACCTCCCCCTCAACATGTGCATATGATTTAGAAATTGTTTAGCACCTGGAGGAAAAGGACTTTGAAATATTTTCTTTGATCACTATTTTCATAGAAAAAGCCATTTGATTTTCTTGGTAAAATCTCCCCCTCAATATGTGCGTTGGATATTTGAAAATCATTTTATCACATAGAGGCAAGAGTTCATTTGAAGCACATCCACGATTACAAAAACCATTTAGAAAACCATTTGCTCCCCCTCAATATGTGCATCGAGATTTGAAAGCGTTTAGCACATATGAGAGAGCAGCCTGCACATTTTCATCAAATCGATCATCATTTGTCAAATTTCATTATTAAATCACAAATTCTCCCCCGATCAAAAATATCAAACCCATTGAGATTTTGGATCTCAAGTGATTTAATTAGGTTTATAAAACATGGGAGAATATGTGCTGGTTTAAATACTCATCTTGTTTTTGGATAAATCCTCCTCCTCAACATGTGCATTGTATATTTGAAATCGTTTGGCACATGGAGGCAGGAGTGCCTATAAAGGACTAAAACCAATTCCATTTAAACAGATAAGATATTTAAATCACGATCTCTCCCCCGATTAAAAATTTCAAACCATTTGAGATTTGTGATCCCAAAAGATTTAAATCATTTAGAAAATTTTGGGGAAAGACGTGGCAAGATTTAATTTTGAAAAATGACAGATAAGGACCAATTATAGACATTAAAGATTGTTAGTGTCAGGTATGATGTTTTAAGAGATCTTTAAGTAAAATAAAATAATTTCACAATCAAACAAGAATGTAAAAATTTCATTTTGAAAGACCTTGAATCAAAAGAAAAATCATACCATGACATAACATTAAATCTTTAGATCACCACTTTATGTTGTACAAGCGGGACTTTTATGAAGAAATATTGTTTGAAAATAATATATTTTAAATCACTCCCTCAATCGATGACCGTAGTCGATTTATTGAGTGACTTATGTTTTTGATAAAATGAAGTCCGGTGATTTTCCAATTTAAGTCCAATATATTTTCAAAACCAATATTTTCCATTTTTCAAAACAATATTATTTGAAAATTGTATTTAAAAATGGTATCATCACTATTATCCCGCACAAAGATATGTTAGTGGTTGAAAAGCTTCGTTGTTGCCGTAGGGTCGAAGAAACCGTCTCACGATGCGGTGAGACTTCTTACGTTGCATTTTAATGCCAACCGAGGTCAAATTAAGCTCCGCTTCTTCAATCACTTAGAAGAAAACCATCTCACGATGCAAGGAGACCTCTTACGTTGTATTTATGCCAACTCGCATGGAAGTCCAATTAAGCTCGCTTTCTTCATTTGTCAACCCAAGATATAGTTACCATTTCCTTTCGCATCCAATCAACTTCATTTGTGGGATCCGGATCGGGAACATTCTTATATACCAATATACCTGCATATGTTAGTGAACACACATACAAATATATGGTGGTCGACATCACCCAACACAACAATCGACTAATAAAAGTCAATTCAACATATCAATCAGATCATATAAGGTATGGGAATAATGAGTTCATCAAACTCTAATCATCAAATCCTAACACTCATATCCTAGGCACCTAGTCCTTCAACGTAGGTTAACATCATTTTTCAGTTAAGCATTTAGGATAATAAAGAAAGCATGTTAGATGATATAGATTTGAAAACATTATCCCCCTCAATTAATGACTCAATTTATGAAAAGATTAAAAGCGCGGAAGTCATTGATTGAGTTTGCAAATTTATGAAAGCTCCGATACTGATTGATTTTCATGCAACTCATTTACCACCATTTTGAAACACAACAAATATTTTTCTGAAGAATTTTAGAAGAAAAAACATTTGTGTAGGAACAGCAGTCCTTCGACATACTTTCCTCATTTTGTTTTAGGATAAGTGCACAAAATATTTGAAAATTGGTTTAGCGCAACACTTTCCTCTTTGAAGTGCGGGTTGCTATCAGAAATAATAGCAAGCCATCATTTGAAGCCCGGGTTACAGTCTGAAATAACTGTAAGCCATATTTTTAGACATGTTTAGAAAAGAATATTTACACCTCATGCTCGAACTTCATCTATGGTCCCGTGCCATTATTGAATGACATTTCTAAGACCGCAGATGTTATCGATACCAGAAGACATGTCATAGAAAACCATATTTTTGGTATTTTTTTAATTTTCTGATTTTTATGGGTTTTTGAAGGTTTTATATTTTTCTATTTTGTTTTGCTGGTTTTATAATTTTGTATTTTGTTTTTGAGATAAATATATACAAAGATAGAGTAGATGATATAGTAAAAGAAGATGATGATACGAGTACCGAGATAAGGATATCGAACAGACCCGTTGTAGAAGATAGAAGTCATCATCTCTTAAACATTCACCACCAAAGCTTCCAAGGCTCTTGAATAGAAAAGAGAAATTGAACCGATCGAAGTGAGACTTTGGTAGCTTCCCCAAACCGAAAATCCTTTAGTCGAAAGCAGATTTAAAGCTTTTTTCAAGCTTCCATTAGCCAGTGCACCAAGAAGCACACCATTATCATTGATCCTGCCGCTCTTTTAAGAATAATCATCGTGATTCTTCGCTCGAGGTTATATCATCCAATAGAACAACAACAACGTATCATCCCACATTAACTAATCTTCTCAAATTCCTTTTCCATCAAGTCCAAGCGATCCATTCCAAAAGGTGTCAAGAGAACAATTCCCCAAGTAGTTGAATTGATGCGCCGGTCTTTGTATAATGCTCAAGAACTCTCCCGAATACACATCATGAGGGTAATGAAGAACACCTTCCCTATGTTCACATCTTTCGTCCATGATGAATGTGTATGAAGCTCAAGAAACCAAAGTACACCAATATCCAAGAACTCTCCTAATACACATCATGAGGGTAATGAAGAACACCTCCCCTATGTTCACATCTTTCATCCTCGATGAATGTGTATGAAGCTCAAGAACCAAGTACACACATTCCCAACGAGTGAATAATCGATAACACCTCCTCATGTTACACATTTATCTTCCCCGAATATGTCGTACTTGTGTACCTCTTTATCTTCGTAAACTTTCTAACATCTCTTCCCCACATAGTTGGAATAAGGACAATAAACGCCTTGATGAGTAAAACCTTGAGTTTCTACGGTCATGACATTCGCTTTCCCGGGATATCTTCAATCACTTAGAAGAGTTAAGTTCATCAAGTTTACTCACCATGAGTCAAACCTTAAGTTTCTCTGCGGTAGTAACATTTGTCTTCCCGGTTATCTTCAATCACTTAGAAGAATTAAGTTCATCAAGTTTACTCGCTTTAGATGCTTGTCTCCTTCCCCTTGCCGGTTTTGACACTTGAATCAAGAAACATTATAAGCCCAAATACTTGAAATCTGCTGAGAAGATCGCTTGAAGTCTTTGTGAGAATCAACATGTCAATAATGCGAGCAAGTCTAATTGAGGATTAAATTGACATATCACTCTCCCCAATTAGTGCTCTCCCTAAACCGACAACTGCTTGATAAATGCCCATATTAAGAAGAAGTCTTTGATAATCAAATGCAACTCGCCTTTAAGTCTTCTAACATGTAGCGAGTTAGAATGTAGAACCGATCAGACTCGACCTTCTTAAAGATTGTTCATTGGGGAATAGATAGTTAACATCTTCAACTCACACCAAAAGCATCTCACCAAAAGCATCCCAATTAACTTACATCTTGCAAATCCCTTAACTAAAATCCTCCCAATCAAACAAGAATGAAAGATGTTCATCAAGGAAATCAAGAATCGGTCAAGAATGAACACACAAGATGGTAACACCAAACTACCAATCACATCAAACAAGAACAAAGAGATTGTTCGAATCATCATGTTGATGTATACGAAGCATTAACCGAAGCATTTTGTCGATAAACTCATCAACTGAGTGAAGATGTCAACCAACGACTCTTAGTAGAAAACTCCATGTGAAGATGACCCGATAAGAAGCTCGGTTCTTACATGAGTTTGGAGCCGTTTGACCTTTTATTCTCAAATATCAATCAACCATGCAAAGAATTCACACTTTTCTCCCTCAAGAATTGCATACGGTTGCCATTCTTGATTGAATAAGTGAATATCTTCAACAAATGTAGTCTATTCACACTTCTCCACCGCAAAATTAGCTCATGATGTCGCCATCGTCATTATAGTTGAGCAAGTGGAATAAGAAAACAATCAACGATAGTCCGTTCACTTGATGATCAAGCACATGGAAAAAGTATGAAGCATGTTGATGAGAATGGTCATAATAAGAAGATTTCTTCTTCGTAAGATAAAGCGCACCGACACGCACACTTTTCTTTTCTTTAGAGTACGAGGCATGAACTGATGTGTTCATACGTCATAAGAAGGTTTCTCTTCTTCGGAAGATAATGCGCACTGAAACGTACACATTTCTTTTCTTTAGAGTACGAGGCATGAACTGTTGTGTTCATACGTCATAATCTCTCTCTTTTCATCTCTCTTAGCAAAACATGTAATCAACCCCATTATCATTCTGTAGGCTCTTTGTCGTGACAACTGATGGAGAAAAACTAATATGATGAATTTGACCCTGAAGTAAACTACCCCAAACTCGTGACTTAAACTTGCACATATGTAACAAAGAGCGGTGCCGATTTCCATTAGCATCTCTAAGTACTCTCTATGTACTCTATACTCTTCAACCAACCAACCATCAAGTATAAGACGTACATCGCCTCTTGAAAATCCACAATTGAATGTGACACTGAGCACTACAACGTAACTCCTTAAAGTGATAGTTATTTTGTGGTGATATGAGCCCAATTCCCCAAGTGGTAAAAGAAAAGGTAAAGACACCCAACAATAACTAGATTTCCAAGTCTTCGCTTTTAATGATAAGCTTGAACAAGGATCTTGAAGAATCTTCATCCATCCATCCCCGATACCTTCAGATACTAAGTACACTCGCCCGTGATATTTCACTTCAACCTCAAATAAATAATAGTGAATTAACTCCGTTGTCACATCTTCCGATTAAAAGCTCAAATCTAGCCTCCTTTGACGTTTTAAGTGAACTATGATAATGGTTTCATCCCGACCATGGTTAAAAGCACATAACCCCGTAAAACCATGTAATAACCATACAGCCATGAAGACAACCCAAACACACACCCAATTCTTGAAGTACATCCTTTATCCCTTCTTTGAAGCGTAAACCGTAGCACCAAAGATCGTAAAAGATCCCAAATACACTTTCCTTTTCTCCGTGATGGTTCCATCATTACGGATTTTACAACTCTATGGTTTAAACCGAAAAATAGATTCTTTCATGGATTTTACAAAACCAAGAATAAACCGTAAGATAGATCCTAAATGCACTTTACTAATACTAGGATGTTTCCATTGTCACGGGATTTTACAAGTCTATGATTTAAACCGAGAAATAGGTTCTTTCGCGGGATTTTACAAAATCAAGACAAAACCGTACACAATGTAAGCTTGAATGTGTTATGACAAATTTGGTTTCGGTGAATATCTGTTTTAGGAGAACATGCAGCGGTTCATCAACGATTCATTTTCCAACATCAACACATTGGTAAACACATTTTCCACATAATCTGATGGCTATTGTTGTGACCACTTGGTGAAGTAAACCCGATATTCCAAACTTGATCATGAAGTAGAGTTCCCCAGATTTGTTACTTAAGCTTGTACTAGTCCTCGAGAAAAAGAAACGGTGTACCCAATGTACAAAACCTCTTGACGTATTCTCAACTGCGTGAGACACTGAAGTGATAATTACGTTGTGGGTTAAGCGAGAAAGAATCACAACCGTAACTAAATAGCCAAGTCTTTATCACCCTCTATAAACGCCCAAACAAGTCATCTTCGCGGAAGGGTAGAAAGAAAGAAGACGAAATAAGTAAATGTGCCCGGAAAACCTCACATCAAATCCGAATAAGAAATACCGTCCAAACAACCCAGTAGTCAACTTAGTTCCAATAACAATCCAAGCCGTGACATATTACATTTCGTGAAAATGCATGAACCAAAGTATTGAATTGCATAACTCAACAAGTTTCATCATCAAATCTTATTTTATCCAAGTCACAAATAATCCAAATCTTGAAAAACCCATCCAACTCAATCATGTGTACAACCTAAGATTGGTTACTTGTAATAATCGATGCCCGATCCATCTCACAACCACAAACACCGGATTCAATTCAAGTCGCACCGTACTTAAACAAAAATAATCCTCATATGGTCAATCCAAGCCCATATCCGGTTGTACTTATTGACATACCATTCATTCTCGAGAAATATCAACACACATGTGTCAATATTTTGAGATCGTGTAAATTCGGATAGCACAAATCATTTTTACCAACGTCTCATCAAACTAATTGTTTTGAGAAATATCAACGTAGAGCTCAAGACGAAATTTTCAATCTATTAGTCCAAAAAGGAAAAAACTTTCGAGCCAATTTACAGACCCACATGCTAAAACGTTCAAATTCAATAAGGCTGGCCCAAGACAAAGAGTAATAACCACCGGTTGGCCAATTAGACTTCTAGTTGACCCAATCCATACACCTTCTAACCCTAAACTTATGGGTATATAACACTCATTAAATCACTCCAAACCCTAATATTTCTCACAATCAAACGCCCCCATCAGTTAATATCCCAACAAACCCTAATCCCACATACCACTTAAAAATCCGCCCCCTCTTATCACAGATATATCAAACCCAAATCATACTCACTTAACCATACGCCTCTCTAGTTCAGTCCGCCTCCTTCACAACCACGAATGACACATCAAACATATATCAAGCAAAGGCTTCATCATTCAAGTACCAGGCAAAAGAGACAACAACTAACTCGCCACAGGGTTGGCTCGAGTACAATCATAAACACCACAGAGATGGCTTGGTTAAGTCACGATTTCAATAACTCACAAAGGTTCACAAGTAGGTTTTAATTTCGTTCCTTTGTAGTAGTTATTGAGTCACAACCGAACCAAGGGACAAGGTTATAACACACTTGTTATACACCTTATTTTGTGTTCGGATAGTGAAATATTTGTTGGGGTTTGATTGGTCTTAAATAATCATGAGACGAAATCAAACAATATAAACACGGATCGATGATGAAATAATCATGTGAGAAAAGATTTTCAATAATCGTATTTAATTGATATTCACATGAAAATTCTGAGATCCCTATTTTTATTTTTATCCGAATAAAAGGTGAGATGAAAACAACGTTTTTGTCTAACTTTTGGTTATTCGAATAAACATTGGAGTTAAGCTTTAACAATGGGTTGATGATGATTCTCTTACTTTCGAAAATGACCAATAAGTGTCAAGATGATATGATAGAATAACGAAAGTACTAGATCCGAGATTTTGAAATCATTGCAAATACTTTCTTATGATGAAGGATGTAGGCGGTGGTAACTTTGTTTTACAACAAATCAATTTTTCCGTAATGAGTGTTGATGGGATAGGTTAGAGTTGTTGTTGAAGTTGTGATGTTGGATTTTGTTGATGGATCAATTTTTGTTCTTTGTTCATGTTTTCTTGGACCAATGATGGTAGACTTGAGGTCTAGACATGGTGTTTTAAGTAAATGGAAATATTGTGGTCGAGGTCAAGTGATGAATCTTCTTCATTTCGCCTATGTCGTAATAGAGTCATAAGCCAAGTCGCTACCCATTTTACAAATCAAGTCGCCACCCAATTTTTCAAACCAAGTCGCTACCTATTTTTTCAAACCAAGTCGCCACCCAATTTTTCAAACCAAGTTGCTACCGCTTTTCAAATCAAGTCGCTTGATCGCTGACTCAATAGTCAAGTCGCTAGAGGTGAGACAAGTAGCTATTTTGACACAAGTCGCTAAAACAGATTTAATCATCACAAGTCGCTATTTTTGAGTCAAGTCGCGACATGATTGTCAAGTCGCTATTAAGAAGCAAATGACCAAATTTTTCACCAAGACAAAACCCGTAAAAGCTTAAAAGGACATACATTTAACCCATAAGACCGCATATGAAATACATCAAGATTGACCCAATATGACCACGCTGATAATACCCAATGACCACTTATCTTCACTGCTTATGGTACAAATTCATAAAAAATGAGATACGAGTATGGACACCATTGACACAAAACAGGTGTGAAAACCATAATAGACCAGAACAGTTTTGGACCAAAATAAGGATACACAAACCACATAATACCAAGAATAGACCATATGATAAAACTTTTAATTTGTGTAAACCAATAAAGAGGATACAACAAAACATGTAAAAACCTGTTTAACAAAAGTACCAAAAATAGTTTTGACAAGAATCAAGAGACCTTTATAAAAACAATTTAAAACCATTTATCAACAACACAAACTGAACCGTGTAAACAACCATATAAATCATCAATACAACCAAACCTAGGCTCTGATGCCAACTGTAAGATCGATATATTTATTGTGTTGATGATTCGGGTGGTCTTGGATGATCAAAATACATGTTATCAATTAGAGAGAGATAGTAGAGAGAGAGGGAGTTTCTTGGTAGAGACTTGTAGAACAAAATATTGAAAGGTTAGATTGAAAGCTCCACCTCTTCCATGGATGGAAGGGTATTTATAGTTACACAATACACGACCTCCTATCGGCTGTGGATCGTGCATACAATGGGTAAAGACCCGTCCTTCCTCTACGGTGTTACACTATACTAAACTAAACTAATGACTAACTAATAAACTGATAAATAACATAACAAATGACACGCTCACGAGCTAATATATGCTAGACAATATTTGGGGTGACCGATACTTTACTTATAGAATTTCCAATTCCTAACATACGTCTTCATTTAACGTTGCATCATTTTGGTTTTGAGTTGGTTCTTCTTGAAATAATATGGTTTGGTTTTGCTCATCAACTGCTGGTTGAACAGTTTCAAGAATAGGATTTGCTGAAGTTGATGTAGATGATGTTGATGGAGTTGGTGCATTGGTTTCGACCGTTGTAGATGCATCTTCTGATGGTTGTGGTGGATGATTTTGAGCGGGTACAACGGAATGATGGTTTGATGCATTTGTCGAAGTTCCACCATAGTATTCATCGAACATTAACTCAAAGAAATTCTCCCATTCTTGTTCTAAAGGTGTGTCAGCAAAGGTTGATGGAGCTCTATGAGGTATGAGTCCCGAATCGATGTGTCCGTGGTTGTCTCAGTTAGGTGCGGGTCCTAACTGCTTTGATTAGAAGCCATCGATTTAGCGCTGGTTCTAGAGCGAGTCTCGAAGCCATCCGTGAAATTTCATCAAAATTCACATTCATCGCTCCATGATCCTCCTAGTTCTTCCGTTATACACCACGAATGCCCTCGAGTTATCTCGAGTATCCAATGAAGATTCCAATATCACCTTTAGCTTTCGCTTTTCCTAGATCTTCTCTCGTTGTTCGTTGGATAACACGAGCACCAAACACGTGAAGGTAAGAGATATCGTGTTTCTGTTGTTCACTAGCTCATATGGGGTTTTATTGAATCTTGATGGATTAGGGATCGGTTCGAGTGAAACAAGTCAGGCAACAACATCACCCATAAAAATAACGGTGCACTAGAATAAATGAGCATTGTGCGGCGACTTCCACAAGAGTTCTATTTCTTCTTCAACTACCCCATTCTCACGTGGAGTTCTAATAACCGATGTCCAAGTGAGTGATTCCAACATCTTCAAAATAAGTTCTTAACTCCGATTTGTAAATTCATGCCGTTGTTTGTTCTTACAATCCTTACCGGAGCTTGTAGAAGTACTTGAATAAGCCTCGTAAAGGTGATGATGATGCTTGGTGCTTTGTATTTTGACCTCAGAAACTTAACCCATGTATATCTTGAATAGTCATCAACGATAACAAGAATATACTTTTTCCCGTTTATGCTTTCAACTCTCATTGGGCCACATAAGTCCATGTGCAACATATGTAACTTTGCTTCCGAACTGGGTACGGGTTTGGTTTTATATGATGCTCTTTGCTTTTACCTTGTTCGCAAGATGGACATAAACGATCCTTGGTGTATTTGAACTTTGAAGTCCGTTGACGATGTTGTCTTTGGCAAGTTTGTTGATAGTGTCAAAATTGAGATGAGATAACCTTCATGCCACAACTAGGACTTTGTTCTAGATGCTCGTGTCATAAGACATATTGGTGATGAAGAGGCCATTTGATTTATATCGATAACATACAAGTTTGTATCACGATTCCCGCTTAGGAGATCGCCATCCAAGTTTCTAACGAAGCATGAATTTCTCCTAAATGCAACCTCTAAATCTACATCACGTAATCGCCTGATCGAAACAAATTATGTCCCAACCCTTCGACATAGTAAACTCGAGTGATCAAATAATTTCCAAAAGGTAGATCTCCATAACCCATGATAGTCGCTACATGATCATTTCCAAAGCGCATAGCTCCCATGAATTTCGCATTTAAATTGATCGCCAGCCTTCAGATTCCTGGCCATGTGCTTGGAGCAACCCGAGTCGACGATCCAAAGACATATTTCGATAACCCGCCAAATACTGAAGGAGAAGTTTTTGGAAACCGTTTTGATTTTGGTTCCTTTGGGTTAGAGGTAAAATCCTGATCACACTCATAGAAGTTTTCTCATGGGTATACTGGTTTATCACTCATTCTTCCACTCTGGAGTGTAAAAATTCTACCTGTTGGTTTCCAAATATCATCCTTAAAGTAAAGACTATGCTTCTTATCAATAGTGTAAGACCTAAATCTTGCAACTATTGTTCCTAATGGTTTAGCATAAGGTCTTTTTGGAACGTTCTTTTGAACAGGCTTAACATTCTCATTCTTAGAAACACAATCATCGTGAACATTAATTAATGATTTCTTGCAAGTTACATAAACAGATTCAACACATACATTAAACTTAGCAGATTTCATAGGTTCATTACATTCAGATGAATGTCTTTCTTACTACAAAGCGTGTAAATTTCTAGGGTGTTCTTCTACTTTCTTCTCATTATTCAAGCTACTACTCTAGAGAGGCAAAGCTAGACTCTATTGTTCCTTTATTGCTCCTAGGCTTTAGTCCGATGCTCCTATAGGTGCTATCTAGTCCTGTAGAAGGTAAGGCACACGATTAGATTCACATTTTTATCAAGAGAAGTGGTTTCAGCTTTCCTAGTCTCTTTAGAGTGCTTGTCTAAACTTATGTCGCTTTGTTCCATATGTTTTAGATGTGGAGGCGCATTTATTAGTGGTACTCATCTTAAAAAGGCCAAAGCAAAACTTTTGGTTTCTCGATAACCGCTTTTCATTTTCAACAATCTTTTCTTTTAGCTTAGGCAAGGCAGTGGAGTGACTGGTTTTGACAAATCATTTTTCTCATTGACTTTTGGAGGAGGTCGAGAAATAGACATTTTAGGTTTGAAAACCGGTTTGGGAATATTTGCTTTCTCCTCACCAATGGTTTTGCAATCTTAGTATCCACAAATTTCCTTTTTGACATTCCACCGAGCCCTCAAGAGATCATTTTGCTCTTTCATGTCCTTGTAGGCACGCCATACGACGCTTGTCATACTTGCATTCCTCGGTTTTTGATCAACTTGTTTAAAATATGAGACATTTTCCTTTTCAAGTTTTTCAAGAGCTTTTTCATGTTTTGAAACAATTTGAGGTCTCAGATCGAGTCTTTCATGGTCTTCAAGAGAGTATGTTTGTAAAACAATGGACATAATATCGGTACACGTAAACATCTTCAAAGAGAGAATCATTCAAAATTTCCAAAACTTTGATGTGTTCAAAACATTCATTAGATTTCTTTACGAGATTTATGGTCCTTGACAAAGTCACATGTTTCTTCTAAAATGCTTGTTCAAAATGTATTACCCTCACGATGTTATTTAGCAGTGTGGCAACTGAGTTTCAAAACCTTTTTCATTTCATCATCAAAACTAGAAAACCATTTGTTAGTACTGATGTTTATTTTCGATTTAACAATTTGTTGAAGTTGCCCAATTCTAGTCTTAACATCATCTAAAATGCTTCTAGCATCACTTGTTTTAAAAGGATTGTTTGAAGACATTTGTTCTATGTTCGAAAGAGATTTGGAAACAACTACGGGTTTTGAAACTGATTTTGACTCTTTGTCTGAAACACTTGGTGTGATGGAAAACTTTGGCTTTTCTTTTTGAGGGACAAAATTAATTCCTGACATTTTGTTCCATTTGTTGTAATCAATAGGTTTGATTTCTGGATTCTTTGTTTCATTTTTGATCTACTCATCGCCTAGTTCTAACGCTTCATGAGAATCACAAACATTTATGGGTTCATGCAAAGGTTTTCCATTATTCAACACATTCTCGATTTTTCCGAGCTTTCTTGAGTGCACAAGGAGGTTTGTTACCAAGAGCCATTTTTTATGCTAGTATGATAATATGGATTAGTTTGATTCATTAACATATTGGTTGTTTTAATGAATGACCCGTTGTAACAAGCAAATTTTCTAATTTGTTGCTTTTTCATTTTTATCAAGAATTTCATCAAGAAGAGAATTTTCTCGATTGAAAGTCTCGAATCAACTGCTTTCTTCTCTTTTCAAGATCGTAATAAGTTGCTTTTTGTTTAGAAAGTTGGTTTTAAGATCGTAAATTTCTTCGCTTAAAGTTTTTATTTTAAGTTCAAATTAACATCAAGTGTGTTATACTTAATTTGCAATTGTTTTCTCTTAAAACGGAATTTCGATAACCAATTTCTAATTCTGACTCATTGTTTTTTTGAAATTCAAAAGCTTTTGCATTCTCCTTGTACCTCTCAAGCTCAGTGGTCAATTTATCATTCGCGGCCTTAACTTCGCGATTGACCGTTTTAACTTTCTCAATTTCAATGCCACAATTATTGATTAATGTTTCAAATAAAACACGTGTTTCCTCATCAGTCTCAGTATTTTGTGCCACAAAGCCTTCACTAGGATCTACATCTGGATTTTCAGAGTTAGTATTGCTACAACTCGGATTGTCCAAGTATGTATCATGTAGGTGCCGATGTCACGCATCGTTGTTCGTCATGTAAACACATCAAATATGACATTGTTATAGCATGGATCGCTGATTGGTACCTCGATAATGCATTACGCCATAAATGGGGTGTGTCGAATCGCAGTAGTACTTAGCCTCCTCAAGATTTTCCATGAAGATGCGCTTTGATTGATATCTTCTCGGTCTTCCAATTCATCCATAATTGCTACAAAATCATGTTCCTCGGCACTCAACCGCATCCCCGCTCGCCTTTTGTACCAACATCAATGCTTTATGAAGATATGCGTAATCCTTCTTTTCGCTTAGTCGACAATTCCTTGCAATGCGACCCACTCCTCGACAGCTTGTAACACGAACCCGATTAACCCGATTCACATTTCCATAATTCCCAATGATCAAGTCGCAACATTCCCATTCAGACACCATTGTTCGCTCACAACATTCGACCCATCTGACACAACATGTCGACCCAACTGACACCCGATACTAAACCGCTGATTTCGTGATATTGACCCAGATTCGTGATATTCGATTACCCATGTGAAATCCAAGAGTATATCCTATTAATTCCCAATAACTCCAACCACTTGTCCTTGATGACCCATATTCAAACCTCGTTGAGCAATTTGTCTGCTATGCAGTGTTTGAAGAAACTTTGGTTGTTGTTAGTTGGAGTGGAATAGCATCCTTTGAATACTTTAGTCAAATAAGCGAATGCATTAGACAACGCCTGCTTGTTCAACTTCAATATCGCGATTCCCGGATCCCGGTATTGTGGATACTCGTTGTTGTTGAATGACTTGATGTTCAAAGGGGTAAAATTGTTGTCGAGGATGACAAGTTGTGGTGGTGTAATGTATTGCTGCAAGTTGTTGTTGTTGGAGGAAGATGATGATGAAGGTTGTTGATGTGAGTTCACAGGAGTTTGTGTCTTTGCAATTAGTGCCAAGGGATCATGATTCTTGGCCATTCTTTCTTTCCTAACTTCATTGGCTTCAGCTTGATTTTGTTTCAAAAAATCGTAGAGCTGATCAAAATTCACTTGATGTAAGTCCTTTGTTTGGTTGAAAATAGTGACATAGCGTCCCCATTCTTCTTGAAGATTGTTGATGAATTTGATGTTACTCACGATATTTCGGGTGTCAACTTGTTCTCGATAAGCTCATTCATCAAAGTGCAAAACCTTCCATAGTAATATTCAATGGATTCTCCCGAGTAGATGTAAACTTCTCCCATTCGCTAGCGACTTGTTCTCCATGTCCCATTGTCCAGCCACGCCTATCAACAAAGAAGAAAGATGTCTCTTGGTAATCCCGCTTGATAATGTGAATTTCCATGTCATTTGCTTCGATCCGCTTTTATCCTCGCTGTGTATTCTGATTCATCTTGATCACGAAAAGATGGTGGGACAGGAGGTGTTGCATTAGGAATTCTAGGATCTTGGACTTGTCGAGGCTTGAAGGGTCCATTCGCAATGGATTGAATCATCAGTTTTCCATTAGGTTTGGTTTTGATGTAGCGGAGCATTCGACTTGTCCATTGAAGATATCCACCTTTTTCCAGCATAGGAGGACGATTTTCAGCACCGACTGCATGAATGTCTTTGTGAGTAGCCATTGATGAAGTATTAGTGATAAAGTTGATGTAGGATTGATTCAACGATAAAGGAGTTGTGATTGATTATGATTAAGTACAGTTATTGTGATGAAAAGTTGGTGAAAATTTGGTCCGACAACTTAAAAACCTCAATAACTTCTGTTCGGAGCGGATTTAGTCCTCGAAGGTTGACCCGAATCAACTTTAGTTTCTTTGGTATGCTATTCTCCTCATTCTCACGATCGTTTTGATGGGTAGAATGCTGAAAACGGAGTTACGGTTCAAAAGTTATGATCGTTTGAAGTTTTGATGAGAAAAGTCAACAAACCGCACTGAGAAAAGTCAACAACTCGCATAGGCTCAAACTGCATACATGTCAAAACGCATAAGGGACCACTCGCATAAAGTGTCAACTAGCTTAAAGTGTCAACTTGCTTAAACGCCAAAACGCATAAGGACAACTCGTGATAAAGTGTCAACTCGCTCAAAGTGTCAACTCGCTTAAAGTGTCAACTAGCTTAAACGTCAAAACGCATAAGGGACAACTCGCATAAGGTGTCAACTCGCTTAAAGTACAGGTCGCTTTCACAGTTTGTCTTTTGATGCTTTTCTACTCAACTCGCTTTGTACTATTCCACTTAACTCGCACAAAACAAAAAAAACACAAACAACTTCTTTGAATGTGACAACTCGCTTAATAGAAAAGGTGACTTTTTAGCGCGAATATAACCCAAATGATCCAATAAACGTACAATCTAACCTATTTAAACACCAAACTAGTCGAATATAACAATCATAAGCCTAAAAGTACAAACTTTAAGCCAAGAAAAGCAAAAAAATTCGAATGTTTTAATGTTTTTCACCAAAAATTCGAATAAAAAACAACTCTAGATCATTGTATGGCGATTGATACAATTTGTTGGAACTTATATCTATTAACTCTATCACACTAACACTAATATGAAGCTCGGAAATGGTGACTTGAATGAGTATATGGGCGATGGTTAAAGAGAGAAAGATGAAAACAAGAGAGGTTTATTCCATATGAGAAACACACACTACACACTCAAGCACACACCAAATGACTAGGTGTGTGCCTTTTATACTTATTACATAGAAGCCTTATGGGCTTTGGATGGGCTTTGTTTAGTTTGTGGATTGGGCTTACATTAATAAATGACAAAACAAAACATAACTAATAACCGGTTAGCTTGGCCCAATCCACGAGCCCAATGACTATTCTAATACAATATCGAACACACATTACAAAGTTCCTAAACGTGAATGACCATCACTTTCTAACACATTATATTAAGGTTAACAAAAATATAAACACATAATTCTGCATTTAGTAACATGCAAGCATACACATGATTTACTAACATTATTTAGAGATAAGTCTTTATGAAAGTCATACCTCTATTTCAATTTGAGTGTCCCTTTTTGACGAGTTTTATCAATGGACAACTTCGGTTTCTTTGAGATCTACTCTCAGAATATGTTTACACAACTTTTGGGGAAAGTTATCCTATTACCAAATAATATTGATGGTTTGCTTATTTTCAGATTAACTAAACAAAATGACAAGAAAGGTTAGTGCATTTTGTAAGACAAAGTAAGAAAAATAATTAATGTCATCATCTAATTAATATCCAACAATATTCTTAAAACATGGTTTTTGTTATAGAAGATTTCCTTCTTTGTAGTTTTCAAACATACATCGGATCGTATCAAGTTTTTAAAGTAAAATATACCTAAGAAACTTGGTAACGGAGCTCGATGCCAATTGTGGAAAACTAGAAGGGAGGTTGAATAGTTTTGCCGATTAAAACTTCATTTTAAAGTATTTAGATTGAATTATGTCAATCTATTTAGATTGTGTGTTGGATATTGATAGATGAACATATAAGTAAGTAATACAAAAGATAAAGAGTAAAGGAACACAAAACCACGACACGAGTAATTATAGTGGTTCGCCACAAGGACACCTTCCTTGCTCTACTCCACCCCCGAGTACCCCACTCGAGAGTTTCTAAGCACTACACAACACAAGCTCCTTAATGTGGCGAGAAGCCTTCACAACGTCACCTACTCTTTATCCAAGACAAGGCTAGACACCGAGTTCTTCCATGAGGTAGAACCAAACCTATCACAACGTCGCTTACACTTTATCCCAGACAAGGCTAGATACCGAGTTCCATTACAAAGGAGGAAATACTACCCAACACTACACCACAATACAACTACCCAAAGGAGACACACTCCTTGTTACAACACTTAGAGAGGATATCAATATCCTCTAACCCAACCAACATAACTTGTACATTGATGCACCATATCGAATGTACACCTTTGACACCATTCACTAATGCCTTCAACACGACACTTCGACACCTTTCACTAATGCCTTCAACACGACACTTCTATGGAGGGAGGAGAGAACTATCAACAAGATGCACTTCAGGGTCTTGATGATGACGAAGCTTAGAAACTCATGACCTTGAACTTGTATGTCTTCGTGGAGGTGGTGATCTCGCTTTAAGATGAACCTAGATAATCACACAAACAAAAACTATATAGAATGATCCTTTGATCTGTGGTTAGTGATGTTAGAATACCGGGAGAAAGTATATCTAAGAGTGGTAGCGAGCAAGAGAGAAATGGCTCACTATTTATAGACAAAACATGTCTCATCGTCCCACGGTTCCTCGCGATCCTCACTAGAGGAATCCGGCTAGTACAACTCGGATCCGCTACCGGGTCGCTTTAGTCCAGATTGTGGGTTGCAAACCGGGTTATGGATTATGGGTATTGGATTATGGATACCCAACAAGATGCAATGTACCTAGTCATTGGGTTATGGATATTGGGTCATGGGTCATGGATTTTGGGTCATGGATCATGGATAATATCCAACATGACTTCATGCATGATGTCATGCAATGGTTCAAGGGTTATGGATCATGCTCCATGTGTATGGGTTATGGACTTTGGTTCTTACCCAACAAGATTCATTGTACCTAGTCAATGGATCATGGGTTATGGACTTTGGTTTTTACCCATTACAACATATACAAAGTACATATACATTTCTATAAAATGTAAACACTATTACTTGTTATACATATACATTTCTATAAGATGTAAAGAATATCACTTGTTAGTGTTTTATAAAAATGTCTTTGGTTTTATATAACTTATTTACTAAACATGTTTTGATGGTTTTAATATGTTTAGTAAAAGTGTGTTAGTAAACTATTGGCCCAACCCTTTACGTATTTTATTTATTTCGTTAAAATGATTTATGTTTGTTATCGACAAAATATTAGAAGATCGTAAAATATAAATAAACGTTTTTATGGTTTATTTGTATTAACAAGCACATTTTCCACAACCCCCCGAGGTATGCTAGCCATTCAATCCGCCATTTCTATAGTCATGCAAAGGGGTTTGATAGGTCCAAGATTAAGTCTATTACACATGGAAATTGGCATGATACTTACACTAGCTTCTAAGTCAGCCAAAGCATTAATGTTATATAAATCATGAATAGAACAAGGAAGAATAAAACTGCATGGGTCCTTCTCCTTTGGAGGAATTTGATTGAGGACAACGGTGAGCATCAAGGATTTAACTTGATTTCTTCTCCCATAACGGTAGGTTGCTCTCACGATGGAGCTAACATCCATGACATGGTGTTCGCCATTCGAGCTTCATCATCATTTTCTTCCCGCTTTGATTGGTTGGAGAAGCATGCAATTTCATCTTCCGAGTACCTGAAAGGGGTGTAAAGAGGTCTTTCATCATCATAGAATATAGCCTTGTAGGCTCCACCATCATTCCTCATGTTACTTTCCTGAATGTCATTTGCCAAAAGCCCAAGTTTTGCTTCAAGGTTCTTCAAGGTCTCGTCATGGGCTAAGAGATTAAACTTTATTCTTTCTTGAAAGCTTTTAAACAAATTATCCCTCTCGGTTTGCCTCTTTTCATCTTCTTCCAAGTATTTATTCATCGACTCCTCAAGTGTAGATCTCCTTTCCCCATAAGGAGCTCGGTTATCTCCCCTAGAGTAATATCCTGGGTGTCCATCACGATATCTACCTCCTTGAAAAGGTCTACCATCTCCATACTTGACCTCTTCGACCTGTCGATCATCGTTTTTCAAAGGAAATTCCTTGGCCAGTGAGCTCCTCTACATGTGTCGCATCCTACCTGTATATCATGCACATTCTCTTTAAGTTTCTTCATTTCCCTGCTAAGGTTTTCAATTTTATTAGTGATAGCCGCAATGTCATCCATGTTTCCACCCATACTTCTACTGCTCCCTCATTCATGCCACTTTTGAGAGTGGTCAACCATATTTTGGACAGCTTTCAGGGCATGAGTAGGAGTCATCCCATGGATCGGCCCTGAGAGTCGAGCATCTGCCTAGCTGTGATGTTGATGCCTTTGTAGAATATATTGACCTTTTGTTGGCTGTTAAGGTCATGAGGTGGGCATTCATAAAGGAGATCATTGTACCTTTCCCAAGCTTTGTACAACGTTTCATCACCTTCTTGTCTGAAGTTATGGATTTCCTCGAGTTGTTTTTCCGTTTTTGAAGGAGGGCAATATCATTGAATGAAATGTATCTTGGGAAGAGCCCATGTATCAACCGCCCGACGGGCAATCTATCGATCCATCTCTTTGCGGCCCAAGAAGTGTCATAGGAAACACTCGAGCATAACAACATCATTCGAGACTCCTAGAATATTAAAGAGGCTAACAATGTACTCCACATTTTCCAAATGCTCGTAAGCATCATTGGTCATGCTTCCGGAAAAGGGATTTGCTCGTAGCTCCCTCATGAATTGTGGCTTTATCTCGAACTGTATATCCACTCCGATAGCCGGCATAACAAGCCCCAACTGTAGGATCGTATATTTTATTGTGTTGATGATTCGGGTGGTCTTGGGAGATCAAAATACATGTTTTCCATTTTAGAGAGAGAAAGTAGAGAGAGAGAGGGTGTTCTTGCTAGAGGTTTACACAAATGAAAAATTAGATTGAATTGAGCACCACCCTTCCATGGATGGAAGGGTATTTATACTTTCAAATACTCGACCTCCTATCGGCCTCGGATCGTGGGATACAAGGGTAAAGACCCGTCCTTCCTCCACGGTGTTGCACTACGCTAAACTAAACTAATAACTAACTAATAAACCGATAAATAACGAACTAACGACAAGTATAGAGCTAACTTAAGCTAGATAACATTTGGGGTGACCGACTCTTCACTATGGAATTTTCTAATTCCTAACAATCTCCCCAAGGAGGTCACCCCATGTTTTACATTTTGAATCCTAGCATTCTATTTTATCTTTGTTCTTGAGCTCAGAGACTTCAATTCTTCATTTCAACAATCTTTGTGCTTTAGTAGTGATTCTTCAAAGTCCGAGTTGATTTGTACTTTTAGTGGAGGCCTTTAACCGATCCACATCTTTGATGATCTTCGAGCTTTCTTTGAGATCATCACCACAAGAAATCTCTCCGGATCACCCTTTATTGTGTTGCCATCATGTGAAGTTGTGACTTTTGGACCGACATGCTCACACTTTTGAATCATGACATCTTTCCATCGAGTAGCGGAAGCCTTATCGGTTCATGATATTTGCGCAGAAGCAGAAGCATAGTATAAAAATATCGTAACCGTGTTATGTAGATATGCACCACCATGATTTCTTCAATTAAGTGAGGTTGTTGTGAACATGCGGCTTTGGATTGACTCTCAATTCGATCACCGCAATTGTCGGGTGTACCGCATACCACGCTTAGCAATAAAGCGCACGAAAGTGTCTTTGATCACTTCGTTGAATTGAGGTACACGCCCACTTGCCCCCGCTGATCAAGACAAGCATCGCCTCGTGATCGTAGGATTCCTAAGAGTCTCCTTGACAGGTTTCGCAGATGTTCTAGCTATTCTCAAACCGAACGCCTCAAAGAAGACAACACGGTGTGAGTGAACCAAAGAAATTGAGATTCACCGATTGATGAAAATTGATTTGAAAACAATCGCGCATTGCTTAGAATAAAGAGTTTTGCAATACACGAAGGTTTTATGAGAAAGATCAATTTTCAATCAAAACACTTTTGTATTTGAAAATAGTACACAATCGACGTGCTAGTGAAAAGAAGAGATTCGCACATCGAACGGTTTTCTAAAAGTATTTTCAATCGAGATACTTTTGAATTTTTGAAATGATAAGTACACATTCGACGTGCTAGAGAAAAGAAGATTTGCACATCGAACGGTTTTTCCAAAAGTATTCGTCAATTCCATTCTTAACCAAGGTTGATTCAAGATTGAATTTCCCATCGTTTCTATCCGCTTGTCACAAGTTTGATCTTACGAGAAGATCTCACATGTCACCCACCAAGAGCTTGTTTGATGTTGGCTCTGAAGGATTTCCATCTTCATCGTGAATATTTTCATATCACTTCGGATGTTCCGCAATACCACAAGGATAATGCGAGGACTCTTAATATATACTTACTTTCCACATTGTGTGAAAAGCAAGTCTTCAAGAATTTAGTGTCCTAACGAGATATTGTGGATGATCTCTTGGCTCTAGACTCAATCGTGCATTTTTGGTTCTCGTGTCGGAGACTGGGAGAGGGTCTCCTTCTTCAATATCAACAATCTCTAAGAGAAAGTCGATAGATTATGTCGATTCCCGTGAGAATGAAACAAGCCCTTTTAAGAGGAACTTGAGTAGCTTGGGAAGTTTAGTGCAACGTCCATCGGGTCCATGACGCCTTATCTTCAATACCAGTTACCTTAGTAACAACCAAGAGTATATGTATTGAACCCGGTTTCGCCTCTAAGGTTGAATTGATGGAGGGCTATTTCTTTTCACCCTTTTCACATTCATTTCTTTTCATTCTTCAACCTCTTCAAGCTTACCGAGACTTCATAACTAGAACCTTGTTGGGTTTATTCCAAGACTAGCTCGGGCCTCATCCGCACTCTTCCCATTCCTCATTTTTCTCCTTTTTCAATATACCTAAGGACTCTACACTATCTAGTGGATTCTCCTCGGTAGATCCCTCGGCTCAAGGGATCGTGGGAACGAATACCTAACCTAACCATCCTTATAACACCATGCATAAAGTAAAATGGTCGGTCTTTTGGTATTGTTCATTCTTCCTTGAAACCAATTGAAAATCATTTGGAAAACAATCAAGGTACTTGTGATACGAGATCAAAACATATTGTACCTTAATAGTTTTGATCATTTAGAAAACCTCCCTCAACATGTGCGTATGATTTAGAAATTGATTAGCACAAGGAGGCAAGAGGACTTTGAAATATTTTCTTTGATCACAATTTTCATACGAAAAAGCCATTTGATTTTCATGGTAAAATTCTCCCTCAATATGTGCATAGGATAAGTGAAATCATTTTATCACATAGAGGCAAGAGTTCTTTGAAGCACATCCACGATTACAAAATCCATTTAAGAATCCATTTGAAAACTCAATCAAGGTACATTATGTTAAAACATAAAAAACTTTTGTACCTCGATAGTTTATTTTCTTTTAAATGCTCCCCTCAATATATGCTTCGAGATTCGAAAGCGCTTAGCACATACTGAGAGAGCAACTGCACAATTGAATCAAAACGATCACCTTTATCAAATTTCATTATTAAATCACAAATTCTCCCCGATCAAAAATATCAAACCCTTTGAGATTTTGGATCCCAAGTGATTTAATTAGGTTTAGAAAACATGGGAGAGAATGTGGCCTTGTTTAAATACTCATCCGGTTTTGATAAATCCTCCTCCTCAACATGTGCATTGTGTATATTGAAATCGTTTGGCACATGGAGGCGTGGAGTGCCTATAAAGGACTAAAACCAATCCCATTAAAACAGATTTGAGATTTAAATCACGATCTCTACCCCGATCGAAATATCAAACCATTTGAGATTTGTGATCCCAACCGATTTAAATCATTTAGAAAAATTGGGGAAAGACGTGGCAAGATTCAATTTTGAAAGATGATGATAAGGACCATTTTAAGACATTAAAGATTGTTAGTGTCGTATGATAGTTTTTAAGAGATCTTTAAGTAAAACAAAACAATTTCACAATCAAACAAGAATGTAAAAGATTTCATTTTGAAAGACCTTGATTCTAAAGAAAAATCATACCATGACATAACATTAAATCTTTAGATCACCACTTTTATTGTACAAACCGGACTTTTATGAAGCAATATTGATTGAAAATAATTTATTTTAAATCACTCTCCCCTCAATCCATGACCAAGTCGATAATTGAGTGACTTAAGTTTTGATAAAATGAAGTCCGTGATTTTCAAAATTAAGACCAATTTATTTTCAAAACAATATTTTTCCATTTTCAAAACAATATTATTCAAAGTTATAGAAAATTGTTATCATCACTATAAACCGTGCACAAAGATACGTTAGGTGGTTGAGAAGCTTCCGTTGTTGTTGTTGTAGGGTTGGAAGAAAACCGTCGCTAATGCAAGGAGACATCTTCTTCGCTGCATTTTGAATGCCAACCGAGGTCAAATTAAGCTCCGCTTTCTTCACTTACTTAAGAAAACCATCTCGATGCAAGAGACCTCTTACGCTGCATTTATGCCAACTCTCCATAAAGTCCAATTAAGCTCGCTTTCTTCATTTGTCAACCCAAGAAATAGTTACCCTTTCCTCTCGGCATCCAATCATCTTCAATTGTGGGATCCGGATCGGGAACATTCTTATAACCAATATACCGCACACGTTAGTGAACACACATACAAATATATGGTGGTCGACATCACCCAAACAACAATCGACTAATAAAAGTCAATGTAACATATCAATCGATCATATAAATATATGGAATAATGTGTACATCAAACTCTAATCATCTAATCCTAGCAATCATATCCTAGGCACCTAGTCCTTCAACATAGGTTAACATCATTTTACAAATAAGCATATTAGGATAATTAAGATAATCTTGTTAGATGATATAGATTTGAAAACATTCTCCCCTCAATCAATGACTTATTTTGTGAAAAGTTTAAAAGCTCAAGTCATTGATTGAGTTTTCAATTTTTAGTAAAAACTCGAAACCCGATTGTTGTTAAAGCAACTCATTTTACCACCATTTTGTTAAAACAACAAATATTTTTCTCAAGAATTTTAGACGGAAAAACATTTGTGTAGTAACAACAGTCCTTCGACATACTTTCCTCAAAGTGTTTTAGGATAAGTGCATGATATTTTGAAAATATGTTTAGCGTAGCACTTTCCTTTCTTGAAGAGCGGGTTGCTATCGTAAATAATAGCAAGCCATAGTTTAAGCACGGGTTACATCAAGTAATCGCAAGCCATTATATGAAGCCCAAGTTACATCAAATAATAAGCCATTTTGAGACATGTTTAGAAAATAATATTTACACCTCCTCGCTCAAACTTCATCTATGGTCCCGTGCCATTATTGAATGACATTTCTAAGACCGTAGATGTTATCGATACTGTAAGAAATGTCTAGGAAAACATATTTATGGAATTTTCAAATTTTTGATTTTTTGGCTTTTGTTGGTTTTATATTTTTCTATTTTCTTTTCTTGGTTTTATATTTTCTATTTTGTTTTGTTGGTTTTATATTTTTGTATTTGGTTTTGAGATAAATATATACAAAGATAGAGTAGATGATATAGTTAAAGAAGATGATGATACGAGTAAGATAAGGATATCGAATGCGACCCGTCAGAAGATAGAATTCATCATCTCTTAAACATCCACCATCAAAGCTTCCAAGGGCTCTTGCATTGAAGAGAGAAATTGAACCATCCGAAAGTGAGACTTTGCGCACTCACCCCAAACCGAAAATCCATAAGATGAGCGATTCAAGCTCTATTTCAAGCTTGCCTTAGCCGTGCACATAAGCACACCACTATCATAAATCCATTGCCCATTTAAGACCGATAATCAAGGATCTCCGTCGGGTTATATCATCCATAAGAATAAAGAACGATCATCCCACACATAAATAATCTTCTCAAATTTCATAACCACCAAGTCGGCGCGATCCATTCCAAAAGGTGTCAAGAGAACACTTCCCCAAGTAGTTGAGTTGTTGCAATGACCTCTTAGTATAATGCTCAAGAACTCTCCCAAATACACTTCATGAGGGAATGAATAACACCTTCCCATGTTCACATTTTTCTTCCTTGATGAACGTGTATGAAGCTCAAGAACCCAAGTACACCAATATCAAAGAACTCTCCCGAATACACATCATGAGGGCAATGTAGAACACCTCCCTATGTTCACATCTTTCGTCCTCGATGAATGTGTATGAAGCTCAAGAATCCATACCAATACACAAGGAATGAATCCCAACATTGAGAAGCGCACTAAGTCATCGATAACACCTCCTCATGGATGTCAACACAATTGATTATATCTCTCAATCATCGATTAAGCACTATGAAACAAATCATCCCCAATGTACACAATCTCTCTCCCGTGTACCTCTTTAATCTTCGAAACTTTCTAACATCTCTTCCCCACATAGTTGGAATAAGAACACTAAAGCCTTGATGAGTAAAACCTTGAGTTTCTCTCGGTCATGACATTTGTTTTCCGGATATCTTCAATCACTTAGAAGTATTAAGTTCATCAAGTTTACTCGCCATGAGTCAAACCTTGAGTTTCTCTCAGGTAATAACATTTGTCTTCCGAGATATCTTCAAACACTTAGAAGAGTTAAGCTCATCAAGATTACTCGCGTTTAGATGTGTGTCTCCTTTCCCTTCTCGGGTTTTGATGCTTCGTAATCAAGAACTCATTGAAAACCCAAATACTAGAAATTTGTTGAGAATATTGCTTGAATTCTTTGTGAGAATCAACTTGTCAAGACTCTCCGACTATTTATATCAACCCTTCAGACAATTTGAAGTGACCATCAAGAAGAAAACCCGCTATACCATACTTGAAATCAAGTCAACTTCCCATATTTGTATCTTAAGCTTGCACCTAATGATGGAAGAACGGTGTAGAGAATTTATGCTTTAAGCAAATCTCTAAGTACTCACCGCCCAAACAAAGTATGAGACATTAACACCTCTTGCGATTATCCACACCGTCATATGCGTGTGACATCGAGTAAAACAAAGTAACTCCTAATTGTGATAGTTAACCGTGTCTTCAACCATCCACCTCGATCACGGTAACTAGATAAACCAAGTCTTCAACTCAAATTCTTAAGCCCGAGCAAGTTATCAAATAAAACACGCCTTTGTGAAAGTCAACTTCAATCTCAAATAAGTGATAAATGATTACCTCAAGTAATCACCTTGTGTCACATGTCCAACAATAGTCAATATCAACGTCTCGAGTAGTCATCGCTAAAGAATATGATCAAGTCTAATTGGGATTAAATTCGACTTATCACTCTCTCCCAATTAGTGCTCTCCCTAAACCGATAACTGCTTGATAAATGCCATGAATTAAGAAGAAGTCTTTAGATCGTTAAATGCAACTCGCCTTTAGTCTTCTAACATGTAGCGTAATATGTAGAACCGATCAGAGACTCGACCTTCTTCAAGATTGTCCATTGGGAATAGATAGTTAACATCTTCAACTCATCAAAAAAGAACATCACCAAAAGCATCCCAATCAACTTACATCTTGCAAATCCCTTAACTAAAATCCCTCCCAATCAAACAAGAATGTAAAGATGTTCATCAAGGAAATCAAGAATCAGCAAGAACGAACACACAAAATGGTAATACCAAGCAAACAATCACATCAAACAAGAAAAGAGAGGTTGTTCGAATCATCATGTTGATGTATACGTGAAGCATTAACCTAAGCACTTTGTCAATAAACTCATCAATCCGAGTGAAGATGTCAACCAACGACTCATAGAAGAAACTCCATGTAAAGATTATCCGATAAGAAGAAGCTCGGTTCTTACATGAGTTTAGAGCCGTATGACCATTTAAATTCTCAATTAATAATCAACCATGCAAAATTTCACACTTTTCTCCCCTCAAGAATTGCATACGGAGATGCCATTCTTGATTAAATAAGTGAACATTATCCAAATGTAGTCTATTCACACTTCTCCCCGCAAAATCCGCAGATGTCACCATCGTCATTATAGTTGAGAAAGTGGAATCGAAAACAATCAACAAAGAGTCTGGTTCACTTGATGACCAAGCGCATGGAAAAGTATGAAGCATGTTGATGAGAATGGTCATAATAGAAAGATTTCTCTTCTTAAGATAAAGCGCATCGAAGATAAAGCATGAATCAAGTGTTCATACGATAAGAAGATTTCAAAGATAAAGCGCATACGCACTTTTCTTTTCTTTGAGAGAGGCACAATCGATGAGCATGAAGATTTCTGTGTTCAGTAGGCGTCGCCATAAATCTCTATTTTCATCATCTCTTGGCAAAACATGTAATCACCCCATTATCATTCAAGAGGCTATTTGTTGTGACAATGATGGAGATAACCCAATATGATGAATTTGACCACAAGTAAACTAACCCGAACTCGTGACTTAAACTTGCACATATGTAACAAAGAGCGGTGCCGAGAATTCATGGTCCATTGAATCTCTTAAGTACTCTATACTCTTCAACCAACCAACCATCAAGTAATAGACGACATTACCTCTTGAGAATCCACAATTGAATGTGACACCGAGCACTACAATGTAACTCCTTAAAGTGATAGTTATTTTGTAGTGGTATGAGCCCAATTCCCCAGTGGTAAAAGAAAAAGTAAAGACACCCAACAATAACTAGATTTCCAAGTCTTCGCTTTTGATAATAAGCTCGAGCAAGGATCATGAAGAATCTTCATCCAACCATCCCCGATACCTTCGGATACTAAGTACACTCGCCGTGATAATTTACTTCAACCTCAAATAAATAATATTGAATTAACGCCATTGTCACATCCTTTGGTTAACCGCTCAAATCTAGCCTTCTTTGACATTTAAACGAACTCGATAATGGTTTCATCCCGACCATGGTTAAAAGCACATAACCCCGTAAAACCATGTAATAACCAAAGCGCTCAAGATAACCCAAACACACATCCAATTCATGAAGTACACCCTTTTATCCTTCTTTGAAGAAGAAACCGTAGCACCAAAGATCGATAAGATCCAATTACACTTTCTCTTCTCCAAGATGGTTCCATCATTACGGGATTTTACAACTCTATGATTTAAACCGAGAAATAGTCCTTTCGCAGGATTTTACAAAACCAAGAATAAACCGTAAGATAGATCCGAAATGCACTTTACAAATACCGGGATGTTTCCATTGTCACGGATTTTACAAGTCTATGATTTAAACCGAGAAATAGGTTCTTTCATGATTTTTACAAAATCAAGACAAAACCGTAAACAATATCGCTTTGAATGTTTTATGACAACTTTGGTTTCGTGAATAATCGTTTTTAGGGAACATGCGTTGGTTCATCAATGGTTCTTTTATCCAACATCAACAACATCATTAAGCATCCAATTCACACATTGGTAAACACATCATTCACGAGTTCATCGGCAATTCTTTGTGACCACCGGTGAAGTAAACCCGATATACCAAACTTGATCATGAGTAAAATTCCCCATTTGTTACTTAAACTTGTACTAATCCTTGTGAAGAAGAACGGTGTACCCAATGTACAAGACCTCTTGACATTCTCAATCGAGTGAAACACCAAGTGATGGCTACGTTGTGGGTTAAGCGAGAAAGAATCACAAACGTAACTAAATAGCCAAGTCTTTATCACCCTCTATAAACGCCCAAACAAGTCATCTTCACGGAAGGGTAGAAAGAAAGAAGACGAAATAAGTAAATGCGCCCGGAAAACCTCACTTCAATTCCAAATAATAAATATCGTTCAAATAACCCCGTAGTCAACATTCTACCAATAAACAATTTCAAGCCGTGACTAAACATTATCCATGAAAATGTATATACCAAAGTAACAATCTGCACAACCCATCAAATCACATCATTATACCCAATCTCATCATTAACAAATCACATAGTCAATCAAATCACTTAAGAAGCCCATGATAATCCAAATCCAACACTTCTCACGTTCAATTTCAAGATATGGTCCAAATAACTATCCAACTTATAATGTAACATCACATTAGGCTAACATTAACCGTAACACATGACAAATAATCACATTGTATCCATCAAATGTGAGACATTGGAACCGTTACTATCAACTCATATCAATAATTAACTTTCATCCAACTCATTAGTGATATTCAAAAAAATAAGTAACTCATTCAACGTCAATCTCATATCAATGATGTGATAACAACCTCAATTCCTCAGTAGCCTACTAAGAGTCCAGCAATCGGCCCAAGTTACAGTCATAAACGTTCAGCCCATGATCCAATGTGATAATATCATTCGGCCCATAAGTCACGCTCGGCCCATTGATAATACATTCAGTCCGGATCCAATCAATTGCATACCCTAAGACTTCGGGGGTTATAAAACCAACTTAATCACTCTTTAACCCTAAAATCCCTCACACAAAGTTACGCCCCATCTCTGCCTTCTCAATCAAACCCTAAAAAATAAATCCGCCTCTTCTCTTTATCCTCTCAACCAACACGCCACCAAGAACTCAGTTAACAAACCCTTAGTATTATCATCCGCCCCCATTCATAGAAAATACACCCACTTAATCTTACACACCATCAGCCAAACAAGAGTACTCCATTGTATTTCACACTCGTCTAATGTAACCTGATGAGCTCATTGAAGTCACGACCTCGCCACAGGGTTGGCTTGAGGGAGTTTGTGTCATCCACAATATCAATCAAACGCATCAAGGTAGGTACTTTTAATCATTGTTGTGATTAGATTGAACGAACGTTTGGCATGGAGATGACTTCATAGTTATATTCCTTGTCACTTGTTGTTCGGATAGTTAATTAGAAGCATAGACTTCATAAAACAATGGATCCGTGATGATAAATGATTGAAGGACAACCTTAGAACTTGTTCCAGTGATACACACGATGTCACTTTAATTAATCATGAATAATTTTTCTTCAATTATGTTCTTGTGAGACAGAGAAATACCGAACATGAAAGAGGAGTAACATAATTGTTATATCTTCGATTCCTTAAGTTCGAAAAGAGATGAAGCTTTGTCTTCAAAAATTTAATCAATGATGAGTCCCCCAATTTTTTCTTTCGAATAAAACCTTAAAGGTTTTGATTTGAGCGAAAGAATAAGGGCTTCTGAGATTCGTTTGTTTTCATTTCGTTTTCGTCTTGACATATGGATCTGTGATGTTGAATAAATTTCGTGAGTAATGATCTTTCAAAGGTCTTGAAGTTTTAATGAATACCACAAAGAATAAACTGAGATTGAAATATAGTTAAGTCGGATTTGATTTTTTTTTTTTTTTTTTTTTGTATTCATTTTAAGATTTGTTGTCTGATGATGGGTTAGTAATAACCAGAGGTTGGTTTGTTGTTATGGTAAAGGTATGTGGTATTTTGGTAGATGATGGTCTTGTATTCTCATTCTTCATTTCTGTCTAAGTCGCTAGCCTAAGTTGAGTCAAGTCGCTAGCCATTTATACAAAGCAAGTCGCTAGGTTTAGGATTAGAACCAAGTCGCTAGCTAATGAGCCAACTCGCTAGCATAGCCAAGTCGCTAGCATAGCCAACTCGCTAGCCTAGCCAACTCGCTAGCCTAGCCAAGTCGCTAGCCTAGCCAACTCGCTAGCCTAGCCAAGTCGCTAGCCTAGCCAACTCGCTAGCCTAGCCAAGTCGCTAGCAGCAGTTGACTCAATAGTCAACTCGCTTTGAAAACATTGTATTTGGACATCTTGTAAGGACAACTCGCTAGCATGAATAGATGAGTTTTCCGATGAGTTTTTCGATCGCCCGCCGACTTCAAATAAACCCAGAAAAGTTGCATAAAAGATGAAACTTTTTGACTGTTTTGACCATGAAAAGATACCAGAAAACCATTAAGACCACAAATATATGACCATATTGACTACAAAATATGCATAACAAGACTGATAGAAACAAGATTCTAAGAGAACCAAAACAGATTAAAACTGATATGACCATAAGACCATTTTGACCAAACAAAAACACATAAAGCTTGTTTGTAAAAACAGTTTACCCATAACAATGTTCCGACCATACGAATACACAAAAACAGCTTCAAACACGAATCAAAACCACAAGAAATCATCAAAACACAACAACCTTGGCTCTGGTACCAATTGTAGGATCGTATATTTTATTGTGTTGATGATTCGGGTGGTCTTGGGAGATCAAAATACATGTTTTCTATTTTAGAGAGAGAAGAGAGAGAGGGTGTTCTTGCTAGAGGTTTACACAAATGAAAATTAGATTGAATTGAAGCACCACCCTTCCATGGATGGAAGGGGTATTTATACTTTCAAATACACGACTTCCCATCGGCCTGTGGATCGGGGATACGGTGGGTAAAGACCCGTCCTTCCTCCACGGTGTTGCACTCACGCTAAACTAAACTAATAACTAACTAATAAACTGATAAATAACGTAACTAACGACAAGTATACGAGCTAACTTAAGCTAGATAACATTTGGGGTGACCGACTCTTCACTATGGAATTTTCTAATTCCTAACACCAACACTTGCTCATCCCGAGTCATTGTGAGGTATTCCTCGAGAGTGAGGTTGTTGATATCCACAACTGCCATTTTATCTGAAACTAAAAGTAAATCGTGAGAAAAACAAAAAAAATAAAACAAAAATAAAAGACTTAAACAAAAATCCTAATATAGCTCTCCGGCAGTGGCGCCAAAATTCTGATACAAGATTTCCAATCAGGATTTAAATTTTTAGAGTCTCGTCTACTTAAGGTCTACCTATTGCACTAACGAGCAGTGAACCCGGTTGTGCGTAGTATAGAGTGTGGGAAAGCTGAGGTCGTTCCCAAGATCTATTTAGTTTTGGATCCTATTTAAGTCTATTGTCACGATTTTAAAAGAGATAAATATTTTGAAAGATTAATTAAACTAATAAGCAAGAAATAAAATGTGGAAATTAAATGAGGTTGTAAACAATAAAGATAAAGTGTGCTAACCTAATTATTCATCATATCATGTATGTCTATGTTTTCTAATTATTACTTCCTATCGCTTCAAGTGGGGTTTTAATTCGCTAGACACCTTTGGTCAATTCGTCTAAGCCTATTATGTAACACCCCCAATTTCGAGATACGCAGCGGAATTCAAACTGGGTGTTACTTCATGGCACAACAGTCATAACAATAGAAAACGAACTCTAATGGAGTCGTTTTAAAATATTTATCATTTGATTTATATAAATATCAGAGTTTACAAAAATGAGGTCCCAAATGGTTCCGAGTTTACAAAATACATTAAATTGGTTTTCGAATGATAATAAAATTTATAGCCTTCTTGATCTAGTCCTCGCTCTTCCGTGCCAGCTTCCAACATTATGGACCTGAAATACATGCTTAAAACTGTCAACCAGTTTTCATTTATGAAATAATCCTAACTACTATCTTGGGATAGTCATCAAATCTTCTCGTCATTCCTTGGAAGTACTAGCACGATTAGATTTCAAGGATATCATTCCGTCATTCATTTTGATTTTAAACTAAACTTGACATCTCTACCTAAGAATAATGGTAGCGTACGCTACACTCTTCTAATCGTCAACATATCACATCATTATCTCGAACCCCATTGAAATTCGGTATGTAAAACTACACTGTATCACGTTTCTTTGAAACACTAGTAGACATAAACACTATACGATATAGCCTTCATCTGAAACCACTTAAGACTGATCAACTTTGGAAATGGTTTGGATAACCACTTGCCACTAGCAAGATTTTCCCTACAACGACAGTTTTCAAAATCATTACAAACCATTTCACATCAACAATATCTTACACCTTTGATTAACATGATTACCCTAACAACAACAAAACTATTCCATTTTGAGGCACTATATAGACGAAAGTGTTAGTTAACCATTTGATGTACTAAGGTGTTCAAATATCACCCACGAAACAACTAAGGAAACCATACAAATACAAATTAGGCTCCATGCGCAAACTATCACCAAAACTCCATGTTAGAAATTAAGGTTTTATTGATAGCCTCGATACAATAAGATATGATTCGTTTTGAGAATCGGGAAAAGCCAAACTTTAGGTATATTGGACTCTATAAGATTTTAACAAACCCTTTAGATTACCAACTTAAGCCACGACCAAAACTTAGAAGGTGCATAACACATTCTATGACCGAAACTTAAGAACGTAAAAAATTAGAATTCGAGATACACCCACATTTTACTAGACAATTCAACATCATATAACACACATTGAATTCCGGGACGGAATTCCCATTAAGGTGGTGAGACTGTAACAACGCGCATTTTTCAAGAAATTACTATTCACTTTCACTATTCATCCCGTAAAATTTTTATTTCATATTCTCGTGAGATAAATTATTTTAGTAATATCCTGAGAGTTCGACAATCGTTAGATCATTTTCACAAAAGTTATTAAGAAAACATCGTTTTAAAGTTTCATTTTGGTCGGAACACCATTTCAACATCCCGCGCATATCGAAAACCAACTCTGACAATTTTCCTCTCATCAGATGAATTTTTAGATCACTCATGATTAATTTGAGAATTTTTAAGATTTATTTTTATGTTGCCAAATAAACCCAGCGCTGAACAAAACTAAACTTACGTTTTAAACAATTCTACTTACATCCAGACTTAACGATTCCTGCACTGTGTTTCTAATATGTTTTTGACACTTTTACATTTTTTGGAAAATTCAAACTTATTTCCCTCCTCCTTTGACCATAAAGGAATTAACCTTGTACGTTCTATATTTTTGCTTAAATCGCATAACTTTTAAACTTCACAAATAACTGTTAAGTTATCCCGAGTATGACGAAAAACACATTTTGACATCTCATATCACTTTTAGACTATTTTTAGTCTACTCTAAATAAATTCACGGTCGTTTCCACGAAATTTAGTTCTTTTCGATAAGCTACCCAATTACGTGTTTTGACCCGTATTTCCGGCTTTAAGCGGCGTTTTGCACCCAATGAGACTTATCACCCATTTTATATTTTTATATGGAGTATAATGATGAGTTTAATCATTCCTATAAGTTTCATATTTTTACGATACCCGGTTTTACGTTTTGTAAACTAGCGAACTACGGTTAGCGGTTATCGGGACTAAACGACCTCAGTAAAACAAGATAATACCAAAAATAAGTACCTAGTCACCCTAAATATGATATGAACGTGTATATATGTGATTCACCATGCCATGTGCCTAAGTGATAAGCCTTGGACTTTAGGATACATTCATATGTAAGTAAACTTCTAGCTAAGCTTCCAAAATATCCCAAACTTACACCTCCTCATCTACACCTTCCTAACACCTTCCTAACCTCCTCAAGACCTTATATAAACCCCTCCCCTCTCCTTAGGTCGTTCATACCATCAACATACACAAAACACACTTCATTTGCTTTTTACTTCAAGTTTTATTCAAGAAACATAAGCTCCATATCAATTCCAAAGTTCATGTTAAGCTTTGATTGATCCAAGTCCTAATTCCTTCCTTCCATTGGTGATCTCCAAGCCACACAAGAAGTGTTCTAGTAGAAGACTTCAAGTGATTTCCCAAGTCATCTCAACTTAGTATCAAGAGGTTGAAGAATTTGGAAGCTAGGGTTACTAGTTCTTGTTCTAGCTCTTGATCTTTGATGTTCCTTTCTTAAGTTGAAAGCCAAAAGTTGTAAGAATAACTAACCACCACTCTTGCTCTACATCATTTACATGTTTCATATTCTTAAATCTATGCTATATATGCTCATATGTTGGATCATGATGTACAAAAATCTTTAAAACAAATTATAAGAACCTATATGTTAAACTTGGGTTAGTAAGTGTTTAAATGCTAAACTTTTGTACAAAGTTTCCACAAAATCGACCACATATAGATCTAATACTTTTCATATTCTTGTAGATAATATTAAAACAAAAACGCGTATAATTTGAATCACCCAAGCGGACACACGAGTCAAAAGTTATGACAAAAGAAATTAGTGAAACTAAAACATGAATCGCCAAATAGCTTCTCGCCTAAAATCTGAAATTTTTAGAGGCCCTTCCGTCCGAATCATCAAAAGTTAAAATCGAAAGTTGTCGAAACGACGTTTTCCTTGATTACAAAGAAGCTCGGACCTTGAAAACGCTAAACAGGCCATAAATCTTTCAAAAAGAACCTGCCGTAAATATAGTCACATAACTATACTTTTGTCACAACTAAAAGCAAACCAAGAGGCCTAATGGCCATAAGCCAAGACCACGGCTACGGCTAAGGTCAAAGCTAAGTCTCAAGACCATGGTAGTCAAGACCAAAGTCACGGAAGGCCATGGCTAAAGCCTCAAGGCTTGTTTACCCAAGATCGTTAACTAAGGTAATCATATTTTTGGAGCGAGAACTTGTAAGAACATGATAAACTTATTTATATAACAATCTTCACTCAAAACATATATTGTATCTACTAAGTGCTACAATAGTAGGGAGCTTCATGTGAGGGGTTTCATTTGGGTAAACGTTTGACGAGTTCTTGGTTCTACGATTTAAAGTGTCCTAGCTCCTAACGCCATCGCATGACCTCTGAATTATGATGGCCCGAACGGTAGTACGATATCTATAAACTAAACTCGTTTTCACAACTAGACCATTTCTATAAACAACATACACAAATACCATGTACTACATCATGATCAACATAGAGACGTATATAGGATGGTTTATGTTTTCCTAAACATTATTCCAAACCTAAGTCGCAACATCCTATTCTAGGTTGCTCGTAGAAGTTCTCACGGCATATCCATCATTCTCATTATACATTTGATATCATTTATTAAGGTGAGTCATAGCCCCTACTCTTTTAATACTTGTTTTACAAACTCTTTGGGGGAGATACATGCTCAACTATTTTCATTTACTTTTATAAGTACTTTAAACTTTTACTGATTACCGTGAGTTCATAGCCCCACTTTTTATTACTTAATTGTTTTACAAACCCTTGGGGGAGATACATGCTTTATTTTAAACCGAACACATTGCTTTCAAACTGTATGCTTATCTGATTGTTTTATTAGCACTAAGTTACCGCATTTGCCAAACATAAGTCCCTAAATCATGAATCATTAATCACTATGTGAGAGTGGGCGCGAATATTGTGAATAGATCTATTGGGATTGACGAATCCCGTTTGTGTTGGCCCCATTAAAGGCAAACAAACGCACTATATTTGAGTAACATTGGTAAAATGGCAATTTTACCGATAGAGGCACTTACACGACATTTTCTCCAATTAATTTTGGGACACGTTAACGCCTTGATTGCATGATGCTTAGTCTAATAATAACTGTTTTGGTTTTCAAACCCTTGTTGTGAATTTATAACTCACACTACAAACATAATGTGTTCAACCATCAAACAAACTCTATGAATTCACTCAACCTTTGTGTTGATGATTTTAAGCATGTATTTCAGTCCATATTATACGAGGTCGGCACGGAGGAGCGAGGACTAGATCAAGAAGGCTATAAATTTTATTATCATTCAAAATAAATTTAATGTATTTTGTAAACTTGGAACCAACTGGGACCTCATCTTTGTAAACTCGATATTTATATAAATCGAATGATAAATCTTTTAAACGACTCCATTAGAGTTCGTTTTCTATTTTATATTTGTTGTGCCATGAAGTAACACCAGTTTAATTTCGATCGTATCATGAAATTGGGTACACTTCTTCTAATCGTCAACATATCACATCATTTTCGAACCCCATTGAAATTCGGTATGTAAAACTTCACAAGATCACGCTTCTTTCAAACACTAGTAGACATAAAAACTATCGATATATCTTTCATCCGAAACCACCTAAGACATGATCAACTTTGGAAATGGTTTGGATAAACCACTTGCCACTAGCAAGACTTTCCTTACAATGACAGTTATCACGTCATTACAAACCATTTCACATCACCAATATCTTACACCTTTGATTAACAATAGTTACCCTAACAACAACAAAACTATTCCATTTTGAGGCACTATATAGAGCGAATGTGTTAGTTAACCATGTCTTTGGACTAAGGTGTTTAGAGATCACCCACGAAACAACTAAGGAAACTATACAAATACAAATTAGGCTCCATGCCACGCTATCACCAAAAACTCCATGTTATAAATTAAGGTTTTATTGATAGCCTCGATATAATAAGATATGATTCGTTTTGAGAATCGGGAAAAGCCAAACTTTAGGTATATTGGACTCTATAAGATTTTAACAAAACCCTTTAGGTTATCAACTTAAGCAACATGGTATATAATACATTCTATGACCAAAACTTGAGAACACAAAGATTAGAATTGGTATACATCCACATTTCCCTAGACAATTCAACATCGGTACACACCTCAATTCGGACGGAATTCCATTAAGGGGTGAGGCCAACCACCCGCATTTTAGGTTACTTTTTATTTTCTAGAATTTACTATTCACTTTTACTATTCAAATTCACTATTCATCTCGTAAAATTTTAATCCACATTCTCGTAAGATAAATTATTTTAGTAATAACACGAGAGTTCGACCATCGTTAGATCATTTTCGCAAAAATTATTAAGTAAACATCGTTTTAAAGTTTCGCTTAGACGGTCCACCGCTTAAACATCACGCTTAACTAAAATCAACCACGATAATTTTCCTCGCATCGGATAAATTTTAGATCCTTCATGATTAATTTGAGAATTTTAAGAATTATTATTTTAATATTACCAAATAAGCCCAAATAATGAACAAAACTAAACTTATGTTTTAAACAATTCTACTTACATCCGGACTTAACGATTCTCCTTCGTGTTTCTAATATGTTTTGACACTTTTACATTTTGGAAAAGTCAAACATATTTCCTCCTCCTTGACCATAAAGGAATTAACCTTGTACGTTCTACATTTTCGCTTAAATCGCGTAACTTTTAAACTTCACGAATAAGCGTAAAGTTATCCCGCGATGACGAAAACCATATTTTGACATCTCATATCACTTTTAGACTAATTTTAGTCTACTCTAAATAAATTCACGGTCGTTTCCACGAAATTTCGTTCTTTTCCGATAAAGCTGCAATTACGCGTTTTGACCAGTATTCGACTTTAAGCGCGTTTTTGCACCCAATAAGACTTATCACCCATTTTATATTTTTATATGGAGTATAATGATGAGTTTCATCATTCCTACAAATTCAGATTTTTACGATACCCTGTTTTACGCTTTATTGCTTGGGTTAGCGATTAATCGGAACCAAAACTCACTCCGTAACCAAGATAAGATCAAAACTAACCACATAAGTCATCTTATCTCTTCCATGACAGAACTTAGGGGGAGTCATCATATTGGTGGCATCATCTAACCTTGGTTCATTAAGATCATTACAAGTGTCCTAAACCTAACCATGGTTAATATTTAACCCAATATATGGTTAACCAAACTTACCCTCCTATAAATAGCAAGTGAAATACATCCTAAACACCCTCATAAACTGAAATGGGTCGTTCATATCATCAAACCCTCATATCTTCCATAATTTGTTCTTAAACTCCAAGTTTATGCAAGGAAGTTCCAAAGATCAAGCTACTACATCAAATCTCTAGCAAGTTTAAGTGATCTTCTTGAGTTTAGATCCACTCAAGTCACTTAATACTTCATCACCAACTCTTCAAGATTGCAAGGGTGCCAAGGTGTGAAAGCTAGCTCAATCCAAGTCCTAAGTGTTCAATCAATGTCCGATCCTTACTAAGTTACTCCTTTCTTATTGAAAGCCAAAGTTGTAAGAAACTTATCACCACCATCATCTCATCTTTATTATTCATAATCTTAACTATTTCATGCTATATATATAGTTACTATGTTGATTCATGATGTACATATACTCAATCACTTATTTTAATTCACATATGGTCATAAAAGTAACAAACTAGTAAACTAGTCATAATCTACATGTGAGACCATTAAAAACAGTAATATAAGGACTTTCTAACTTACATAATATGGTAGAAAATATAAAAGGTAAACATAGCAATTTGAATCACCCAAAGCGGACAAACGAGTCAAAAGTTATAAGCAAAAGAATTTAGCGAAACCTAAACGCCAAAGCGCCATGTATAAGTCATTATGGTTCTGTCTTTTTAAAAGTGGTACTTCTGGTCCGAATCATCAAAATTTAAAACACGAAAGTTGTCCGGAACGACGTTTTCCTTCAATAACAAAGAAGCTCGGGCCTTGAAAACGCATAAATAGGCCAAAATATTTCAAAAACAGAAACTGCCGTAAATATAGTCTCATAACTATACTTTTGTCACAACTAAAAGCAAACCAAGAGGCCTAATGGCCATAAACCAAGACCACGGCTACGGCTAAGACCAAAGTTGAGTCTCAAGACCATGGTAGTCAAGACCAAAGTCACGGCAAGGCCATGGCTAAAGCCTCAAGGCTTGTTTACCCAAGATCGTTAACTAAGGTAATCATATATATGAACGCATTTAGAACTTGTAATAACCAACTTTACAATTTAGAAACTTGTAAGCTTTTCTTTAAACACTTGTGATATAAATTATGGCGATATTTGTAATAACCATTATGATTCCTAATCAAAACCAAACAACCTTGTAACTTGTGTTTACAAACCATATGACACTTATGATATAAATAAAACTTATGTTTTATCTAATAAGTGCTACAAAACTAGGGAGCTTCATGTGAGGGTTTCATTTGAGTAAAACGACGACGAGTTCTTTGATTCGATTTAAAGTGTCCTAGCTCCTCGACGCTTACTATATGACCTCTGAATTATGATGGCCCGAGCGGTAGTGCGATATATATAAACTATACATTTTCACAACTAGACCATTTCTATAAACAACATACACAAATACCATGTACTACATCATGATCAACATAGAGACGATATAGGATGGTTTATGTTTTCCTAAACATTATTCCAAACCTAAGTCGCAACATTCTATTTTAGGTTGCTCGAGAAGTTCTCACGGCATATCCATCATTCTCATTATACATGTGATATCATTGGTGAGTCATAGCCCTACTCTTTTAATACTTGTTTTACAAACTCTTTGGGGAGATACATGCTCAACTATTTTCATTTACTTTATAAGTACTTTAAACTTTCTTGATTACCATGAGTTCATAGCCCCACTTTTATTACTTAATTGTTTTACAAACCCTTGGGGAGATACATGCTTTATTTTAAACCCAACACATTGCTTTCAAACAAAAGCGGGCTCAAGTATCACAACGTATTGAGGCGTACCAGATAAAAGCGGGCTCAAGTATTATATACTTGAGGCCCGCACAACTATATACTTATCTCGATTGTTATTAGCACTAAGTTTCCGCATTTGCCAAACTTAAGTCCCTTAATCATGAATCATTAATCACTATGAGAGTGGGCGCGAATATTGTGAATAGATCTATTAGGGATTGATTTAATCCCGCTTGTGTTGGCCCCATTAAAGGCAAACAAACGCACTATATTTGAGTAACATTGGTAAAAATGGCAATTTTACCGGATAGGCACGCACCGACATTTTCTCCAATTAATTTTGGAACACGTTAACGCCTTGATTGCATGATGCTTAGTCTAATAATAAGCTGTTTTGTTTTCAAACCACCGGTGTGAATTTATAACTCACACTACAAACATAATGTGTTCAACCATCAAACAAACTCTATGAATTCACTCAACCTTTGTGTTGTGGTTTTAAGCATGTATTTCGTGTCCATAATGTTGGAAGTCGCACGGAAGAGCGAGGACTAGATCAAGAAGGCTATAAATTTTATTATCATTCAAAACCAATTTAATGTATTTTGTAAACTCGGAACCATTTGGGACCTCATTTTTGTAAACTCGATATTTATATAAATCGAATGATAAATATTTTAAAACGACTCCATTAGAGTTCGTTTTCTATTATTATGATTTGTTGTGCCATGAAGTAACACCGGTTTGAATTCATTGCGATCTCGAAATTGGGGGTGTTACATATTAGACATAGATTCCTACCCAAAATCAAAGGAATTACCCTTTGAGGTGACGAGGTTCCTAGTAACCTATGCTAAGTCATTAAGTTCCCTACATGCAAGATTAGAAATAATTTGTTCCCGGGCGCTAGCATCTTAGACACACATCTCTAACTTTTTAAGTTCCGCCTTCCGAAAGGTGATCCTTTGGTCAATTCGCACGAGAGTGATTGATAGTCCTTTGGCCAATTCTTATCAACCTTAGCAACCTACTTCCCTAGGTCCTTTAGTCAATTCTCCCAAGCAAGCACAACTGGGATTAAAAACTACCAAAGTAAGGGTAGCTACCAGCGAACTATGCATGCATACACTAGAAACAATAATAGAAGTGCTAAAACATAAACAAAACAATAAAGAAATCATAACTAGGCTAGCACCAAAGGTGCTTAGCCGATCATATTAAAACAAACACTCAATTTAATGTTTAACATGGCGAATGAAGACATGAATCAAAATGTAATGAAATAGGAATCGCTAAAGCTTATCGATGATATGGTGTGACTTCTTCCTTGGAAATAGCTCCGTATGCTGAATAAGATCTGCCTTTAGGACCCACTTCACGTTCTCTGACTTTTTGTGGTGAGTGAATGGTTACAAATGCAGAATTTAGGGTTTGTATTTGTAGGCCCGATCATGTTACGGCGTAACTTAAATATGCTCCTATATCAAATCTCGGTGTGATGGTTATGGCGTAACCTTAAGGATGGTTACGCCGTAATCCCTTAAGCTCCGTTGTAAACTCAATAAGTGGCTACGTCTTAATATTCAAAGATCCCATCAAGACATTCGTAGTGCTGGTTACGTCGTAACTCATGTTGGGGGTTACGACGTAACTGATGGAGGCGTGAAATTCTTTATAACCTAGATGGTTATGGCATAACTTGAGTTGATAGTTACGCCGTAACTGATGTTGACTTGGTCTTCATATTCGCATTCATAGCTACGACGTAAATGAGAGTGTGAGTTACGCCGTAGCTTCTTCCATGAAAGCATACTAAGGTATAAATCATTAAAGTATATATCCAAACTGCGTCTCTTTAGCTCCTATGCTCATATATAACCCGAAAAGCGAAATATAAAGAAATAAGAGTATATATTCATATAAACAATATAAAATATGAGCATAATCGGGAAATTAACACTTAAAAATTAGGATTATTTGATGTTATCAATTGTGCATCAAATAGTTAATAAATTTCCATAAAGACAATTGATGACGTATAGTCTATATTCGGGTCACGAACCCGACCAAAGCCCATCACTGAATAAGCCCGGCCTGAATCGGCTCGCCCGATAAGTGTTTGGGCCCACGAAGGCCCAAGCCCAATGTTAATTACGGAATATGATATCGGATATCTCCTAATTATGGAGATAATCATTCCCCAACCGACTTAGGCGGGATACGCCGAAGGTTGAGGAACATGGAACCAACAAGGATTCCGTGTGTATATAAAGGAATTACATCCTCGTTAAAGTGCGATCTACAAACCCTAATTCTCTTTTAACCCTAAATCGATTACTTACTCTCGCGGAGGATAATCGTGGGAAACAATCCCACGGTAAGCCTAACGGTGTTTTCTATCTCTTAGTGCGCGGTTTCAAGCAACAATCATCAATTAGTACGAGTCGAGCCCGAACAAGAACGCCCAACTTTTGTATCAACAAGTGGCGCCATCCGTGGGACAATTCACTAAGAACTAAGAACTAGAATGACGAAGCATGGAAATCGCCGATCGCAAATGCAGATCTTACGGGAAAGAAGCGCATGTCGGTTCTGCTTCCAAGCAAACCTGCGGGACAACCAAAGATTGCTAAAAACCGAGGATCGAGGCCAAGATTTGGTCTTCCTACGGTGGAACCATGCTCGGGGACAACCCAAAGCCACGACAACCACCGCTAGCGCGGAGATCCATCACTCGCTCCTTTTGCCACTCCATTCCCAGCGGTGGAAACAAACTTCACAAAAGCACCTGGCGCGCCTAATAAAAATAAGGGTATAGTGGTAGAAGTCGATACTCCTACTCTGGAAGGGGTTGTGTCGAACTAGCGCCCGATGAGTTCGTATCACAAACCTACGAAACCTTGGCGCTCTCATGAAAAAGGAAGCAAAGAAGAGGTCGGTCGGTCCTGCATGCCCGACTCGATTTGGCCCGATTTTGAAACATCCCGCGCCGCCGGAAGGAGAAGCGCGGAGGATAGCCACCTACCCCGTGTTTAAAATTGGGAGGAGAATTGAGGAAGATGAGACATCCAACTCACAAAGATCACGGAAGAAAGTGAGGAGGATGAGCGGTGTACCGGTGTCCATGCGGACTTGGTAGTGGAAAATTCGTGATGCAGACTTGGGCGATACTCCCCAGTGATAGCCCTTCAAGTCCAGTGCTCGAGGACGATCGCAAGCGCGAAGAAGGAAAATTCATCCTCTGATAATTCCTCGGACAACGAGGACGATATAGGACATCTGGAAGTCCGTAAACGAGATACAATGACCAAGAGGAGGAAGATATATCCTCCCGTGGCGCCGGTCAAAGGGTGGATGCGTTCACCGGCGCGCCGCTGATTTCTCGAGAACAAAAGGAGGCGATGCACCGCCAGTATGAAAACCTATGGCGGAACAGTGATCTTGACGATCACCAAAATTTTTTGAATCGGCCGCTACAATTGAAAATTGGCCCACGACTGTATGGTGCCATATGTTCAACTCACGCTAGTAGGAAGTGCGCTGAATCGGTTCAACAAGCTTCCACCGAAGCATCAATGGTTTTGAAGAATTGAGAAAGGCGTTCCGCCTAAACTTTACTCAACGGAAAAAGTGTGCAAAAACCCCATTGAACTAGCGGTCAAGCAAAGACCAAGGGAATCCATAGCGCTTTTATGGAGCACTTCAAAGATGAATGCATGCAAGTTAAAGCGCCGCCTGAGGTGCTCAAAATTTCGTGGTTCATGAATGGGATCAAGAACCCGTAACTTATCAAAGGTTGAGCGACAAGATTCCCCAATCCTTTGATGAGGTCATGAAGCGACACGGTCCTTCGCCCAGGAGAGGCTGCTGCGCGGATAGCAAGAAAAGCTACTCGAACTACCGGTCCACGGGAACAACACGGGAGACAATCCACCGACCGGAGTAATAACCGTAACAGAATTATCGCAACTGTGGGACGGGCGCAACAATGACAAGTATATCCCACGACAAAGACTCCAAAGGAGATACTGCAATGTAAGGAGCAAACTTCCCAAGACCTCCACCAATGCGCACTTTGAGGATCGGGCGTGGGAGGTGGTCTTCGCGACTATCACGCATGTAAGGGCCACACTACTAATGAATGTGTCCACCACGCCACCATCGACAAACTAGTTAAGGAAGGTCGATCGACCATTTGGTCAAGAACATCAAAGAAGGAAAGATAGACAAAAGACCGAGAATAAGAAGGAAGGGCCCAAAGATAAGGTCGATACAATTTACATGATACAATCATGGCAAAGAGTAACTAGGCGTAAGGTCGACCAAGTTTTCCCATGGAAGTGCAATCACTTTCCTACATTAACTACTTAACAACACAGTGGTAGACCCGCTCATCATCGAAATTAATGCGGGGTCACGACATCCGCCGCATGTATGTTGATGGTGGAGCATCTGCGTATATAATGTCTGAACACTGCTTCAAACAAGCTGCGCCGGAGATACGCGGTCGGTTGAGCCCGATCCACGGCACCGATCGGCTTCACAGGAGAAAAGGTATGGCCTATGGGCAATTACGACTACTAGTTAGAGTAGGTATAACGACCACTCCACAACGGCATGGTGAATTTTATGGTAATCAAATCCCCTCGCCATACAATGGCATTATCGAAGACCGAGGATATCACCATACGCGCGATCCGTCTGAAACACTGGATGCTCAAATTTCCAAAGGGAAGGAGGTGTCGTTACCTACACAATGCCGCAAAGACCACCTCAAGAGTGTAACGATCACATACAAACGCACCCATCACAAAGACAAACAAGACAACCAAAACTCCAACGAAGGTAGCCATTCATCCCGATTACCCGAACGGGAAATATCGATGGGAGGATCGCTGTCGGACAACCAAAGCAGCGTGTGTCGCACTCTTGCAAAAGAACACGGACATCTTTGCATGGAGCCAAAACACATGACTGGGTGCCACGCTCAATCACGGAACATAAGTTGAGAATCGACAAGGATACTACTTCTCATGAAGGCGCGCCAGCTCGGGCGCGCTGCAGTGCAATCCCGCAGAGGTACACAAGCTAGTAGAGGCAGGAATCATGCGGGAAGTCTACTATCATGACTGGCTTTCCAACCCAGTTATGGTAAAAAAGAGCGATGGTAGTTGGCGGATGTGCGTGGGCTTCACCGATCTTAACAAAGCATGTCCACAAGACTGCTACCCATTACCAGAGATAGACTGGAAAATAGAGTCTTTGTGCGGATATCCATTAAAGTGTTTTCTCGATGCATACAAAGGATATCATCAAATCCAGATGGCTAAGGAGGACGAGGAAAACGGCCTTTCACACAGCAAAGCGTCTCGTTACACAAAAATGCCCTTTGGCTTGAAGAACGCAGCGCCACCTCTCGGTTAGTAGATAATGCTTTGAAAAGCAATGGGCCGCAACCTAGAGGTCTATGTTGATGACCCGGTCATAAAGAGCCATCTTGAAGATGAGTTAGTCGCGATATTGAGGAAACGCTCAAAACTCTACGAGATCAACATGAAGTCAATCCCAAAAATGTACCTTCTACGCTCTTGAAGGCATGTTCCTGGATACCTATTAGAACCCGACGGTATAAAACCGTGTCGAGAAAAGACTAAGGTTGTCATCGAACTTCCTTCACCGCGCGTTGAAGGAAGTCCAATCTCTCAACGGAAAGCGGCGGTCTAAACGATTCCTATCCAGTCGGAGACAATCATTACCCCTTTTCAAAACACTCAAGTGTATAAAAAGGTGATTTCGATGGACTACGGAGGCGAAGAGGCCTTCACGCAACTTAACAACTTGGCAACGCTCCCCGCACTTGTCGCACCGACTGTGGAAGATTTGATTATGTATTTATCCGCAAATCGATGGAGCGATTAGCGCGGTTGTTACTAACAGAATGGGATTCGGTACAAATCCTTGTCTATTTTGTAAGCAAGCGCTCAAGAAGACAGAGATGAACTATAGCGCCATGGAAAAATTAGTTACGCATTGGTGTTTGTCGCTAAACGGCTGCAGTACTTCCAAGCGCGAATAGCAAGAATCACGCACCAACCGATCAAGCAAATCATCTCCAAGCACGATGCATCGTGATCGATTGCAAAAATGGAGCGTGTTGCTCGGTGAGCACAACATCACATACAGACCATGAACTGCGGTAAAAGGGCAGATACTCATCATTGAAAAACCAGACACTGATGACGCACCTGCACCAAGTACAAAGGAACTACCAGATCCATGGATCTTGTTCACAGATGGATCCTCTTGCGTAGATGGGTCAGGAGCAGGCCTCATCCTCACAAACCCAGAAGGAATAGAATTCACTTACGCACTGCGTTTCGAATTCACAACAACAAATAACGAGGCAGAGTATGAAGCTCTAATAGCTGGACTACGCATTGCATCTTGAATGGGTGTACGCAACACGGAAGCGAACGTAGATTCGATACTAGTAGCCAACCACGTGTTGGGTGATGCGTAGCCAGGAGGAAAACATGATTCAAGACCTCGACAAAACCAAGGCATTAATTCAAAGCTTTGACAGTTTACCATCAAAGCGAGGTTCCAAGAGGGAAACCGCAAGGCGGATGCACTAAGCAAATAGCATCCATAAGCTTTGCACACCTATCCAAACAGGTGTTGGTGGAAACATTGAAAAGCAAATCCATCTCGAAATGGAAGTATCCACGGTAATAGAGGAAGAGCGGACCTCGTGGATGACAGATAGTAGAATTTATAAGCAAGGGAGTATTACCCCAAGAGCGGGAAGTTCAAACGAGCGCGCGCCGCAAAGGTTTGAACTTGGGACAACATCTTGTATCGACGCTCTTTCTTGCAACCATGGCTCCGCTTGTGTTGGTCCCCACAAGCAACCTATGTCTTGCGAGAAATCCACGAAGGTTCATGCGGCATGCATTCGGACCACGGTCCGTGGTGGCGCACTTTGGGGGGAAGAGCGCGCGGTTTAAAAAATCTGACGCCAAGCACACCCATTCCCCGCCAACCAAACCAAACTAAAAATTCGGCCCAGGCCTTCTCGTGGGTAGCTCGAGTCCCTTTCAGCCAATGGAGGAAAAGCCCTTGTCCCATAGCACTTCACCTGGTAAGAAACGAACAATCCGGGCCCGGAAACCTTTGAGGGAAAAATTGATTCTTTCGGGGGGAAACCTTAACGGAAAACCCGTAACCCCAAACCGGAAGTTAAACTCCGGGCTTTGGGTAAAAAAACCAAGGCTTGGAACAAAAATGGGGGAAAACCCGGGGACCAAAAAAGGGTGGAACCGGGTTCCGTGGGCCCGCTTCAAAAACCGGGGAACCCCCTTCCGCCTTGTTCCCAACCAGAGACGAAGCCAACTTCCCACGAAACATGGCAACCAATTGAGAATCATTAGGGAAGAAAGGCCAAAGGCTTTCACAAAACGTAAGGTAAGGATACAGCGCAAAGGGCCCCTGATTCCAGTGGAGCTACGGCCAAGATGGGCGGGGACACTTAAGCTTGGAAGTGGAAGGCCCATGGGACAACATAAAAGGAAAAGCTCATTTGGTTAACCCCGCCGGAAAAACCTTGGGTGCTACCATAAATGGTTACCCAAAAAAGGGCCCAAATTTTTAATGCCCAATTCATGTATTTAGTTTTTAGATAAGTTATTTATTTAAAAACTTGAAGTAAATAAACCCACTTTCTGAATCCTATTTTTTGTTACCTTCTTTAGCTTAAATTTTTTTCCCCAGGGGTTGCAAACATAAACCCCGTTAAAAGGAAAGAACCACTAAAACCTTGTTGATAAGATTGCAAACCCACAACACCGGATACATTTGAAAAGTTCTAAATTTAAGTTTTGTCCATCCCAACTTGAAATCCATATTCAGCTAACAACTTGGAACCAAACATTGTTTCAAAATTTTTAAAAACCCATTCAAAATACCCCAAAAAAAAAATACTTAAAATTTTCAAGATTATATTTCAACTACAATTTCTTTAAAGGGTACAACTTGATCCTTAAACTGCTTATCCGGACAAATGAAATCCCCACAAGTTGCAAAATAAAAGCACTTAGCAAAAGGGATTTTCAAAACACAAGTTTTACTTTTCTTCAAGTTAAACCTACCCAACAAGGTAATGGAAACTCCCCCGGCGGTTTCCAAGTATCCTTTCCAAAGCTTGCGGAACGGGGTAAAAGGGCCCCAACGGGGGGTCCCAACCCACCAAAACGGCCTTACCCTTTCCTTTTTCTTGGGACCTGTCGGCCTCCAAGACATTTTAACAAACTTCCTTCTCCAAACAAAGGTTCAAGTATCTTTGGGGGACCAAAAACCCAAGAACCGCGGGTTTCGAAGTTCCTGGGCCTGACTTACCACGAGCCGCCTTTACTCCTTCCATTATTACCCCATGGGGTAATCGGCGGCCCAACAAGAACATTGGCTCCAAAGTTAATTTTGGGTAACCCCATCTATCTCCAAAGTTATCCTTTCTTTCCTGGCACCTTTTGTCCGCCCATGAAGTTTTTCCCCCCCTTCCACCCCGGGCCCCCTCTCCCCAAACCTTTCCTCCCCCGGGAAGTTCCCAAGGAAACCTGGCCTTGGCCTTGGCAACAAGGAAGGGTGGGGTTCCTTAACCTAGCCGGTTAATCTTTTCCCGCCCCCCACCCAAATACCAAAGTTTCCCGCGGTTAATCCTCTTCCCTTTCCAAATTAGGCCCCGGCCCATCCTTTTCCCAGCCTGACGTGGGGGCCCACCCCCTTTTTCCTCACCCTTTTAAACACTGATTCCCTTTCCTCCAACCAACCCGAAACAATGGCCGATCCCTTTAGGCCGGGCCTTTACCGAAAAGAGTTTATTTCCCAAAAGGGGCTTTTCAGCCCAATCTTCAACCGCTTTTTTTAGCCCCCTCCCTCCTCTTTTTTTTTCCCACCCATGGTGTGGGGACCCGGGGGCCCCCTTTCCCCCCCAAAAAAGAATTCTTTTTACCAAAAGGGGGGTAAAATTGAGACTCCTCTCGGGCTCAACCCAAGATAGCCATCATGGAGGATTCCCGGGCACGGGTTTTCCAAACCAATTTCCCCCCTTTTTAGGGACTCTTCTTTTTTAAGGGGGCCCGCCCCGGGGGGCAGGGATGAATTGGCACCGGGCCCGGCCCATCCACGAACCTCCCCTTCCCAAATTTTCGTGGCCCAAGACTCAGGGAAATTTCCCCCGGGGCGCCCATTTAATAACGGGAAGCGCCCGGTGAAATCCTCCTCCGCGTTTAAAAAAATGGCATAAGCGTAAAGGAAAAGAACGCTTTAATTAAGAAAGGGATGGGGAAAGGGAACCCCGGCCCCCCAAAGGGATTGGGATCTTCCGCAACCAAAGTTTAGTAATGCCCTTGAAAAATTTCTATAGAAAAAGGGGATGGGAGCCGGACCTAAACTTGATCCTCCCCCAAATTTCAACAATGTCCCCCGGAAAAAAAACGCGGGGAAACCCCCACCCTAAAAGTCCTCCGTCGAGGGGCCCCGAAATGTGGGCGCCAGGTTTTAAAAACCCCGGACCCGGGTGAAACGTGCATAGTTAACCCCGGAATGTTAACCTGGGGTTTGATTTGGCCCGTTAAAGTCATTGCGAGAGTAATTTAATAGCAACAAATGTTGGGACCTTATTGCCTTGAAAAACCCTTTCCCTTTTTTCCTTTAAATTCGCATCATGTGGGCCCAAAACCCCCCGGGGAAATTCCGGGTAAATCAGAAGCACCCTCGCTTTCGATAAATGAAACCGGACCATGGTGTTATTTTTAAAAAGGGCGAGCGGACCCGAAATATATTTTCCCCCAAAGAAAGGCTTCAATGGTGGTTTTTTTTTACCGTGGAAAACAAAGAAATGATCCCAATATTTTTCATCCCCGGAAGGGCCGGGATCCCATAGACCAACAGGGGCCCCGGATTTAAGATAATTTTTTACCCCCACAAGATAGAAACTCACAAATGTATATAATCGATACATACAGCCTTAAGACACACAATCAAATAATCCTCTTATTCCTTTGACCCCAACCCTCCACTGTTGATTGTGATCCCACTGGCCGAGTTGTCCCAGTTGATACCTCACTTTTTTGTGTTCCAACTGGCTGACTTGGCCCTGCTGATACCTCTATTGCTTGTGATCCCACTAGCTGAGTAGTGCTTCCTAATACCTCATCTGGTACGCTTTCCTTTCTTGATCCACTACCCTTCTTATTTTGGTTGTCTCTTGGACCTGTACAAGCTCTCTTATTATGGCCCTTCCCACCATATGCACCACATTTGATTGTACAGCCCTTCTTTGACAGCTTCCTATTTTTCAACAACTTTTTCACAACTTCTTCAGCAATCTCATCCTTTTACCATCTTCTCTTCTTACTTGGTCTACCAATGGTAACATAGTGGTTAGGTGGCTTTAGGGTACTAGGGTTATTGCATTTAGGCCAAAAGGTGAGACCAACATACTCTTTCAATCTTGTACCGATACATCTCCTTTCATGTGTTTAACCAATAACATTAGGCCACCCAATCTTATGGTATCCCAACCTCTTTTCCATTTGATGACATGTTGTAGATAACAACAAAAAAATGTTTACAGGGAATACTAGTTAGCTCCCATCTCCTACGTGTGCATACCATTTCTTTCATATTCATAACACATTGGTCATTCCAAGGTCCCTTACACTGGTATGTGTCCCCCCATTCCATATAATAGTATAATCATTTGATTCTTGCTTGATGTTTCTTTAAATTGCAGTTGCTATTTATTACCTGCTGCACACTAACAATTCTCTTCATAAGATACTCTCTGATGTATTCCAAACAACCAATGATTGGTTGATCTCTTTCGTCCACCAACTTGCTATTAAAAGCTTCACATAAGTTGCTTACAAGGATGTCACATTTAGCTCTCCATGTATGTTACATAAAGTGATCAGTTTTAAGCTTTTTAATATTATAGATGAAAGACATAGTATGTTTATATTATACCTGAAAAATGTGACCTTAACCATGATGATGGTGGTATCTTTTTTAACCACATAAGCTTTAAAGTCCACTTATTTGAGCTCATCCATTATTCTATTAAACCTGAATCATCATTGATGTTGTAGCACACTTCCAAAGAAGATCCTTATAAGTTTGTCCCTGAATATCGGTTTCATTTTGTCATATATGTGTCTCATACAAACATCTCGTGATTCAAAGAAAGAAGAAAGCAATATGCAATGGCTAGTAATATCCCCGGTCACAATAAACATAAGATATGAATGAGGGTTGAATAATGTACAAAACTAATAAAGAGGCAAACTATGGTTATACCTTTTTTCTGTCAGAGATGAAGGTGTAGTCTGAATTGGGTTGCAAATCAAGGTCATCTGCTAGATTGGTAAGGAACCATAACCATTAACTGTTGCACTCAACTTCAACTACCGCATAAGCAACTGGATACACCCCATTATTGTTATCCACACCAACAACAGTTAAGATTTAACCAGTATATGGTCCTTTGATAAAAGGCCCATCTAAACTTAGTATTTCCCTTCTGATGCGTATTTTTCATCCTGCTTAAAATTTATAAACTAAGACATACAAGGATTAACACATACTAACGGGAAGAGAACCCGATCGAGTGTAGTAAAGCCTAGGTAAATCCGAGTGTTGTCCCTAAGAGTTGTTGTCTAAAAGAGCTAAGATATTTTGAATTTAAAAGGTTCTGATATGAAAAGGTATAACAATAATTAAAATCCTAGTTTTAACATAATTAAAATAAAGGATAAGAGAATACGAAGATAAAGCTTTAACCAAGACTTTCGATGAATTCAATTCTAATTTCTTCAATTTCATATAGTGGATAAATGATAAGGATTTAAAACGTACGCTTTTAGGGGGTCATTTAAGCCCTAAATCGACCAATTTTATATCCGCATCGCTAATTTCGTTCCTTTTCACTTTTAGGTATTTTGGAAGCAAAATGCTGGAATGAAGCATATTTGGACGAAAATGAGCAAATACATGAAGAAAATGGCAAAGTTAAGATCGAAGCCACTCAAAGGTGACCAACAGTACCTGACGACGTCCCAATCAAAGGGCGACGCCGTCCCTCTATGATGACTTGATCAAAACATGCACGCGACTGCTCAGTGGAATTTCTGGTCCTAAAGCCTGACGGCGTCATGCCTTAATTCTGGAAGGCGTCACTCACAAAAACTACACACAGACGCCCAAGATCCAAGATTCAGATGACATCGCTACTGAAGACTGACGGCGTCATTAGGGTGTGACAATTTCAATGAGTCTAATTGGTTTAGTTTATAATTCTTGCATCCTACTGTCTCTTGTTTAATTGGTAGACGCTAGAGTAAGGAAAACTGGCTTCTTCTTTAATTGTTGCGAGCTTGAACATCCTAAATAGTAAAAAATCTTAGGAGTACACCTAGGCCATTCATTGTGTTTATTGCGTGAGTTGTAGCTTGTTGATAGTAGAGTATTCGGGGGAGAGACTTATGTACTTGCCGATCCCGGATAGTCTAGAGAGAGTTACAATTCATAGAACTAGGGAATTAGGCACCACCCTATGACCAAACGGAATACAACGCACCAATTAGATGAGGATGTGACAATTCGGTGGGTAGAATGGATAGCTATCAAGGAGTAATACATCATAAGTAGATACGCTTCACGCTCTTGGTATATCCCTAATTTAGTTAGTAGCTTTTGGGTTAGATGACTAGCAACTAATTCGCCTTCCCTTCAAAACCGAGATTTTTAAAATATAAAAATACAAAAATAATCATCCTTACCTTTAGACTTAATTGAAATACACTTCACCTAACGACACTATACCCTAGAGAACGATCAATCCCGTGACTTACCCATACTACACTACAACGATTAGGTTCACCGCCTGGAGGTTGAAAAACTTGCTCGTAGAATAGGAAGTTTCCTTGACCCCGACGCGCCTTCCGATGCAGCATCAATAAATATCATTAAGACTCCTATGGTCAATTGCCTTAGCCTATCTTCCTAGAATCATCTACGGAACCAAAGATTCACTTCTTTGTCATAATCGGAGGTTGTGGTAGACTAGGTTGAGTCATTAAGCGCCAAATCTAATAGACCTAATTCTTTAGAAATCCGCCTTCGGATCTTAGATTTCCCTCACTTAAGTACCTCCATTTGATAGGTGATCCTATGGTCAATTAGCACACAAAGGATGGTTGTACTATGGCCAATTCCTTCCATTCTTTGCAATCTAGTCGGCTAGGATCCTATGGTCGATTTCCCTATCCTAGTAGATACTAACAAGCTTTGAATACTACCGAAACTAGCGATCTACATATAGGCAAAGAAGATGTCTATATAAAGGAAGAAAAGAGAATAAATAATGCAACTAAAACTTGAATTAACAAAATGAATTCATCATATGATTACTAGAAAAACATAAAAGAATCCAAACTCGAATACAATGATAGTAGTAGACGAGAACTTCGTTCTTCCGACCTCCTAAGCCCTGATTGTTAATACAAATAAGCCGTAAAAACGTTTATTATATTTTACGATCTTCTAATGTTTTGTCAATAACAAACGTAAAATCATTTTAACGAAACAAACAAAATACGCAAATGGTTTGAGCAAATAGTTTTCTAACACACTTACGTCTTCACTTAAAACACTAAAACAAGTATAAGTGATTTTTATGATACATATGTACCACAACTAGTGTTTACATATTGGGCAAGTATATACATAACTAGTATGTATTATAATGGGTAATATAAATGGGTAGAAACTTAAGTATTTGACCCATTGACCAAATACATTGAATATAGTTGGGTACAACCCAAAGTCCATGACCCATACCCATGGAGCTTGACCCATAACCCATTGCATGACATCATGCTTAATTCATACATGGTTTTAATCCATGGCCCATAGTTTTAATCCATGAACCATGGACTAGATGCATTGCATCTTAGAGATACATTGTATCTACTTTGATACCATGATCCATAACCCATGACCCATGACCCAAAACCCATAGGCAAGGGGAGCGTCCCACGGATCCCCAAGATAGATCGACGGATCCCTCACGTGAGGATCCGTGGAGACATTTTCTCTCTATAAATAGTGAGCCATTTCTTCATTGTTTCTTATCCCTTTCTCACATACTTTCTCTTTGAGTTAAAAACTCTCTAACCCCATATCCAAGTGATATATGTATGTAGTTTTGTTTTTTTGTGATTCTCTAGGTTCCTCTTAAAGGCGAGATCACCACCTTTTGAAGTCAAGCAAGCTCAAGTCCATGAGTTGACATGCTTCGTTATCATCAAGACTACTGAGGTTCTCTTGTTGATAGTTTTCTTCTTTCCCACAAGAAGTGTAGTGTCGAAGACATAAGTGAAAGATGTCTAAAGGCTCAAGACGAAGACATTAGTGAAAGGTGTCGAACTTACGTATTGAAAGCACTAGTGAAAGGTGCTTAGAAGTCAAGACTAGAGGCATTAGTGAAGGATGCCTAGAAGTCAAGTCACAAGACATTAGTGAAGGGTGTCTTGAAGATCGAGTCAAAGGTGTTAGTGAAAGGTGCCTAAGGTGTACATTCGATATGGTGTGATTCGATGTACAAGATAGATTAGTATTGAGTCAAAGGATATTGTTATCCTTGTTGATGTTATTAAAAGGAGTAGATCTCCTTTAAGGTTAGGTGTTGGTGTAGTGTTGGGTAGTAGTTCCTCCATTGTAATGGAACTCGGCATTCACCCTAATACCGGATAAAGGGTAGGCGAATTTGTGATAGGATTGGTTCTCCTTGGTGAAAGAACCCGGTGGTTAGCCTAGTACCGGAAAAAGAGTAGGCAACGTTGTGAAGGTTTCTTCACCATAAGGAGTCGGGTTGTGTAGTGATTACGAACTCTCGAGTAGGTGACTCGGGGAGTGGAGTAGGGCAAGGAAGGTGTCCTTGTAGCCGAACCACTATAAATACTCGCGTTGTGGTTTTGTGCTTCTTACTCTTTATTTTTTCATTACATATTTATCTTCCTATATGTTTGTTTATCAACATCCAACACACATCCAAATAGATTGACATAAGTCGATCTAAATAGTTTAAAACGAAGTTTTAATTGGTAAAACTATTCAACCCCCCCTTCTAGTTTTCCACACTGATTCTTTTTCTGTGGTTGCTCTCCCCAAAACCTAGTTCAGGTTTGGGAAAGGGGAGATGATCTGGAATGTAAAATTTGTGTGGTATTTATAGGCCTAGAAAGCCTGACAAAGCTACGGTGTAACCTTATGCACTGGTTACGCCGTAATCATTCAAAAAATGGATAACATTTAAAGTTTATCCACACTTACGGCGTAACCTAGCAAATGGTTACGCCGTAATCTTCAACGGCAGAATGCTACGTCGTAATCTCCATGCTAGTTGCGACGTAATCTTCACAACATCATTATGAGTAACTTCTACGCCGTAACCTTAGTAGTTGGTTACGGCGTAATCTTCATTTCATGGTAAACAAGTCTTTAATATATTATGGCGTAAGATCATCACTTAGTTACACCGTAGTCTTTAATGTATTACGGCGTAACATCATCACTTAGTTACGCCATAGTCTTTAATGTATTACGGCGTAACATCATCACTTAGTTACGCCGTAGTCTTCATGGTAGAGGAATAATTAAGCCTTAATTTGTCCAAACGTCGTTTCATACTTCACTAATAATCTTGAAACGAAATATGAAGAAATAAGGCATAAATTATAATAATATTAACATAATTTGTCAACATAAAAGGGAAATTGACGCTAAGAAAAGCAGGATTATTTGATGTTATCACCTTCTTCCTACTCTGTAGCCTTTTTTCAAGACACCAATACAAACATAGATCTGTTTGAAAACCCTTGAATCCAGGATTGAATCAATGTTTGTTTCAACTTAAATCTTCACAGTTGTATCCTTATTTTTTCCCTACAATTCCATCGCGTAATCCCTAATATTAGCATATTGTTCTTCATGATCACCCAAAATCCGTTTCATTGCAATATTTCTTTCTCTGGATACCTTTTTTTGAGAGATGTTGATCTAAAAAATTTGATTTATTTGCTTTGTGAGTGTAGCTGTTGAAATTTTCTGGTTGGTAACAAGAATTTTACCTGCCTCGGATGAGATGAATCTTGCAGTCACCAATTTAATATTTCTTATTTGGATGCATTTATGTTCATCTATTAATGTTTTGATACTCCAATTAGATTCTTTACCGACTTTTGAGACGTGTAGGGACCACGGGCACATGGGTTTGGCCCTTTTCTTATAGGTTTTGTATGTTCCAAACTTTCCTTTGACTTTGAACAAGAAGGTTTAGTTTGACAACCTCATGAAAAATTTCTGCCATTAATATCTGCATGTTTTCCCTTACTATAACCCACAACAGTTCCATAACAGTAAGCTCTAACCCTTTCTTGATCACACTTTTCTATCCTAACATCTTTTCTACACTCTAAAGCATACATTTTTACCTATTCTTAGATTTCCTTCATTGTCGAAAAACACTTTGTTACATAAAATTCACCCTTGTTTGTTGATGATCGGTTCCCTACCCCGAACTCACACCCACAAACACCAATCAAAACACTAAGAAGATTGATACACCGGTGTTATATTAAAAGGAAGGAAACCGAATACACTCATACAATATTAAAGTCTGCTACCTATTTATAGACTTACAAGGAAAGAACGTGTAACATAAATAAAATAACTAAACTACTTCAAAATAGGTCCACTACCCTAGCATTAAGGAGAATGTTTCCCATGCACTTTCCAGCCATAATACTCGGTCAACCAAAGACTACATCAACACTTTTATACAACAATACAGGGCCACTAACTGACAACACCACTGACCTGTGACCCGCGACCCATAACCCATCAAGATTACCAAACATTCACCCCCGTAATCCTAATGCCTTTAACGGTCTCGGCTCCTACGATCATGAACACGGTCTATTTCTCGGTCACTGCATGCTTGATCTTTCACTCCATCTTTCACTACTCGTTCGCCCCGTAAATGGAGCAACCCACTTCTGAGATCCATACCCACTGAACCATGACCCATGGCCCGCTCCATGGACACAACCTGTTACAGGATCCACTTTCTCAAAGTTCTTGCTAAAGTTTATTTCTAAACTTTCGAGTTCCAAAACGGTATTGATTTCTTGCTAAAATACCGGTCTTGATCTCGTTCTTACTTCTTGCTTATTGATTCTTGCTTTCTTACGATTGTTTCTTAGTTGCTACTTGCTACAAACCCGAAACTTTCTACTTGCTATGGTTGTCTTACCTGCTACTTGCTAAAGACTATGCGACAACCTTCTTGCTTGCTAACTTGCGATAACTTGTTGTTGCTTTTTGTTTACTTTCTTTCTTGTCTTCTCGTGCTTTTACATTTTGTGCTTCGGGTTCCCTTGTTGCATCATTCTTCTCTTTCTTGTTACTCACCAGGTAATATGAAACCTCTTCTACATAAAACTCAGTTCCTTGCTGCTGCGTTCTTGTGGTCACCCGCTGTGGCCAAAAACCTTGTTGCTTGCTTTCGTCTTTCGCCACCTTAGTACATAAAAGGCATTCGCTCCTTTCTTTCTTGCCACACAACAACCAGCAGGTATTAGCCCTCCGTGACTCTCAAACTTGCCCTTTAATCGAACTCTGCTCTTGATACCATGTTGATAATCAGTCCCTTCCCTATCCCGAACTCGCACCCGGAAACACCAATCGAAACACTAAGAAGATTGATACACTGGTGTTATATTAAAAGGAAGGAAACTGAATACACTCATACAATATTAAAGTTGCTACCTATTTATTGACTTACGAAGAAAGAACGTGTAGCATAAATAAAATAACTAAACTACTTCAAAGTAGGTCCACTACTCTAGCATTAAGGAGAATGTTTCCCATGCACTTTCCAGCCATAATACTTGGCCAACCAAAGACTACATCAACACTTTTATTCAACTATATTGGGCCACTAACTGATAACACCACTGACATGTGACCCGCAACCCATAACCCATCAAGATTGCCCAACATTATTAACGTTTTCTCTGCGCTGGTACTCCCTCCTAATTTGTTTCAACCTTTTCTTTCTTATGTTCGCAATTCTGGGAGCACGGGTATCTTAACCACTATAAAATTCATCAAAGTCACAACCAACATTATCCATATCCTCCGCTACACTAGCAGCTAGGCTTGTGACATGGTCAATGTGGACATCAAGTTCAAAATGCAAACCGGTCATGTCTACCTGTGGATCAATTGGGGTGCCCACATCATCCTCTTCAAAATCATCTACATCCAAGTCTTGAGGTTGTTGAGTCTCCTGCTCAATAGGTTCTTCCATATCAACAATCTCTTCATCCACAAATCTATCGTTAAGCGCTAAAACAACATCCTCATTCCCTCGTTGAAGTTCATTTACCATGTTTGTATAGTCTTCGTCTTCTTTAACACCAGCATCTACACCTACAGGAGTGTATTGGAACAAGTCACCATCCGTAATTCATGATTGTTGCTCAGCTTGTACTCCAGCATCATTATCATTAACAAGGTGTCTCATACGATTGTCTATGTCATTCAACAAGCTGCTAACAATGGTTCCATCAGGTTTGCTTGTTGAATCTTGAGTAGCAGTCTAAAAATCATCAACTTTTTCAATACCAGTATCATCCAATATTTCATCAATAATATTGGATTCTTTGCCTTAAGCCTCAATATAAACCTCGATTTCTTTATATGTAGGAACCAAATTCAACAGGTTAACAACATCGTCATCATCCATCAAAGGTAACAACCCATCATCTAATGACTCGCCTGGTATCCTATAATGAGACAATAAAATCCGACCATTCTTGACACCTAGGTCATTTAAGAACGAATCATACGCATCAAACGAAAACATGTCATAATCAACCAAATCGTATCAATCTATAACTGGAGAACGATATATCCTCCCTGGTGGTGAGGTGAAATCACCACTGTGAATGATTTTTAGCAAGAACAAGTTGTGGTATGATTATGTGTAGAAAGAATAAAATCAACACACACCCTAAGAACAAAAAAAAAATCATCCTAATGTGTAAACTAATTCCTGACCATATTGTGCATGTTATTTACATTATATTTAACTAAAAAATCAGTACATTTAACAATAACCAAACTTACCATAAAATTTATCAAGATCATAGATCGGGGAAGATCGCGATCGATTTTTCCCAAACGGAGGAGCCACCATTTTCAATTTTTATTTGATTTCGAAGCGTTTTTTATAAGTTTGGGGAAGAAAATTGAAATTGAACTTTGAACAAAAGGGTTTGTTAGGTTAAGTGATAATCGGTGGGTGTCATTATGATTTAGGCATGAACAGTCAAATGACAATACTACCCTAAGGAACGAGACAACTTAACGAGAAAAATAACGAAAATTAGTGAACAGTGCCTCTCAGTTGCTGTTTTGCAAAAAATGTAAACAATAGTTTTTTTTTTTTTTTTTTTTTTTTTTCAACAAAATTCCTCTCGGTATAATTCTTGCATTTTCGTGATACATTAGGGACCAAATTTTCAATTTACCCTTTTAAAAAAGAAAACGATTTGTATTCCTCAATTTTGTTTCTACAAATATTTATAACCATGTAATTTTACTATGTTGTATGTTCAAAGGTAAAGATAGCGACTAAGGATTAGGATGTGTTTGGTATGTTGTCATGAATCATAATGTGTATTGGTATTGGTATAACGTGGATCCATACCTTCCTTTTTTAAGTGATATAGAGTATGAAACATATGTATATTTCATTCCGATATTTGAACAATTTACATCTTAAACAAACACATAATTGGAATGAAAAATTATTCCATTATTCCCATTCCGAGATACTAAACGCACCTTTAGTGAGTTATACATGACATATGAAAATATATTATTAATCTAATTTAAACTTTTTTTTTGAACGACGAGTTAGTAGTTAGTGTTCCGAACCCAAAGTGACATCTAATTTGGCAATGCAAGCCTCGAACCTTTCTCCTTGGGGATAAACCCCTCCTGCTTCTATTTATTTCGGCCTTGAAAGTTCATATTGAAGCTCGAACCCAAACCCTCTCAAGAAAACCTCCCAAAATTACTTCTGGGCCAACCGAGCTAGCCAGTTGGTTTACTCTAATTTAAACTTGATGGTTAATGCTTTTAAATAAAGTTGTCGACTTGATGAGATCATCATATTTATAATATTCTATAAAACATTTAAATTGTGGGGTTTATCAAAATTTAAATAAAATGGTCAATTAAAATGTATCACTTTTCATCTAAAAATTCATCTATATTTTAAATTGAAATATTTTTATCATTTATTTTTGTTATAATTTAATTTCTCAATATTTTTTAAAATTTTATGCTCTTTAATATTCATTTTGATATATTTTTACGAATTTTTAGTTTTGACATTTTTAGTGGGTTTATTTTATTTTAATTCAAATATTTTACAACTTTAACATTAATTTGAATCAATACAAACTTGATTCGTCAAAATTATATACTTTTTGAAAGAGTGTTTGACGGGTAAGAAAGTGTTAGGGTATTTGTATATGCGTGAATAATGATGTCAATATTGTATTGCGGGAAAGCTACGAGAAACCCAAACAAACACATATACATTCGGAGTTGTGAAACGAATTTCTTACTATATGGATATTGCGGAGAGAGTTGAGTTAGAATTCATTCATTTGTATTTATAATACAACTATATTTATTATCGCTATTCATGAAGATCCAACTAGTTAAAGATAAAAATATAAATACTATATATACTCGTATTTATAACTAATCATACTTTCTTTACTTTAAAAAACTCATTATACATCACCTTTAACGTAATTTCGTTTTTTCCACATTCATCCACTGCATCTCATAACTCAAGTAAAAAACCAATGATTTCAATTAAAATTTTAATTTGGCCAAGAATAAAAACACTAAACAAAAAAATTAGAAGTAAAGTGGTACTGTGGCAAACTCTAACCTTTAAGTTTGGAGTAATAAGTGGTAAAGGAATAAAAAACATAAAGATCATCACAATTTTAAGTAAATCAATGCATAATAACATATACATAACACTCGTAGTTTTCTTATGACTACCAAGAGTTGAAGTGCATATTCCACTCGTTTTAAAATTATAGTTTTTATTTTCATTTTTGGATGTCTCAAAAAAGTAGTAGTATTCTTCTTGTCTAAACCAATTAAAAGAGAGTTTAGTGAGTGTGGATGATATTTGATTGGTTGAAGAGTGCAATGATTCACCATTTTGAAATGTATGCTTTTATTTTTTTTTATTTTTTGTCTAAAGACAATAATTTTAAGATGAATAGAGGAACTAACAAAGAATTATTTAGTTTTTAAAAATGTCCCGATTAAGGTTTTCTTTATTAGATATGGATTAGGTGTACCAAATAATTTTTCTATGTACAAACTATCGTAAGCGACAACTATGTTCTAAAAGAAAACTCATTTTATCCTGTCCGCTATGGACAATTTGGCTCGAGTAGTTACAAAACATAGTATATGAGAAAACGTTAAATAGGCTCAGATAACTACAAAAATTGACCATCGCGTCATGCTCGAACAACCCATTTCACACTCCTAGAGGAGACGACAAGGTATGTAGATGTGTAAATCGTGTTCAAGTTGGGTTTTTAACAAAGACGTTAACATATTTTGCTATAAAGTATTTGTTAGAGAATTGTCTCATCTCCACCCACCTACATATAGAACAAAATTACTGAATTTTATGATTCACACTAAGATATTTTTAATTGCACACTTTAATTTCCTTATTATCTTAGTGATTTTCTATCGTTAACCTAATATTGGTTGTTAACAGTTTCAGACCCGAGGCACACAATATTGATGATTTTCTTCACATAAGTAGGAACAAGTAGTAGGAAAATATATCATTTTTTCATTTTATTAAGGCGAAAACGAAAACATGGACAAGACTTCGACCGTGCTCTCTTGTAATTCAAAATGGTAGAATGAAAATGGAAATAGTAACACTCACTCACTACTTGATGCATCATCCTTAACATGATAGTAAAGTATATCATACTACTTAAGTACTTAACTAGACTCGAGAAAGCTAGTTAATCTATACTACTTTATAATACATTTAGTGCCTCTAAAATTGAAGGCTTAAAAATCTTTACTTTTTTACTGCTTATTATTAAATATATATTATAACGATGAAAATTAAGATATGAGCTTCAACTCACGACGACATGTTGGCCACTTTAACAAACCAAGCTCTAACTCTAACAACCCAAGCCTAACTCCTAACCACCAAAAATTAAGATATGAGATCTAATTATAAAACGATACGCCACTTCTCAACTAAAAATCATCTTTATTTTCAAATTAAAATATCTTTTATCTACTTATTTATATTATAATCTAACTTCACCATATTTTCTAAATTTTTATGCTCTTTAATTCAACATCCATTTTAATATATTTTTATGAGTTTTAGTTTTTATATTTTTAGTGGGTTTATTTTATTTTAATTCAAATTTTTACAACTTTAACCTTTATTTCATTTATTCCAATCAATATAATCTCTGATTCACAAAATCATATACTTTGGGGAGTGTTCTGACGCAAGAGATCATAGTGTATTTTATACGCGAATAATGATCTCACGAAAGTTACTGTAACCCAAACAAACACTTACAACTAAAACATATACATTCGGTTATGAAACGAATTCACTAAACCGTAAGCAAACACATATAACTATACGTATCACTACACCGCCACCACCATCTCATCACATAACCACCTCAAAACATTTGTTCGCTAAATTAAATATTCGTACCATACTACATCACATGGCAAGTATTCTTCTAGATATCATAATAAGAGAAATTTTCAAATGTTTACTCTTATTTTGACGCTACTAGCGACAAATCCCCACCATCCATCTAGTTTGATCTTATGGTGACGATTAACCCAAGATTTAGTAGATAAACCTAGTCCATGTTTTTTTTCTTGTCTTTTGTTTTTTTTATTCACATTTTTTTTTTTGTCTTTCTTTCTTTCTTTTTTTTTTTTCTTTTTTTTTACTTCACGCTTTTTGTTTATAATCACGCTTTTTTAACTCGACTTTTATTAATATCACTTGTGATACTCTAATAAAATTACCAAAAGAAGGTTATATTCAAATAAACCCGATTT
>CM040245.1:92787064-92829242 GCA_022545495.1 Chrysanthemum lavandulifolium | reverse complement strand
ATAAACCATGAGAAAATGTCGGTTAGGGTAATTTTGGCACCAAATTTAAAATTTTTATGACATATAGGAGTGGGCCATTAGTCTTAACAAAAGCGTCTCATGGATAGGAAGTTATATGACTAGCACAAAAACCCTTTACCACCCAAATTCCACCAAAATGTGAGGATCGCCCTTAGATTAGTAGGAATTAAAGCATTCATCTTTAATACTTAGAGTGTGAACCGGTAGTATATTAGATTCTAGAACTTGTTTTGTGATGCATTCCGAGATCACAAGTGAGGCTACACTTGTGTAGTTAGGAATAACTAAATGATAAGAGGCATTAGGATAACCCTTGTTTGATACCTGTAATATAATTACTTCTTCCACTTCGGTTGAGTAATTCCCCACCCTTTATGCGTTGTACTCATTTTTAGTACACGATACCCCTAGTTAACCCCTCGTAGCCTATCCTTTTCGCGGTTCTCGTGATGTTTCGTTTTCCGAATATCAATGAAGAGCATTATTTACACCCCACCCCAAATATACACCCAAATCGCCTTAGCCTACCCCTTATGCACTCACTTTTAGTGCAAATGTTTGTTATCACCCTAAACCCTTAGTTCAATTATCTAGTTGCTTGCATAAGTTGCTAAGTCGAGTCATATCCTTTGTATACGCTTTGGGATGATTGGGATTCATGGGAAAAGTTAAAGTTTATGAAATGACGGGAAGGGAACGTTAAATTCAAATTCCCTTTGTTTGCGTAATAATGTACCCCAAGTGTTTTGATCTTTTCAATTCGGGTCAAATTAGTGTTAGAGTAATAAAAACTCAAGTGTAGGGATATGCCCAGAAATCCTAGTATTTTGATGTTATCATAGAGGATGGCGAGTAAAAGTGTATGAAAAAAAAAAAAAAAAAAAAAAAAAAAAAAAAAAAGAAAAAGAAAAATAGAGTGATAAAAAAAAAAAAAAAAAAAAAAATACGGCTACCATCCTACATCTATCCTTTAATTTTATGTTTGTTTATTTTCGTTACCTAGAGTTTTAGAGTGTCGAGTCTTGGCTTAGCAACGCCATTCTTCGTATGCATTTAACATAGAGATTTTTGACTTTCCACCACTACATTGCCTATCCCACCAAACCCTTTATTTCCCTACCGTAAGCCTAACGTTACAACCCTTTAAAGACCTCTTTGATAGTCTTTCCTAGGTGCTTACGCCAAAGCGATGGAGGTTTGATCTATTCTCAAGCCTATGGTAATCTATGTACTAGGACCGGTTAATGAGTGTTTATCTTCCATTTCCTATATTGTTATATTTCATTTATACACCGAGAGATGTGAGTATCCAAACACCCCATGTGAGGTGCTAGTATGTAATTCCGTGCTTGTTATGACTTTTATGGGCTTATATGTGTTGTGGACCGTTTTGAATTAATGCTTCATGACCCCTAACTTATAAATTAATTGGCTAAAGCACATATGCTTGAGGACAAGCAAATAACAAGTGTAGGATATTTGATAAGGTTTTAAATGTACCATTTTGAGGGTCGTTTAAGTCCTTATTTGATCACTTTGTATCCGTTATTGCTTAATATCGTTCCTTTTCACTTTTAGGTCTCGTGAAGGCAAAATGTTTGGAATGGCACTTATTTGGACGAAAAGGCGAATATATGAAGAAAATGGTCAAAGTCAAAATCGAGACACTCACGGTTCTTGCCGAAGTAGAAGGCGCACGGCGTCAGTGTTAATGGCGCCGTCCCAAAATATTGTGACGACTGTGTCTCAAAACTCGTATTTTCAAGTGGCGACGCCTAGGCGTGGAAGAAGAGGCCGTCGCTACTCGAACGGCCTAGATGCAATCCGCACGACGCCGAAGTCAAGAGGACGGCCACGAACATAAGGTGACGCCGTCGCAAGGTTAACGCGCCAAGACGAAACCCCAATGGCGTGCGACACGCACGCGTCACTAAACATAAGGTGGCGCCACCGCAATTGTAATCTTATATATGAATCCGAATTTTTCGCCTTTGTGTGGAGAGTCTTTGGAGTAAAAACCTAAAACCGAACCTAAGGTGTCTTGTACAAGATTTTAGGGTTTTAAACCTATCTTACACCAAGATAAGTCTTTACTTCATTAATTCAATTATGTCTTTGATTATTTGTGTGTATGCTTGCATGTTCTCCATGTCCCGCTAATTTATTTGTGTGTTTGCTTAGGAAGTATGAAACTTAATTATTGAATATTGATTGGTTGTTTGTTATCTTAGTTGATTAATGATCTAGTAATGCGATAGGTCATTCGTTGTGTACTTAATGCTTGATTCATCTTTGTGAACCTTAGAGTATAATTACGAGTAATTGTAGGCTAAACCATCCAAAGAGCCTTAGAGTAGGAGTCTATAATCTCTAGTGGTTTTGTAGACAAGACCCTTTGGTAAGTTCAAAGAGTTAGGGAGAAACGACACCCTACAACTTTAGACACACAACGCAACTAGAATAAGACGTGACACTCAACCATCAATAGGAGATAATTAAGGAGTAATACAAACTAAGTAAACACATCTTTAAACTATCATACGAGCACACATTAATTAGACATAGACTCCCACAACCTTAGTTTAGATAATTAGATAATAGTAGAGTAATCGGTAGAAATACCAACCCCCAAATCCAATACCCGAGATTCGTACCTTTCCATTTTCATAAAATATAAAAGATAAAAATAATCTTCCTCAACCTTAAACCTTAGCGTAGTAACTCCCTACTAGCATTCCTATTCCCCAGAAACGATATCAATACCGTGGCTTACCCTAATTACTACACTACAACGATTAGGTTCACGCCTAGGGTGTTATAAAACTTGCTCGAAGAAAAGGAAGTTCCTTTGACCCCGAACGACGCGTGTAGCGTTATCGATTAACCTCTTAACATGTTGGTTGTGATAATTAGTTGGAAGACTAATCTATTGTTCTTACAAGTTAAACCTTCATCAAGATTTTAGTTCATAAAACAAGCATTATGTTTAACCAATCAATTCAAGATCAATTCAAGTTTCATAAGTCTACATATATAAACTTAAACACAAAAACATCCACTTGTTCATCAAATTGCTTAAGAAATGGTCAATACAAAGGTAATCGATCATAGACAAAATGCTACAATTGATTCTCAACAACTAATCTTACGACCATTTAGATGTTTCCAACCAATCCAATTTGATAATCAAAAAGCGTTTCTATTACAACCACACCTTAGTTCCTTTGTATAATCAAGAATAATGGGTAAAAACAATCATCCATAGACAAAATGATTATGACTAGTTGAATAACAATAAGTTCTTTCGACCTCAACGATTACTATCAATTAGCCAAACTTGATTAACAAATGTCACTATGAAACTTTGGCACAATTGGATCTTAGAATCAACTTGAAATTGAATTAAAACATGTTAACACAATCACTAACTAATCATATGATAATCAACATCATTTAAGCAAGTGTATAAAGAAACTAGCCACTCATAGCAAACATGAACATAAACTCGTAACTTTGAACATTAGAAAACATGATTAAAAGTCTTACAATTCTTGGAATAAGATTACAAATGGTGTAGTAATGATTCTCAAAGTATTGGGGTAGACTTCTTGGTGGTTTGGCCTCCAAATGTGGAACTTCGGATCTCCAAACTTCTCGGACTTCTAAGGACGAATTTTAAGAGCTTAAGGCTTTGTTTGATGAGTAGAGATTTGTATTTAAGGTGTGTCTCATATGCTCACAATTAGCCTCTATTTATACTAGTTCCAAGGCCTAGGGTATTAATTGTCGAACTTGGCCTCCAAGGAGTAAGGAAGGGACTAGAATACACCAAGACAAGGACCTAGAATCGTTTGGATGCAAAGGAAAAGCTTAGTGATGAAGTTTGGCATTGCAGCTTCTCCAACCGGATCGGTCATACGACCAACCGATCCGATTGGTCTTTACAATCGCCAACCGATCCGGTTGCGGGTTCTGACCGATCGGTTGGTGATGGTTATAACATTGTTTACGGCGTTTCCCAACCGATCCGATTCTGATTATAACCGATCCGGTTGGATTCTCCGAGTTACGGAAACTTGATCTTTTCTTCACTTTGTCTTGTATAACTCGGTTCTTGAATCACTATGGTCTTGAAAGGTCCTTGAGATAATTGATTTAGACTTCATCAAACAGAATCTTCGCTTTCTTGAACATTTCTTTATTTTCCATTCGCTTTCCTCGCACTTGGTTATAAACACTTTGACAAACATCTTTTGATGTGTTTAAGTACTATAATCACGCAAATATAACCAAATGACATATATAAAGCATACATAACGCTACTAAAACATGCACAATCGGCGTTATCGTTGTTCAAGGCACATGACTGGCAACAAGTCATATCTTTCGATTTTGAGCATTATGATGGATGATGTCGACTTTGGAGGTGGAGTAAATGGTAAAGTTCTTTGGTAAAGGAGTTATTAAACCGGTAACTTGGACTTTGAACTCACAGTACTATGTAAAAGAGCTAAAGTACAATCTTTTTAGTGTGTCACAAATGTGACAAGATGAACAATGTTCTTTTACCAAAGATATGTGCTTTGTACTCTCTAAGGACTTTAAGATGCACGATGACAATCGGATCCTTCTTAAAATTCCTAGAAAAGGCAATCTCTATAGCTTTGATATGAATAACATTGTAGCTAAAGATGATTATACTTGCTTGCTTGCAAAGGCCACGATGAATGAATCCATGTTATGGCATAGAAGACTTGGTCATGTTAACTTCAAAACCATTAACAAGATTGTCAAAGATGGTTTGGTGAGAGGATTACCTCAAAAAGATTTGAAAATGATCAAACCCGTGTGGCTTGTCTTAAATCCAAACAACACGTAGCTTCTTGCGGTCAAAGTTGGTTAAATCTATTGCTCACCCACTTTAAATGTTATATATGGACTTATTTGGTCCTACATCGTTGAAAGCACTTGAATCTTAAGAAATATTGTCTAGTGATGACTGATGATTTTAGCAGGTTTACATGGGTTTTCTTCTTGGAACCAAGGATGAAACAACTGCATCCTTAAGATATTCATCACGTAGTAGAAAACCAATATGATATGAAAGTTAAAATCATTAGGTGTGACAATGGCACGTAATTCAAGAATAGAGTTATGGATGAATTTTGCAGATAAGGGTATTAAAAGAGAATTTAGTGTGCTAGAACTCCTCAACAAAATGGTGTTCTTTGAGAGGAGAAATAGGACATCGATAGAGGTGCTAGAACCATGTTAGCGATTCTAAATTACCAATCACTTTTTGGGTGAAGCGTTAACATTGCATGTTATGTGCAAAACAGGTTTTAGTGGTAATGACAAAGAACAAGACACCTTATGAATTATTTAGGGGTAGACCACCTATCCTTGACTTCATGAGACCATTTGGATGTCATGTATCTATTCTCAATACCATAGATTATCTGGGCAAGTTTGATGAAAAAGCTGATGAAGGGTATTTTGTTGGGTATTCCATGAGTAGTAAAGCTTTCAGAGTATTCAACTTAAGAACCCAAAAGATTGAAGAAAATCTGCATGTGGAATTTCTGGAAAACAAAGTCAATCTCAAAGGAACTGGTCCGGAAAGGCTGTTTGATCTTGATACTCTAACCAATACTATGAATTATGTACTGCCTCTACAGAACATCTTCTTTTGATTTTGAAGGTTCGGAAGAGTTTCTTGATGATGATGAACCAAGCAAAGATCATGCAGATGATCAAGATGAATTCGATCTACCTCTTTGGGATTATGCGATAATGGTGATATACCAAAACGGAGATGTTCATCCTTCTAGTGATTTGGAAAGGAAGGAGGCAGTCATTTGATTCTTGAAAATTAAAAAGCGGTGGAAATTGATTCCATTGTTAGGCAAAATGTTTCCACTGCAACACCGATGTGGAAATCACAACTCCGATTCTCGAGGAAGCTCGAGCCAATGATGTTGAAATCTCTAATATGCCAAGTGAGATTGCGGTTCTTGAGACTCCCACACTTCTATTCATAAATCACATCCTCTTGAAAATATGATTGGGGATGTTTATTCACTGTGAAGACTAGAAGACAAACTAAAATCGCTGATGTCCATGGATTCATTAGTAAAATATATGAATCTAAGACTCATGAAGGCAAGAATGAATGTCTCTTTATGTGTTTTCATGTCACAATGGAGCCAAAGAATGTCTGAAGGCACTTGAAGATGAAAGTTGGGTGGAAGCAATGCAAGAAGAATTGCTCCAATTTAAGCTTCAAAAGGTTTGGGTGCTTTGTGATTTGCCTTCCGGCAAGAAGGTAATAGGTACTAAATGGGTGTTCGAAACAAGAAAGATGAAAGAGGAATTGTTATCAAAAACATATCTAGGCTTGTGGCTCAAGGATACACTCAAGAGGAGGGTATTGACTATGAAGAGGTGTTTGCCCCAGGTTGCAATTGAAGCAATTAGGCTGTTCTTAGCCTATGCATCCTTTATGGGCTTTAAAGTCTATCAAATGGATGTAAAGAGTGCTTTTCTATATGGGCAGATAGATGAGGAGCTTTATGTCTCACAACCTCCAGGTTTTGAAGACCCTGAATATCCTAACAAAGTTTACAGGGTAGTTAAAGCATTGTATGGCTTGCATCAAGAACCAAGGAAATGGTATGAAACCTTAACCACTTATCTTCTTGCTAATGGGTTTCATAGAGGCAGAGTGGAACAAACTTTGTTCATTAAGAAAGACAAGAATGATATCTTGCTTGTTCAAGTGTATATTGATGATATCATTTTTGGATCTACAAAGACAGAGATGTGCAAAGATTTTGAGAAACTGATGAAAGAAGAATTTCAAATGAGTTATATGGGTGAACTCACATTCTTCTTGGGACTTCAAGTACTACAGAGGCCAGATGGTATTTTCATTAATCAAGATAAATATGTGGCTGAGATACTAAGGAAGTTCAAGTTCATCGATGCAAAGTCATCCAAAGACTCCTGCAGACAAGACTACACATCTATCAAGGAAAATAGTGGTGAAGTTGTTGATGTGCACATGTGCAGTGTCTATGATTGGTTCTTTGATGTATCTTACATCATCTAGACCAAATATCATGTTTACCTTTGTGTTACTGTGCAAGGTTTCGTTACTCCCAAGTTCTCTCACTCGACCTTTGAGAAGAAGATTTTCGATACCTTAAAGCATTTCCTACTCGGGATTGTGGTACTCGGAGATTCTCCTCTTGATCCGTTACTTACTCGGATAGTGATTATGCTTTGGAGCTAGTTTGGATAAAAATCTACAATCGGTGGATGCCAATTTCTTGGCAACGAGTTAGTATCATGGCGGTGCAAAGAAGCAAACTATGGTGGCTAATTCATCAAATGAGGTAGAGTATGTGGCTGCTGCAAGTTGCTGTGCTCAAGTTCTATGGCTTCAGAATCAACTTTTGGACTATGGGTACAGCTTCATGAATACCATCATACATATTGACAATAGTAGTACCATTTGCATCATTAAGAATCCTGTTCAACACACAAAGACCAAACATATTGAAATTAGACACCACTTCATTAGAGCTTGCTATGAAAAGGGGCTAATTCAAGTTGTCAAAATTCATACTGATGACAACTATGCTGATTTATTAACAAAAGGTCTTGATGTGGGAAGATTTCAGTACTTGGTAACAAGTCTTGGAATGCTTAATCCATAATTGTTCTCTGGTGTTGAGGAGAGACTGTTCGGTACTAAAATTGTTGTATGAGTTTGTATTGCAAGGTTTGATAGGAATTGATTTTAAAATGTGTATATCTGAGATACACAACAAATGGTTATTGATTCACCATGTCTTATACACATAAGAATCAACTAGTCCGAGCAAGCGACTCTTGGTAAAGACTTGACAAATCCGTTTATGGTTGATAGTTTACCAAAACTATATGGTTATCAACTCACCATATTCTTTATGATTAAAAGTTGGCTAGTCCATAGCAAACGGCTCATGGTAAAGACATATCAAATCCGTTGATAATGGTAGTTTGCTAAAACTATGATAAGAGTAGTCTAGTTTTACTTGATTTTATTTACCACGCTCTTTGAAATTTTTGTGAAAATTACCCTTTGCTAGTTCACGGTTTCCAGCACGGTGTTATTTTACCATCGTTGTTCTAGCCGCACAACCGATTATGTCAAGAACTTATTTTACTAGCCGTTGAAAGTAACCACCGATTGCAATATATATAAGGTTAAAATTTTAAGAGAATTATCTTCTTTCCATATAATAACAAATACTTTCCAAAGATAATTTTTCTTGCGCAATAATTCTAAACCCTAACCCTATATATCTTTCTCTCTCAATTGGCTAGTTATTCTTTCAATTGTTACTGACATTAGATCGTTTTTCATCAAAAGTTTCTACGGCACCTTTGAAATTTGCAGATGAGCACAACCTAGTGGCCTACCTACAAAAGTCTAATGAGAAGAGTGGCCCTGTTTTTCATCAGATTGTGGACTTTCTTCATACCACTCATATAAGGTATGCTTTGCTTTTAAATCTCACAATCTATATCTCTCAAATCAAATTTTGGACTTACGCTCACCCATAACACTTGAGATTAGAGATACACATGAAACGATGGATGCTCTAAGAGCCACTGTGGATGGGGTAACTATTGATGTTACTGAGGTATCCTTGAGGAGAGTACTCCAATTGGGTGATCTCCATGGTCTCATCATATTACCTATGCTTGCAATTCATGATACTTAATCATCTATGGGGTATGATACCACTGACAAAAAGTCTACTTTCAAAAAGAGTGGTTTTTGTCCCCAATGGAGATTTTTGATTCATACTATGTTGCATTGTCTCAATTCAAAGAAAACATCTTATGAGCAATTTAGTTCAACCATGGCTTATCCTTTGGTTTGTCTAGTCACCGATAAGATTTTTAAATGGTCAAACTATATTTTTACAAGTATGAAAGGCAATGTCGAGTAAAACAAAATTTTAATGTATCCAAGGTTTGTGCAAGCGATGCTTAATGAGTTTCAACCGCAATCCCACACTAATGTTTATCGATCGGTTGCCTCAAGCCTAAAGTTTTTCAAAATTTGAACAAAGATGACAATATGATTTTACACCTCTCACCCCACATGCTTGCTAAAATTTCAAGCGAACAAAACACACCCATAATTAATGTTCCAAACATTGATTATACCCCACCATTAAGAACCCATGAGAGAAGGTCTAAACACCAACTCCTCTCATGACAACACAACAAGTTTTGAACCTTTTGGTTTAGAACAAGCGTTGGTGGTTCTAGACTTCAACCTAGTCCAACCAGTGGATGAATCAACCTTTGCCCCATGATTCACCTCTCCCAACAGTAACACATATTGGAAGTGATGAGGCGGGGGAACCAATTAAATTGATGGTTTTGTGTACCAAGTTAGCAAAGCGTGTTGAATCTCTGAAGGACTTGGCAAATGTCAAAAGCAACATATCAAGGATGTTCAACACTTAAAGACAGTAGATTCGGACCTTGAAGGAAGAGATTAATGGGTTGAAAAAGCACAAGAAGATCAAAGTTGGTGATTTCATCTTCATCCTCACCTACTTGATGGTGATTCACCGATAATGATTTGGGTAATTCTCCCAAACAGGGAGGAAAGCAGTTTTGACAGAGGGAGGAAAATTGATTTTGATGATGAAGGAGATACAAGTAAAGGAGCAAAGGAAATCGAAACTCATGGAGAGCAACTTGAAGATCAAGACATTTTCAAACCGCAACCGATTTTACCATCGATGTTATTTCCACTACAGAGCCAACTTTTGCCATCGCAGTGAAGAATTTGATAATCAAGAAAGACAAGGGTAAAGCGGTTATGGAAGATGTAGAGCAAACCGAAGCAAAATTTCAAAGAAAAGACAAGTCCAGATTGATCTTGATAGAGATCTTGCAGAGAAGATAGCAGAAGAACAAGTTGATGAGAAGAAAAGATTGAAAGAAATGGAAGTTGCAAGCTTTTTGGAGGCTAAAAGATTGGATAGAATGGAAGATACTGAAGATTCACTTTCAACTGTTCAACCTACTGTTCTTAAAGAGAAGACTCCAGAGTTTAGCTATGTTCCTACTGAAGAAGATATTCAATTCTTGATTGCTAATAATCCAGAAATCAAGAAAAAGACAATTGACCTTGTAGCTGATGCATCCTTAACTGAAGAACAAAGATCTGCTCAGTTGAAGGATTTCATTCAAATGAAGAACTATCAAGCACTTCAAAATGTAATTAGTTCAGTCAAAAAGGGCCAAAAAAAACCAAAAGAAACCAAGACAACCTACCAAGGCACAAATTCTTTCATATATGAAGATTTATTGTTGTCATGTTGGTAATTGGAAGAAGCATCAATTTAGAGGAATGCCTGATGATCAAGTTGAAAAGGCTTACTACAGAGTTGTAAAACAAGATAAAGATTTTACTCCAATGGACTCTGAAGAAGAAGCAAAAAGGTTTCCTAGATTGAAGAGAAAGGCCAAAGTAAGTGATTCTCAAACTGTTAAGAAGACTAAGGTTGATGAAGATCAAACAATGTCTACTGAGAAGGAAATTCCTACTGAGAAGTTTACTGAAGAACAACTGACTGGAATGATGATGATAGTAGAAGAAGATTTTTATCCAGATCCACTGCAAGTAAGACATCCTATTATTGATTGGAAGTTTTCACTGCTAGCAATTTAGCTCCATCATGGAAGATCACAAGGCTGGGAGGTGAAACTTTTTCATTCATGACATTTGAAGATCTTGTTAAAGCTTTTGACAGAGATGACCTTAATACACTATGGAGGTTAGTACAAGAAAAGTTTAATGCTCAGGATCTCAAAGATACAAAGGATATGCAGTTATGGGTGAATCTTAGAAGGCTCTATGAACCAAATGTTGATGATGACTGGAAAACCTTATTCACAAGTTTTGATACTAAATGGTTTTACTATGATTCATGTGAAGTTCATCATGTCTCTACGACTAATGGAGAAGACTTTTCATGCTTCGAGAAAGAATATCCACTTAGAGTTGGAGCTCTTCTGATGATGTTAACCTTACCAATAAGAGTTAATGAAGAGAATGAAAAGGTCGAGCATTGTTACAAAGACTTCAAGATCAATGTTCAAGAGCTATCTGAGTTAAGAAAGAAGTGAAGTGTTTGATTGAATTCCCAAATCCTTGAAGATAATGCATATTGAAGAAACTTATTGATTTGCGAGAAATCATAAGTTTAGGGAGGATTGTTGGGAATAACTGCTACCACGGATAGTATGTGGTTTACTTTGCTTGATTAACACTAAGCGAAGGGAAACGTATTCCCACCGCTAGAACATTATTACCATCGCTATTGTTTATGATAAGGTTAACGCGTCTAGATAAGTATAGAATAGATCTTGTGTATATTCTATTATGTTAGCTTTATACTTATCTTGTAAAGGACTCCTTGTTGTATAAAAGGAGGTCCTAGGTCATTGTCTTAGGTACTTGTTGATTTACCTACGAAAGCTTCAAGGTGTAACCCTAGTGATACTAAGATCACCGTATTATTCATCAATAATATTGGAGCTTAAGTTTTAGGTTTAATCTTTGTTTACTCTCATACAATACATTATACAATCCATCTTCAGGTATTACTAAGTAAATTCATGCTTATTAATATCATACAAAATATCATTGACACAAGGAGTGTGTCCAGATCCATCGACGCCTTTTGCATCAAAATGTCCAAACCAATGACTCTCCACCGCTTGTTTGCTCATCGTTTTGAATTTTACGGTCCAACCGATCACGTTCCTCCACAACACGTTCAAGAAGCTTCGATCTTCACGACTTCACTATTGAACAAGAACTTGAAGGACGCTGCGAGATTAGTAGAGCCACACGCGACAAAAAGTTCCCGGATATACAGTGTTATGCTTTTAAAAAGCGAAGAAAAGTCCCCATAACGCCGGGGTGTTATTTCCACCTCGTTATTTACGTCTTCGGACCGTTAAGAAAGACAAATGATAAAATATAAATTGACTTTTCTTTCGTATGCATGCATGGATCCAAATATTTTTGGCCCATTAATATAAAGATAGTCCACTTAATGTAACCTTTTATAGCCCATTAAAAAGCCCAAACGTTTGTTGGTAGCAAAGCAGCCGCCCAGTGCACAGAGTAGTAGTCACTCACAAAAACCTTTGACAAACATTTTGAGATTTCAACAAATCAAAACCTATTTCTTGTTTGGTTTTTCATCGTATAGCTGTTTGGTCTCAGACTATACCCGTAAGTATCTCATCTGTTAATTTAATTAAGACAGTTAATCTATTTTTATTTCATGGATGGTTGATTCATTAGAAATGAAACTGAAAATGTTAAAATAATGATATTTTTGTGACATTGTTTAATTTAGTTTTTGGGTTTTTGTATTTTTTTATAAAGAAGCTGGAAATGTTGTGACGTTAAGTAAGATTGTGTTAACTAGTTAGGGTTTATCGAATTAATAAGTTAGGTTATTTTTGCATTTGAGCTTAAGTTCTTGAACATTACCTTCCACATTTTATCCTTAGGGCGGGACGTGTGTGGGCCCGCGTTACTGGTTTTTATTAGTATTTTTTTGCAAGAAGGTTCACTATTGGACTGTTTTGGTATGAGGTTTATGTAATGATGTTAGCCAACACTACAGATTTTGCGCTTTTCTAACCTACTTTAGGAGCTACTTATTTTGTCTAAATGAACAAAATCATGGTTTCATAGCGTGTCATAGTTGTGAATGGATTCGTCAATTTGATCTGTATATTTTCCCGAAACCCGTCAAATTGAAAATTTTAGTTAACTATAGTTAGTATTTGTTAATCTTTTGAATCGTATTTACTTCAACAGTTCACAGTTAAGACATTAGTTGCGTATTGGTTTTTTGTTTCTATTTTATATATTGATTCTGTTTTGTGCCACCAGTGAATACGTTTCTTGGATCCACCTTTGTGAACTGCCATGGCTTCTCCTATGAGAAAGTTTCTGGTTAAAAATACTTCCGGTAAAGTGATTGCCCGGCATGAGATGAGGAGATATAAATCCGACTCAACCAACAAAATGCAGATAATGATCCGTTCTTTCGAGTCTATTGAAAAAAACCTTCACTGGGACCTTCCACCAGACACAAGTAGGGTCAAATTACCATCAACGCGAACATTATACACCGTGTTGAAATCACCTCATGTTCATAAAAAGGCAAGAGAACAGTTCCATATGAAGATCAACAAAGAGATGCTCGTTATGGAACCAAAACAAAGTGAGTTGAGCAAGAAGTTATTCTGGTTGAAGCGACAGCGTATCGCTGGTGCTCAATTTGAAATCTTGTTTAACTATAAAACGCGATTGGATAAAGAAAAGCTGCAGCAAATTCTTGCGAAGAAAGTTGTTAAAGAGAATAAGATTGAAGAACGTCATGTGATGACGGCACTTAATTCTTTAGTAAATGAAGGTTTTTACTCTGAGGTTGTGGATGTGTCGATAAACTCGGTTGAGTCTTCTCTTCCAAGAAACAATATTGGATCGTTTCCTCAGGGTCTTGCCCTAACGCTTCCCTCTGTTGTAAGCTAATCTTGTCTCTTACTGTTTCATTGAAATACTTAGTTAGGGGGTGTTTGGGATTAGCTTGTTGATAAGTACCTTTTTAATGTTCATTTGGATGACAAAAACGTGTATGCTTATCCAGTTATTTAGGTTGAAATAATGTTTTTACAATAAACAGTTTGAGATTCCTTATTCCAAACAGATTCTATTAGGAGGGTGTTTTAGGATTCTTTATAGATTTGCTTATTGTCTTTTTTAGAAGAAAAACACCGTTGAAGTGCTTATATGGCTTATATCATAAGTACGATGAGCTATACTTGTTCAATCCCAAACACCCTTTTAGTGAACTATACTTGGATTGTTTAAAGTGCTATATGCACCCTCTTAGTGAAGTATACTTGTTCAATCCCAAACACCCTCTTAGTAAATCGAAATTACAAGTTTATTCTCTAAGTAAGCCATCCAAGTTCCCAAACGCTTTCTTTATTGAAATTATAGAATGGTATTTTCTTACCTCTGCATTTTGTTTTTCTCTCAACAGCCTATGCCAGTTCTTAAAGCTAGAGTAGACACGAAAGGATCAAAAGGTTTATCTACTCAACTGATAGAAAAGTTTATTTTGAATAATCCCCATCGTCCAGCTGTTGAAGTTCAGGTACTATAAATATATTTAACTCAGAAAGTTTAGCTCCTTAGTATAGAATACTAATGACAATTATTTATCAATATATTCTACTCAGCCTGCTTCAGAATCAGCAGAGAGATACAATTTAGAAAAACTCAAATCAAGTATGACTGAAGCAGATTTTGCCGAATTAGCTCGTGTGACACGTGATCTACAACTCAACCCTCCAAAAGTTCCAAAACCTATTCCAAACATGACTGTTCAAAACATTCGCAAAAGACCTATTGAAGTTCCAACAGAGGTAATAATATGCAATATCATCATCATATATTCATATGTTGGATGCACTGTTCTTCCATTTCTTAATTATTTAAATGAAACTTCAATATTGTATAATTGTAGGTTGTCGATATCAATGGGGTAAAAGTATTGAAGCATGACATCATCACAAATGATGTTCTGTATGCAGATATAGCATTTGACATGGCTTCGCTGAAGCCTGAGCATCTTCCGCTTGTTCCACTCTTTTGGTAAGATGCCTTCTCTGGGGATATAAATCAGCATACACAATTTGTTGGCCTCATTAGTTTTAAAGCTTTTTTTCTCTATTGCTGAACAGCCGGTCCTTACTTGAAATGGGTACAAAAGACCTAGACTTCGTGCAACTTAATCAGTTGATTGGGGAGAAGACAGGGGGGATATCAGTGTTTCCTGTTACATCAACAAAGCAAGGTTCAAAGGATCCTGTCAGTCATATAATGGTTCGATGCAAAGCATTGTCTGCAAACACTGAAGATCTATTTAACCTGGTAGGTCTGATTTCATGTATGGAACGCCTGTATATAAAACATTAGAAGTACTTTTTATCATGTGCTAACTGACATCTTTGAGTGCATATAACTAGAAGGATTTATCGATTTGTTTTGTTGCAGATAACCTGTGTTCTCAAAGAAACTGAGTTTACAAATCAGAAGCGTTTCAAGCGTTTTGTCTCGCAAAGTAAAGCTAAATTAGAGGTATATATTGGAGTTGTAGATGGTTTTAGTTTTCATAAGTGTTTTTATAAATAGTTTCATTGTATAATTGTTTCTTTTTGTAGAACCAATTAAGGGACGGTGGTCATATCTTTGTAGCTTCGAGGTTGAATGCAAAGTTGAGCCATGCAGGATGGATTGCTGAACAGATGGGTGGTATCAGGTTCGACTATATTTTAAAAGTGGTGTGCATCTTTATTCATAGTTAACTAAAGGGTTCAACCGAAAAAATAAGTTAATATATTAATAATAATTATTGCAAACTTTTGAATGCCAATTTTGTTTTTTTAGAGTTGTCTGTTTTGACCCCTTTATTTTTATGAATGTGTCTATTTGGGTTGTGTGATTGGTGATATCTTTAATGGGTTAAATCTGAAAATTTAGTTGGAAGGGAATTGAGTCCATTGTTTGCCTAAACTATATTTGTAGTGTATAATCTTCTAAATTATTTTATTCAACTTTTTGTGTTATTATCTTCATACTACTATATTTGTAATCATAGTCACTGTATTATTCATATATAACTAATGGGCTGGTTACGGGTCAACCCTCTCACCGGTTCTCTTCTCCAATATTGCCACCTATGCGTATTGATTAGTATTCTTACTGTACTTGCAGTTACCTGGAATTCTTGAAAGATCTTGAAGGGAAAATCGACGAGCAGTGGAGTGAAATTTCCTTGTCTCTTGAAGAGATTCGTGGAGCCCTGCTCTCAAAGAAAGGTTGCCTTGTAAATCTCACTTCTGATGGAAAAAACCTTAAACAGGCTGAGACTTTTGTAAGCAAATTTACTGATTTGCTTCCAAGTACGTCTCCATTTACATCGTATACAAATTCACTCCTTCCGTCAGAGAGTGAAGCATTTACAATACCTACTCAGGTTGGTTTGTGTTTTTCAGTCATTTGTTTCTCTTACAGGTGGCAAAACAGGTGATTCTTTATGCAGGTCGTAATGGGTCAAGTGTCGGGTTGGCTTGGGGTTTTTGCTAATCTATCATAAATTTTATAGAAATACTTGGTGTGTCCGTTATGATTACAAAAGTTATTTTTAGATAATGATTATCATTTTTTTCAATAAATGTTCATGGAAATTTTAAGGTAAATCTTTCTTTATTTGACCCGTTAGAGATAAAACATGACCCATACCAACCCATCGTAAGTAAATGGGGAAAAATTGCCATCTCAAATTTCTGTCACATGTCCTTGTTAAACTTGAAATGTAATTGCAGGTAAATTTTGTTGGAAAAGCAACTAATATTTATGATACCGGTTATCAACTTAAGGGGAGCTCCTGTGTTATATCTAAATATATAAGTAATACGTGGTTGTGGGATAACATTCGAGCTAGTGGTGGGGCGTTTGGAGGCATCTGTGATTTCGACACTCGTTCAGGTAAACTCAAGTAGTGTCTTGTATGATGGGTTCATGATTGTCTAAAGATAGCAAAATGGACGCCTAGGGTAATGTGTATAAATGGTGCGAGCCGGGTTGAGCTACAAAGCTTTCTTATCTGTTATATCTGAATAGTTAATATACAGTATTATGTGTTGAGTATCATTACAAAACTAGTATTGTTACAATAATAACATAAATTAAAAAAATAATAATAATAATAATAATAATAAATTTAAAAAAAAAAAAATTGCATTTTAAATACATTTTGGGCGTGTTAACGCCCGTTCAACCCGTTTTACTTGTTCTCAGGTTATCTATTGTTAAGTTTTGACCATTTGACCCGTGAAATAACTTATAACCCAAATCAGCCCATTTCCTCTACATAGTCTATGAATTCTAAAGTTTCTGTATTGAGTATCAAATCATTGCATTCTTTTATACAGGGGTTTTCTCGTTTCTATCATATTGGGATCCTAATTTATTAAAGACACTAGATGTTTATGATGGAACATCTGATTTTCTACGTCAACTTGAAGTGGATGATAAGACTCTTAACAAGGCCATTATTGGGACTATTGGTGACTTAGATGCATACCAACTACCCGATGCCAAAGCTTATAGCAGGTAAGGAAAAATAGTACTACAATTGTTTTACAAAATTTAGGAGAGTCACATTAATAAAATGCAACTAAAACTACTTTGGAGGGAGAGATCTATTACTTCATCGTAACGTTAATAATTTTTTGCTACCTTAATTTTTTTCTATCTAATAATGGTTAAAAAATGACTTCACTTGCTATGCAGTTTATTACGATACGTATCAGGGGTATCAGAAGAAGATCGACAAGCAAGGCGTGATGAAATATTATCTACAAGGTAGAATCTACAATCTCTCAAAAAATATCAATATTAATTTGATCCAAACTTATATAAACATATGCTTATTCATCATCTTCTTTGCTCTACCAAAGGTCAAGTGACTTCAAGGAATTTGCGGACGTAGTTGATGCTGTCAAAGATAATGGTGTGGCTGTAGTGGTTGCATCCGAAGAAGCTGTTGATGCTGCAAACAAGGAACGTTCAAACTTATTTCAAGTGAAAAAAGCCATATAAAAAAGGTATTAGGCAACAATTTTTTGAAGATTCATGTTTTCATCTTTTGGGATATTTGTATGTCCCAAGCATGAGGGGCACCAGCCGGATCTTCCTTTTGTACATACTTGGGTTCAGATCATTTTGCCCACACTAATCGACAGTTTTCCATGTTTTGTCTGTAAACATTATGTGTGGGAATATGATAAAATCGACTTGTGATTAACTTGCAAGGGGAAGATAATATTGAGTTTACTCGAGTGTTAGTTAGAATAAGCACTTGATCAGATTCATGTGTTGAGCAATGTTGTAATTTGAAGGTTTATCAAAGTGAATTCTTAAGTTTAATGAATTTTATAATTGGTAGCTTTTGCACTTGTTTGTTGATCAGTTCAATAATAATTGTGTCGGTTTTTCTGCCGCATCTTATTAAATTTGCGATTTGCTGTTCAGGTCAAGTACATTGATTGTATGTACAGTTTTATCAAGCTCTTCACTTCATCTTCTTATATCATGGTCTAAATCATGAACCTAACTACCTATAAGAGAAAATGTAAATACCACCCGAATAAAACCAAACAATCTATACTATCATGTTTCTTATAAAGGAAACGTTTGCGAAAACTAACTTACCGACTTATTCTCACACGATGACATGCTAAACCAGACATGTACGTTTCTTTTGAACGGGACTTGGATCCGCACCAGTATGTTCAACCACTAGTTTCACTAGGATACGACTAGGCCAAATACTTGTTGCCCGTTGATATAGGCTATTTTATAAACTTGTCGACTTACTGGAATAAGAAACACTAATATATCAGCTAGTGTTTGTGTTGGCTTATCGCTTATTTTACAAAAGTTGAAAACTTATTCAAAGAAGCTACTAAAAATTAGCCTATGAATCTAATAAGTTAAATGAGCTAATAACGCTAAGCTCTTTGGAAACTAATTAGCTTATGGAAACGAAGTAGATCAAAAACCGATAAAACTAAATTGATTAAAACAACAATCATTATTTCATAATCCTTGCTATATTTTAAAACCATAAAGCTTTATCCAAACACCCCAAAAACTTCAGTTATGTACAAAACAATGTATGCAAAAACCGTACTTCACCATCATAAAAAACTTACCACCTTTCATATTTTTCACCCTCAACATTTAACACTTAATTACACTAATAATTCAAGTAATCACACTCCCATTTTCGCCCAAATCACCAACCTCGATAACGCGCTCCAAATGTTCGACCAAATGCTGCACAAAAAACCGCAACCATCAATAATCCAGTTTAACCAGCTCATCAATGTCATAGTAAAAATGAACCATTATTCCACTGCATTGTCACTTTATAACAAATTATACTTAACGGGTATGCGCGGTGATACTTATACGATGAATGTGTCCATTAACTGTTATTGTCGCATGAATCAAGTGGCTTATGGTTTTGCATTACTAGGTAGCATTTTTAAACAAGGGTATCAAGCTGATGTGGCGACGTATAGTACTCTAGTAAATGGTCTTGTGTTAGATGACCGTGTTTTTGAGGCTGTTGAGCTGTTTAAGAAGTTGGTTAGGGAGAAAATTTGTGAGCCGCATGGTATTATGTACGGGACGGTTATTAAAGGGCTTTGTAAAGTTGGGCATACTAGTAAAGCGCTTGAGTTGCTTAGGTATATGGAGGGAGGGTCGTGTAGGCCTTGCGTTGATCAGTATAATACGGTTATTGATAGTTTTTGTAAAGATAAATTGGTTGATAATGCATTGGAAATTTTTGAAAAGATGGTTGAGAAGGGTGTTGCGGCGGATGTTATTACTTATAACTCTTTGATGTGGGGTTTGAGTACATTTGGTCGAGAGAAAGAGGCTTTAAGAATGCTGAGAGATATGGAGGAGAAAGGAGTGTATCCTTCAGTGGTTACATTTAATATCTTGGTAAAATCTTATTGTGATCGGGGATGTGTAAAAGATGCAGAGGTTGCTGTTCGAGAAATGGTGGAAAGAGGTCTATGTCCGAATGTGATAACTTATAGCTCACTGGTAGATGGTTATTGTTTACGTGGTGAAATAAATGAAGCGCATAAAGTTCTTGATCGCATGTTGGAAAGGAATCTTGTGCCGAATATTGTTACCTATAGCAGTTTGATAAATGGGTACTGCAAGAAGAAGCGGATTGATGAGGCTATGCATCTTTTTAGAGAAATTGAAGACAAGGGTTTGAGGCCTAATGTCATTACTTACAATAGTCTTGTACAAGGGTTGTTTTATAAGGGTAAATCTGCAGCTGCTAAAAAATTGTTTAACGAGATGCAAGCTAAGGGTCAGACTCCTAATGTATGCACTTATCGCATCTTGTTTCATGGAATGTGTACCAACTCCCTGTGTTCTGAAGCATTGGCTCTCTTTCGGTCTTTGAAAAGCAATGAATTGATGAAAGATATAGATTCGTATACCATCTTAATTGATGGTTTTAGCAAATGTGGAAAGTTTGACTTGGCTAAGGATCTGTTTAACGAAATGTGTTTCAAGGGGTTGAAGCCGAATGTTAGGACTTACACGGTGATGATACGTGCGCATTGCCAAGAAGGATTAATTAGTAAAGCGAAAGAATTGCTTAAAAAGATGGAAGATGATGGTTGCTTGCCAAATAGTATCACGTATAGTGTCATTATTCAAGAGTTGCTGAAGAAAAACGAGTTACGCGAGGCAGAGATTGTTCTGGAGGAAACGATTAACCGAGGTTTCTTGCCTGATTATACTACTTTTACGATGTTGCTAGGTGTGATCCCAAACTTTGGAGGAGATTCTTCGATGCGAACTACTCTTCAGAAGTTATTAAGTGTAGAAAGAAAAGACGGTAGTTTAACTTCTCATTCTGTTTCCTGAACTCCTGAAGTTGTTGCTAGTATCATAGCAAGAGTTTCGACTTTTCTATCAATTTCTAAGAGAAATGTTAAGCTTAGAAACCAGAAAAGATATATTAGTTTGTCTGATTATTCAACGTTTAAAGTATCTGCCACTATGTTTTCAAATTAAACCTGCTGATGTCAAATTGTTTTCACCGGCTGGTATTCTTATTTCTAGGTTCAAATTTATACAAGACCCAAAACTTCAATAATGGTGCCAATTTACACATGCGAGAGAAGCAAGAAAAGTCAACACATACATGTGTACTAATATTTCAGCTAATCATGAACTTTGGTAGTTCTGATGTTGGTACAATGCAACAATGTAGCAAAAATTCTACGAAGAAATACTAGTCTAATTTAATGTGTAAATAACCTATTGGAAGAGCCTAAACACAAAGTTTGGACTACATAATTCAATAAACTTCGTTCCAGGTTCCAATGCTTGCAGGTATATGTTCTCTCTTGGCTCTTCTCTCACTCCAGATTGTGTTGCGTATTCCATTGCCATCTCATAATCCACCTGTATCAGGCAACACAAACAGAATTTTAAATTAACTTTCCTCTTCCATTATGTGAATATCAAGAGTTCAAGACTGATCCAATCACAAATGAATAAAAGTATTTGATTACTAATAAAAGACCAGTCACTTACAAAGGATGCACAACTATGTAAGGTTACACCAATTTTGAATTATTTAGGGGTATTTGGCATTATGCTTTGACAGTGATTATCTGATTATTGATGTGTCAATCACTTTCTAATAGGTAGATTGAAAGTGATTACAGTTGTTTGACTAATAAAGGGTCATTTTACATGTAAATCCTTAAACAATTAGAATTTCCTAAGCACTTGAGCAAAAGCAGTCAAGCACATCCAACCGCTATCTCTAGCAGACTGTTTTGTTATCACCAAAATCTGATTCTGATTATTCCATATCACAAAATCACTTTCAAAAGGCAATAAAACACGCCCCTTAAAAAAATAATTGCTTTACCTGCTCAACATGCTGAGCTAGCTTTTCAATCAGCGTTTCTTTTGTTATCAAGCGATCCGAGACCTTGTGAAGGATTTCTACATCTTCATCCTTGATCTCCGTGCGTTGCTTCTTCTTTACATGCAGCTCTGAACACTCTTTCAATATGCTATAGATAGCACCCGAAGCATCACCAAGATACCTAAACCCAGTATAAAAGGTAATTTACTAACTGTGTTAGCTTAATGGAAAGTGATAATTATCTAAAAATGTATTTAACTTAACATTTTTTCGAGTTCTATGTAGCTATCTTTTTTTTGCTATTATAACACAAGTTTTAAATTTGGACTTTTGTGTGTCTTAAAGTTTTGATTTTTGAATTCATACTTATGTGTGTATTTTGTTCATGTACACTGACCGATTTACCCTTCGTTGTTAGTAGAGTAGTAAAAGTAAGGTAGGGGTAAATTGTTACAAATACACACAAAAGTCGGAATTTAAAACTTTGATGTTATAATAGCAAAAAAATAATTGACTACACAACATTCAAAATTGTGACAAGTTAGTTACATGTTTAGATAATTATCCCTAATGGAAAAGCTAATTTTCAGATTACGCTTAATCTTACTTGGTTAAACTTCTTTTTCTTTCTTGCTGTTCACGAGCCTGAATTTTCTTCACTATTTTTGTCTTTAGCTGGCTGCAACATTGTCTAAGACAAGTCTGGAAAACATAGATTGTTAATTTTAGAAAGTTATCAAAAATTTTAAAGTGATTCTAAAGGCAAACGCATAACTTTAAAACGTTATCAAAAATTTTAAAGTGATTCTAAAAGCAAACGCACCTTGACAGCAGATGCAATCTCACTTATGTCATCTCCAATATATTCCTTTCCCGTCCCTTTGAAAGGGATTTTTGTGCTTACGATACTAACAAAAACACCTATTTTATCTTGTGTTTGATTGATTTTGTAGCTATTCCAACTGAAAGATGATTTACAAAATCAGTAAAACTTCTTATGAGGACGGGAATACCCAAGGTAGAAACACTAAAACTCATAGGGTTCTTACTTAATTCTCTTCATTGCAGTTCTCGTGACAACATCAGCACCTTGTTCAAACAGCAGTGGAATCCGATTTGCAAACCGAAATATATTTAAACCCTACACAGTACACACAACTAATTCAGATTTATTGTACCCACCAAGAGAGCATAGATCCAGAATTTAGTTACAAACTTACTTGTTTGACATCTTTTCCGCCTAAACTGACTCCAGCTTCCACAATAAATGGGTGTCCTTCAAATACTTGGGCACTACAATTAGACAGTAGTTCCAAATGTGTTCAGTTTTGCACTAATTTTGGAGTATCTATACATATTAGCTTCGGCGTCTTAGACACGAACATTACCTTGCAGTATAAGTTGCAACCATGTCGGGGTGCAGTTCCTTTATTATACCCAAGCGAAGGTTGTACTCTCCTGCAGGACTAAGACACTATAAAGGACCATTGTTAATATTGAAGTTTCAATGAGTTAAATACCAAAATTATTCAGAATAAATAACAAGTAATACAACTATAGAATTCTATGTTAAACTTAAATTATAGAAAAAGCATTATGAAGAGAATCTTACATCACCGCTAGGATCATCGAACTTGGCTTGCCGAAACAGCTGATGCATGCGAACAATTTGCTGTGAAGTTAGCGACTTGACTACTGTTTTGGGGGTGAAATCTGGACCCATTTCTCCTGTAACAAGATACAATCAGTTTCAAACAAACTTAAAAACCAGTAACAGAAAGGAAAGAAGTTGACAAATAGATATGATAAAAAACAGCTGATTCTAACATTAAGTGTCACAACTGAAGTGTACATGCATTAATATATGTGTTTTTTGCATAACGTAGCTATTCGGTTCTCTAAACGTGTTATCATACAAGTGTGTGGTGATGATTGATACCTATTAATCGTTCAGCATGCGCCTTCCCGATATTAACAAATTCGTGCTGAAGAAACTGCAAAAGGTGTGGCTTTGAGGTTTCAGCAATCAGCCGTTTGATGAGAAGCAAATCCACTGCTGATGGATGGTGCTTTGTTTCAAGAGGAACTGGTGGCATTACATCCGTCCTTCTAGCAAAACTTATGCTGACATTTTTACTTCAAAAATGTAAAGGAAAAGTAGCATTAGTTGACAGATAAGTATCACAGTCCCCCGCGTAATTAATACAGCTAAAAGAAAATGCTAAAACTTTCTTGTAAATGCATTTGTTCATGGGGTGAAACTGTGACAATGGACAGGGCTGGAAAGAGAGAAAGAGGAGTACTCTGGTGTCTCTGAAACATATCGAAACATGAACTGGGCATACGGAGTAATAACTGCCATTTGACGCATATAATGCAATATCTTGGACTGCAAACACCAAAGAACATGTTACGTAAGAGGCTCACCCTATCCTCAGATTATTGTTATACATCATAAACATTGTAGGTTAGTTATTAAACCATATTATAGCTAAGACATGAACAGAACCACAAAGAGATGCATACACGATAAGTTGTCCAGTTTCCCTCGATTACAACTTGGATCTCAGCTCCATGCCATTGCTCCTTGTCATCTCTCTTCTCATGTAAATGGATATGGGGAATGTTTCTGATCATAGAAGAATCAGAAGATTTAAGCACAAGTTTTAGCACTAAAAAGTTCTGATCAAACTCTTCTAAGTACCATAGGGTAGAAAAATACCGATGAATATCTATATCCAGCCTGCAGAATGAAGTGTAACTTTGACTCTTCATTGACGAGGATATCTCAATTGGTAGTCCTGTACTCATCTTTGACCAGATTAAAGCCTGAATAAACAAATACAATTCTAACATATGTCATATCCATACCAGTAGATATTTTATCACCATCGACAGAAAGAAAGAAGTAAAAAGTACACTGAACACAGTCAAAAAAATGGATGACTACACACGCACTTCAGTTACATCTATGGTTATTTATCCATTAAAAGCCTAATGTCATACGTACCATTTTCGCACCAAGCCCAAATTTTCCACGTGTTTGCTTCAAGCCATACTTCGTCCCGGATAAAACTGCATGACATATATTTGTTAGAAAAATAACTAGACAATAGTACAGAAATTCCAGTATGCCATGTTGACAGAAATTATCTTGAATACGCACAATATACTTGATATAAAAATGTAAATGAAAGAAAAGAACTAAACCTCGTCCAAACATATTGGGGATATCATCATGAGGCATTCCTCTTCCATTATCCTACAAAATATACAAAACCTTAGGTTGTGATCTGAACAAGACAAAAAAACTTATGGATGTATGATGAAATTACAACAAATCTGAAGAATAGGAAAAAAAATTCAGACCTTACAAGTGACCCTGTAAAATGAGGCATCACCTCGACCCTTACTGCCCTTTGAAGCAGTCGGTTCTTTTACTTTCTTCCCGAGCGCCGCATTTTTGGCCTGAGTTTCTTGAAAACGAGCTTCTTTGGCAAGTCGTTTCTGATAGTAGAAGAACAAGAAGAAGCAGGGTAAGTAAAAATAGTGTAAGTGAAATTTTCGAAAAAAGAAAGTACATATAGACACCTTCCAACTGTTAACAGCTGCAAAAAGATTTCAATAAATAACAGCATTCTTGAGCATAAAACTGAAATGGGTGATTCCGTAAATTCTTCCGTTCACGGTTTGAAAACCAGTATCGACTACTTTTTGAGCAAGTATGTCATACAATAAAACCACTGGTTTAAATGAGAAGAAAATATTGAACTGAATTCTCGGGTTGACATAACAGCATAAATTTGTAAAGTCCCCTCTACATATAAGATTCACGTTTAAAACTAACATTACGAGACAAACCTCACGAGCCTTGTCTGTCTCAAAATCACCATATAGTGCCTCATCAATTCGCTCGCGATCAATAAGACCAATCATGGAATTGAACTTGCTTTTATTAATCTCCTCACTGCATATACCAAAAGAAAAGTGAGTAGAGTGGGGATAAATCGAACTTGCTTTTACAGATACCTAGTCACTTACATCGTGACTTCCACAAATGGAAGCTCAGCAATAGACTCTGAAGAATCAAGAGCATTTTCAACCAGTTCTCTGACGGTTGTGTAAAGCGATTTCCCAGGCTGATATACATTCAAACAAACACACTTGTCAGCATACTCCCCGACATTAACAAAGTCAAACATAACATACCTAACCCAAATGCAAATCCGCTTAAGTTCTATGACTTCCATATTTTCAGTCAATATGAACTCATAAGTCATAACTCCCATTTCAGCTATTAAATGTTATGACTTGTGACCCATTATATATTAGTAATTCCAAACATCCGATGAAGTTAAACTTAAATCTTTGACATCATAATACACAGAGCAAGCCAAACATACATGGAAATCCTTTATGTTCTATTTCCCTATTTTCGGTCAGTTTGAACTCGAAACAACTCCAAAAGAGCATTACAACGCTATAATCCATTGTGTATCATACAAAACTGCATATCAAATAAACTTAAAATCAAAAGTTATACCAACTTTAACAGACAGAGAAAACCTAGTCCAGATGCAAGATTGAATCAAATACAAACTTAGAACAACTGATTGTGCATTTCGGCGCTATAATTTATTGTATATCGTTGTATCCCCATGTCACATTAAGTTAAACCTAATCTATCTGATATTCCACAACTTTCATATTTTCAACCAATATGTTGTCAGATTCATTGAACATCTCAACACGATAAATCACAAAATCCTCAAATGAATCAAACTTAAAAGTATCGTAAATGTATAACTCAATTCTCAGCTAATATAAACTCATAACAACACCTATAAATCATCGCAAAACATAAAAATCATCAAGCATTTCAACGGGCAATAACTTGTCACATAAGTTAAACTAAGGGGTTGTTTTTTTAGGCTAATAAAGGGAGCTTATAAACTTATATAACTAAAATAAGCTGAATCAAGTGTTTAGTAGGGCTTATGAGCTTATCATTTTTAAGCTTATTTTGATAAGCCCCAAAAGTGTGGCTAGTTATACCTAATCTAACGTTCATATTTTACAACCCTGTGTCAATTTTTGGTCATTTATCAACCTAACCTGAGCTAAACCAAACACATGAGCTTGTCAGCTTATTAAGCATAAGCTAATCCAAACACTCAACATAAGATTGTTAAGGTTAGCCAAACACCCCCTAATAACTATCTTGATAAATAAATAATAAGTCAAAAAACATACATTATCGAAACCAGCAATATTCTTATTCTCCGCAAAAAACTCAGCCGGTGACTCTGAAATAAGAAAAAAAATAAACTCAGTTTGGTATTATATAAGTTAATCGAAACAGATAGATATAAATAGATACTGCTGACTTTGTTTAAGAACACTTGTTTTGGGTTTTCGAGGAGTCTTCGATTTGCCCTTTTTATTTTGTACCGGACTTTCTTCACTGCTTTCTCCCCCGGAGCTCATCGGAAACCTAGCTGTATTTTCCGGTCAGTGTGTGCTGAATTTTTTTCACAGGGTAAAGTGATGGTGAGTGTGGGATCTGGTGCTACGCGTCCTCACGCTGGAGATTAACACTTTTCCAAAAGAAAATAGGCCCTTATTGGGAGCCAAATATATTTGTCATATTTTGGTATGGTACTTTGAATGAACATAGAATCACAAAAAATTTATAAAAAATTATTCATATAATCATATTTAAATCTTTTGTGTGAATTTTTTGTGGTTTTAGTATTTTTCTTTTTGGTTAAATGTTTCGTGCAATGTTTATATATAAAACATAAAATTATCAAAAATATAACATTTATGAACACACAAATAGACTTAAAAACAATTGAAAAAGTTCAAAACCAGAATGTAAATGAGATTGTTAGTACCGTTGTGCGAATGCGGATATATGTTGTGATATCTAAATGTTCTTATATATAGTTGAGATATTGATTGTATATGTTTGGCAAAAAAAATTTAATCATAAGTCAGAGGTTTTAAAGCTTAAATGGGTATTTTAGGCATTACTCATTCGTAAATTTTTTAAGTTACAAGAAAAATATATTTCATTTTATAAGTAACTAGCGGTATTATTACGGCAAGGTAAAGATCTTTGTAATTACAATTTACAACAGTAATGTTTTCGATATAACATTTTCGTGATGATACTTTTGAAAAACGAAAATTTTATTTTGCAATAACTTTATATGCTATATGGTATACAAATTTACACATTCTAATCGCTAAATAAGATTTTTTTTTTTTTTTTTTTTTTTTTTTAAACATTGCGATGTTTTATATCTAGCATTAATAATTAAAACTAAATCAACGAACATAAACTTTTATAACTACAATATTGCGTTATATAATTGATACATAATTTATATTAAAATTGAAAATAAACTTTGTCAAGATCGTTTGATTTTGTGAGTATTTATATAAATAGTTTTTATCTTTTTTGTTAAAACAATGGCCCGTTATAGCATACCAGCTCAAGTTCTATTTGACGAACAACTTAACTTTCTCTAATTCAATCAAACTCAAATCCTTCATCACTAATTGCCGCTTCACTCCATGACTGATTATCCATATGTCGTTGATACCAACGATCAAATCCTCATACAATTTGTCTTATCTACCAATCATCTACGTCATATATCTAATCTTTTTTATATATATATAAATTTCCCGTTTAGATTTACCTTTTTATATATACGTTTTCCCGTTGAATCTATGTGAAAAATCAATTATGTGTGATTATCACATTATGCAAATATTGTTTCTATGTGTGTGGTACTTTGTTTGGTTTGTACACTGACCTTTTTTAGTTGTACTTTTAATTGAAAGGGCATTTTATGGATTATATTAATTACAGATGTTGATATACTTATGTATTGGTGCATAATTTAGTTGTACACTTTGCGTAAGTAGGTGTAATTGTTTAAAATCTAAGTGGGTGTAATGGTTGCATCATATGTTTAATTGGTTGTAATGCTTAAAATGTATTTTAAGAAGGTCTTAGCGTATTTCAGGTGCAAAAGGTTAATAAACGGTAGGTGCAAAAGGTTAATAACCGGTGACTTGAATTGACTGGCTTTCAGTAATGTGGGAAACATATATGACTCAATCAGCGGTTGTGGCTATAAGGGTGTCAAGACCAAAAACTTTGACCTTGTGCTTTTAAGTGCAAATTTGCCCCCATCCATTACCGAGTTACGCGTCATTGGCCTAAAATATATTACAAAATTTGTGAAAAATAAGCCCTTTATATTATAAAGCTTCGGATGCATAAAATATCTTAACGAATATTGTTCGTGGTTGGTATAATTACTGTAAATAACTCATTTTATTGTATATATATATTACTAAAGACGTGTCTAAAAGAGATGAGAGTCCCCTCATCACACCTTAAACCTTGATCTACAAGAGACCAAAACAACGTAGGCCTAGATTTGAATAAATGTTCAATACAAACAATACAACTTCTGAGCACAGTTATAACAAAATAAGGTTACAACTAATAATGTTTAGTGATTTTTTGTTAATATTGATCAAAGTCACTTGCATTTGAACATAATTGTACATTATGGAAAGTATATTTTCGATCTTCTATATCATGATTGTTATTTGTTGAATAAAAGTATGGAAGAAATTGCATACCAGTAAAGAAAGCTTCTCAGCCATTTTTAGTCATGTAATGTGTTTTTAGTGAACACAAACACATCAATAACAATGACAACAGTAATCATGTTTTATAGATATTGTCATTTGGTTCTTGTTGATCCACGAGTTTAATGTGAAACATCCCCACGCTTTTGCTGACAAAGTTCTTCCCTTTTGAACAATTTACTAGAGGCGCTCTACATGAATTCAAAACCACAAGTCATAAGTTGTGTCGTGACCATTTGACACTATGTTGAATGTTTCTTTCACCACGGGGAAGTGTGAGAATACCATCCCTTATATGTGAATTTTCGGTCATCTTATATATACTCGACATGAATAAGAGTAACACCATTAGAGCTGAAAACTACAGCTCCGCCAAAGGTAATGAAACACCTTACTACCAGTTTTGATATCCACAAGTTTATCCACTAAAATCTCCTCGTCTATCAAGAATATAAGCCTAATGGAAAAACACTGCATTTTCTAGCTGCACATGCACTTTAGATGGATTTGTAGAAATGATTAAAGAGATGAAGCTACCCATCAGTGTTCTTGGTCATCTTCCTCCGTGGAACATCTTGTTTTCATATCCTAATAATGGAACCAAAAGATAAAAGAAATTAAGAAAACATGATTTAAAACTCACGGTTTTTGTGGGTTGAACTACGATAATGTTCAAGAGAGTAAGATAACTGAAAAGCTAGGAAAGCATGAAATTTACTCTTCACATGGAAAAACAGAGGGGGTATTTATGCCAATTATTCCTAATAACAAAATTACGCTGAACTAAAACATTATAACAAATATAAACACAGTCTAGATGAAAAACCAAATCAAATCCGTCTAATGTCAACAATTTTCATATTTTCAGTGAGTATGAACTTAGAACAAGTTGCTGAGACATTAAGCCACTTTAATTCATTCCTGCATCATAACTTCTTCATATCAAAACAAGTAAAAATGAGCAAATTTCACGAATTTAGCTTGTATAAAGAGTTACGAAACAAAATTAATCAAGCACAAGCAACATGATTTAGCATTATTGAACTTAAAGGAGAAAGATATAGATACAAACCCTGCTTATCTACACTTGGTTTAGTTTCTACCGGACTTTCTCCACTGCTCTCTCCTACCTCCATCAGAGATATTTTCCGGTCACTCAAAATTAGGGATTTCTCAGGCTCAACCAATATGAATTGATAACAAGTTCCATTTGAGCAATTTAACGCTATAACTTGTCTTGTATATTATAGTATTTTCACCTAAAAGAATAAACTAGGGATGCATAACAAAGCTATAAACATATACATAGCAAACATAGTCCAAGTGTAGAGTTAATGCAGGTCAACAAAAGCTCCGCATAAAAAGTATGAACATAAAAATCCGTCTAAGATTTTAACTGAATACTTGCAACAAAAGCATGAACATATACATATCAAAATCAAAACTAAATCAAAATCCGTCTAAGATTCAACATTGTTCATGCTATGAAAACTACGAACTCAGAACAAAGGGCGTTTGACCATCTTAACGCTATAACTCACTATAATGAAAATTTCTTCACAGGACAAGTGTCATTAGAGCATGTCAATTCTACAACTCAATATTCATTGCAAATAACTGTATTTGCAACAAAAGTATAAACATATACATATCAAAATTCTAAACAGGATGCAAAACTAAATCGGACCCGTCTTACATTCAGCCAAAAGAAAGACAAACTGCCGTTTGAGCGCTATTCATGATAAATTCTTCTTCACTTCAAATCATGCTTTCAATGAAAAGTTATAACAAAATACACGAAGCAAAACCTAATAATCCAGATGCAAAACTTAATCAAAAGCCGTATAAACTTCTTAATTTTTCAGCGAATACGAACTCACAACTCAGTATACATCATAAATTTTTCTTGACGTAAAAATTAATACTTACAACAAAAGCATACATAGCAAAACACAAAATGCAAAACTTAATCAAATCTATCTACAATTATCACTGACCAGTATACTTGATAAATCATTCACAACAAACATATACACGCAAAACCTAATATACTCTTTTCAGCCAGTAGGAACACTAAGAACAAAACAACACTACAATTCCGAAAAGTAATAAAATCATCGCATCAAAGGTGATACGGAAATCAAACAACGAAATATTACAGGTGTTAATCGAGACAGATAGTAAAATATGTATAAGATACTGACTTTGTTTAAGAGCATTGGTATTACTTTGTGTCGGGCAGTCCATCTTTAGCCGCTTTCAAATCCACTTTGGTTATGGGCAATTGTCTAGCGGGATTTCATACATATTCAAATCTGACGGTCGGACCCCTAACCAAAAGATATCCGGTGTAGCTAAACTCGGGCTATCGTACGACGTACTCTTCGAACCACAACAATAAACGGTCAAAATCCTCAACCAATACAGGTCACAACTTGTAAGGGCAAACACGGCGGTTTCAACTCCATTCTCATCTTTCGAGAAAGAGTCTAGTAGCCACGTCGGTTTGCCGTTTGTTGTCACAATTATGCGAAAACCTTGGTAAAATCTATATTCAGCTAATCTCGAAAAGGTGGAATTCTTCCCAACCAACAATGAAAAGCGTGTAAGTCTTCATATAAGCAACCCTATCAATATTGGGCTGAATCGCCTTCCTACTAATCCCCACATTGGTGCAATCAATTATATCGCCGCTAAACACTATTCTGCCTACAACTACTCCTTTTTCAGTCACGACGACATGTAACGAAGACCTTGTTGCCTCCAACATACAACACACATCATACAAAACTGCATCACACTGTTCCTGCCAATTAACAATTCAACGTTTGTAAAAAAAGATAGCTTTCTTTGTAAGATTAATTACATTTCTTCTTAGAGCTTGAAATTCACTTTTAAGTACACCGAGCGTAATAATAGTCTTACGCCCTACTTGAACCCAACGCAAAATGTCATACAGCTCATCTTTTAACACCTAAAGTTGAAGCTTCGAAACGTAAAGTTGATTACTTTTGAAGCGAGATGACACAAATATAGAAAGACCCTCACCCTTGAGGATACCTCTTGCTGGTGATATCGTTGGTAAGATGGCACAAATATAAAAACACACCGTTCAAGAAAAGATCTAGACCCTAACCATAAGAGGTATCCACAAGGGTGATGGTCTTTCTATATATGTGCCATCTCGCTCCAAAAGTAATCAACTTTCCATTCCGGAGGTTCAGCGTTTTGTGTTAAAAGATTAGTTGTGTGAACAGCAGTTTGCGGTGGATTCAAGTAGGCGTAAAACTATTATTACGCTCAGCGTACTTAAAGTGATTTTCAAGATGTAAGAAAAAACGTAATTAATGTAACAAAAAGAGCTATCTTTTATACAAACGTTGAATTGTTTAAGAAGCAAGAAGAGTCTGATGCAGTTTTGCATGATATATGTTTATGTTGAGGACAAGGTGTTCGTTACATGTAGTCGCAGCTGAAAAGGAGTGGTTGTAGGCAAAATAGTGTTTAGCGATGATGGCGATCTAATTAATTGCACCTAGATGGGGATCGGTGGGAAGGTGATTCCGCCCAAAATTGATATGGTTGCTGATATGAAGACTAACGCGCTTTTCATTCTGTTGGTTGAGAAGGATTACACATTTTTCGAGATTGGTTGAAGAGAGATTTTACCGAAGGTTTCCGTGTATAATTGTGACAGCAAAAGGGCAACACGACCTGGTGACTAGACTCCTCTTTCTAAGAAAGATGAGAATGAAGTTGAAACTGACCGTTTTTGGCCTTAAGGATTGCGACCCGTATGGGTTGAGGATTTTATCCGTTTAAGGATTTCTTAGGTGACATTCGTTCAAACACAAAAAACCTAATCATTCAAACATAAAAAACACATAAAAATTAGTTTATAACTAAATACTTACAACAAAAGCATAAACATATACATATCAAAATCAAAATCCCTCTAAGATTCAACAATTTTCATGTTATCAGCCGACAGCCACTACGAACTCAGAAGACCTATAACTCACTATACATGACAAATTCTTCTTGACATGACAAGTGTCATGTCAATTCTATAACTCAATATTCACTACAAATAAAGCTCTAACTGAATATTTGCAACAAAAGCATAAACATATACATATCAAAATCTAAAACTAAATCGGATCCGTCAGCCGAAAGAAAGTGAGACAAGTGCCGTTTGAGCATGCCAAAGCTATTCATGATAAATTCTTCTTCACTTCAAAACATGCTCTTAACAAATACTGTAAAATACACAAAGCAAAACCTAATCCAGATGCAAAACTAAATCAAAATAGTCTAAAATTCTTAATTCTCATATTTTCAGCCAATACAAACTCAACAAGTGCCGTTTGAGCATCTCAACAACGCTATAACTCATAAATTCTACTTAACATCAAATTATTTTCTAACTGAATACTTACAACAAAAGCATATATAACAAAACCTAATCATACACCAAACTTAATCAAATTCATCTAATAATCTATAACTTAAGGGGTGTTTGGGAGTGCGTTTGCACCTTGATTATATAATTTTCACGGTCTGAAAACGCAAAATCAATTTTGAAGTGTGTTGATAACAATAATTTCTTGTATTAATTGCTCTTACCTTTTTTTCTTCATCAACATGGATTTAGTTGCTGTGTGAAAGAGAAGATACGGAAGTGAATATTCGAGTGTGCAAATCACTTCCCTCTATAAAACCCTTGTTGTGACAAAACATTCTAAACTACTCCGTATTTTTTTAAAGCCTAATATCAGTAAAAGTTTATGTTTTTTATGTTTAGCAACGTGTGTTTGTTTCATTAAGATATTTTATGTTTGAATTACTATCTTATCTTATTAGCAAAAGGTGGTTAGAAAGTCTAAATCTGAACAAAATAATATTGTTTGTTTTTATATAATTGATGTCCGAATGATTTTAAATCTTCGTTTCTATGATTTATTTATTAAACCGTCGATGCGATAATAAGTAATTTATGTAAATATGAAACAAGACTTTTATCATAAATATAACATACAATAATTAATAAACCATCAAATATATTATATTAACACAAGTCTTCTCTTATCGAATAAGTGGCGATGAAATAGTCACCTTTTCTTGAGTAAGATGTTATATGTCTAGCGGGTGCATTTCGTAAGAAAAAAAGCAAGCAATAACGTCTGCTTGCTTTCTCTCTTACTCTTACAGTAAGAGGGCTAGTAACATTTTTTTTTTTAAATAAAAACACACCCTAAGGCCCATCCCATATTTAACAGCTAAAATTAAGAGTTCGCAGTACTTCCCAGTTCCCACGCTAAGCTTTTTTAATAAATATTTCGTGAAGAAAAAATAATTGTTAAGCTATTATCTTTAAACTTAAAATGTATGCATATGTATTTTTTAAACTTAAAATGTTTAAAATTTGAGTAATGTAAATTGTCTATAATATTTTTTAAACTTAAATGCTTAAATGACAACTTTTACTATTTTACCTTCTTTTTTAAAACAAGTTTAAGTCACACAGTTACTATATAAATACCAATCTCTACTACTTTAAAATGTTAAATTTTTAAATGACAAGTTTTAATATTGATCAATCTCTACGTATGTATCAATTTAAAAAAAAAAAAAAAAAAAAAAAAAAAAAAAAAAGCAGTTGTTCTATCTACTACATATAAAAAGTGAATAATATTCTTTAAAACTTAAAAAAAAATAAAAATAGCAATTTTTTATACTTAAAATACCCTTTGAGCCCCGGGTACTCCTGATTAAAACCAATATTACTCATCACTCGGATCATTCTCCTAATGTGTTAAAAATTCATAAGGTATTGAGGGAAAAAACCTAAGCCGTTTAAATTCTACAATTTTCTAGTGTATAAACGGAGTTTATGAAGGTGGTTAATGATCATTGGAACGTGAGTGTAAGTGGGTATAACATGTTTAAACTTGTCAATAAAATGAGGTTCTTAAAGAAACCTATTCGAAAGTTACTTCATTCTCAAGGCAATATTCATGAGCGGGATATCGTCTTCGTCACGAGTTAGATGAGGTTCAAAAGGCATTTGATAAAGACCCTTCTTCTGTTGCTCTTCGCGAAGAGGAAGCTTCATACTTAAAGGCATTCAATCAGGCCTCTTTAGATGAGGAAAGGTTCTTGAAACAAAAAGCGATAATTGAATGGCTTCATATCAGTGAATCTAATTCAGCTTATTTTCATCGTTGGGTGAAAGCTAGAGTGAGTAGGGGTCGTGTTAATTGTATTACGGACCAGAATAATATGGTCCACGAAGGTAGTTCTGTTCCAAATGTTTTCGTTAACCATTATGTGAACTTTTTAGGTGTTAAATGACATGTTTCAGTTCTAGTTCTGAAAGACGAGGGCTTGTTTGTTAAACGCCTGAGTCAATTTAAAGCTGAAAATATGGATCGTGAAGTGCTTGACTCCGAGATTAAGAGTGCAATGTTCTCCATTGGAAATGATAAAGCCCCGGGTCTGGATGGCTTTACTTCGGTCTTTTTCAAGAAAGCTTGGGAGGTTGTTGGTGGAGATGTTTGTAAGGCGGTTAGAGACTTTTTCACAAATGGGAACTTGCTTGAAGAGATTAACCACACGATCCTTGCATTGCTCTTTAAGGTATCCACCCCTACTCGTGTTAATGAGTTTTGGCCCATTTCATGTTGCAACGTCATTTATAATTGCATTAGAAAAATTATTACTAATCGGATTAAGGACGAGTTGTATGATGTGGTTAGTAACAATCAATCAGTTTTTATTTCGGGTCGTAGTATCTCGGATAATACTCTTCTTACTCAAGAGATGATGCATAATCATCACTTGGATAGAGGCCTTCTTAGATGTGCCTTTAAAATTTATATTCAAAAGGCGTATGACACGGTTAGCTGGAGATTTTTGGAAGATATTTTAAGAGGCTTTGGTTTTCATTCATTAAAAGGATGATGGCGTGTGTCACTAGCACTTTATTATCCATAAACGTCAGTGGTAATTTACATGGGTATTTCAAAGGGAAGTGTGGCCTTTGTCAAGGAAATCCATTGTCCCTTTATTTATTCACGTTTTTTATGGAAATTCTAACTCTTATTCTGAAGCGTAGGGTTCGGGAAGATGATGGATTTACATATCATAATCGATGTAGCAAACAGAAAATTATCAACGGTTGTTTTGCAGATGATCTTATTGTGTTTACCATGGTGATTTTAATTCGGCTAAAGTCATTACGGAGTCTCTTGAGGAGTTTAAAGGCGTCTCGGGGCTAGTTCCTAGTATCCTAAAGAGCACGATCTTTTTATGTAATGTAAGTAACTGTGTTAGAGCTTCTATTCTTCAACTCATGCCATTTGAAGATGTACTTTCCCAATTAAGTATCTTGGTGTTCCTCTTATTTTTTCACGTCCTCTTTACAAAGATTGCAAGATTCTTACTGAAAGAGCTCGTAAAAGAATTCAAGATTGGAAGAATAAATGGTTTTCCTTTGCGGGGAGGCTTCAACATGTTATTTCGGTCTTATCATCTATGCATATATATTGAGCATCTGTTTTCATTCTTCCCGTTGGTATTATGGATGACATTGAACAATTAATGTGTGGGTTCTTATAGTGTCAAGGTGATATGAAGCATGGTAAAGCGAAGGTCTCTTGGGATGATGTTTGTCTTCCTAAACTCGAAGGTGGTCCTGGCATTCGTAAGTTGGATGATTTTAATGTTGCATTGATGTCTACCCATGTATGGAAAATTATAACTAGCAAGGAATCTTTATGGGTGAAATGTATTCATGCCTATAAACCAAAGCTTCGTTCATTCCCGATATTTTTTCTATACTTCTACACTTCCATAAGCCGATGTACACACAAACTTTTGAAAACTAATTTTCAAACGTAAACCATGCCACACAAGCAACAACACAAACATTGTAAAACTTATAAAGTTTAGTTAAACCTTATCGAGTCTTTACATGAAATAAAGACTAAACTTGCCGTACTAATTTAGGTTGCGTGTCGGAGCCGCCCACTATCACTGTTTGATTGTTACTTGATTCGAAATTGCAGCGAAGGGCAGTTTTAAAATTTTGTTGTTTTCCCGATTAAGATTTAACAATCACTTGAGGACAAATGATAATCAATCTTCCGGAGTCGTATTCCACGGCGAGATATGAATTGAAATTTACGTTTATGTTTTTCGTTTGGTGCTTGATTATCAAATATTTGGATTTTGATTTTTGAAAAGATTTTAAAAACTATTTTATGCTAATTAAAATTAAATAACAACTAATGACGAAATAAAATTAAGCTAAGAATATGATAGTAAAAACTATGCTTGTCAAGTGAGGTGAAAAGGTAAATAAGTGTGAACAATCTATTAAGCTCTTGTAATTAATACCCGTCGAAATAAAATTATTTTCTCACAACGTTGGCTTATATTGAAAACAATCATTTTTCTCTCGGTAATAATCACTAGATTTAAATAATCAATAATTCCAACGGCTTCCCGTTAAAAAAATCAACTAATTAGTATATATACTAAAGATCAGGGAAGAGAGAGAATAACAACCATGCATTAAATGCAATGCATTAAATGCAAACTTTACCAAATTGGCAAAAATGGCCCCTGAAGTTTAAGTGGCGCTGCAAAATAAGTCCTTTATCATTAATTGCAATCTATAGCAACCTGGCAAAAATAGTCCCCGAGGTTTAAGTGTCGTTGTGAAGTAAGTCCAGTAGAAATAATAACTATCTATAGCAACTGCAAAATTGGTCCCTAAGGTTTAAGTGTCGCTACAAAGTAAGTCCTTTTAAGCGATCTCATTGCATCGCGGGTTTCTACTCGTTATATCTAAAAATAATCCGAAAACTATTAATCAATAATCTTGATACCCGTTTAAAAACTATTTTCTCACAACGTTGGTTTATTTTGAAAACAATTCTTTATCTAGGTAAAATTACTAGATTTGATTAATTACTCTAACGGCTTTTGCCCGTCAAAACAACAAATTTCAATCCAAGTAACCGAAGATTATTAATCAACAATTTCTAAGTTTCCACACTTTATTCACGTATCACCATCACTTAACAAGCATATAAAAATCTACTCAATAAGCATAACTACCAAGCAAACAATAATAACCTCAACAATAATAAACATTTTATTAACTAAAATATAAAAGCTAAAGAGAAAGGTAAGAAATTAGAACCCGATCTAATCTTCGATACCCGTTTAAAAAACTATTTTCTCACAACGTTGGTTTATTTTGAAAACAATTCTTTATCTAGGTAAAATTACTAGATTTAATTAATTACTCTAACGGCTTTTGCCCGTCAAAACAACAAATTTCAATCCAAGTAACCGAAGATTATTAATCAACAATTTCTAAGTTTCCACACTTTATTCACGTATCACCATCACTTAACAAGCATATAAAAATCTACTCAATAAGCATAACTACCAAGCAAATAATAATAACCTCAACAATAATAAACATTTTATTAACTAAAATATAAAAGCTAAAGAGAAAGGTAAGAAATTAGAACCCGATCTAATGAGACGAGAATAATAAACCACCCGATTTTATAAACTTGACAAATTGTAAAGTTTACTTCTTTTAAAGCATTAATATAACCAAATAATCAATAAAGTTTGTGACTTTATTAACTAATTAGCTTATTAAGACTAAAAAGCTTTAAACTTTAGTTATAAGTTAGCTTATAAAACCCTTAAGCTCCTCGCCTTAAGGTGAAAATGATGAGAAACTAAGAAAAGAACACAACTTTAACAAGAGATAGGACAAATAATCTATAATATGGATCAAATAAGCTATGGGAAAGCTTATTGATTTAGAAAGTACTAAACTTTAATGGAAATAAGCTAAGGAAAAGCTTAAAGATTAAAACTTTTTAACTAAAAATGCTAGATCTAGAGTAATAAGCTAATGAAAAACTTTTTATAAAAGAAAAACTAATAAAAATAAAATCTTTTTGGTTTTTTATAAAGTGTTTGTAAAATAAAGATTAGATCTAAATTTATAAATGCTTTTAAAAGAAAGTAGTAAAAGAGAAGTTATGAAATAAGCTAGATCTATGTAAGATATAACTTTTCACATACACATCAAACCATAACACAAAGTAGCATATAGATGGAATTCTAGAGAGAAAGTTAGAGGTTTAGGGAACTTAGTGAGAAAGTGAAAGATATTATTATGAGCTCGACTCTACCTTGGGAGGTAGAGAGTATTTATAGTCTTACATAAACGCCACACATCGGGCATGGATCGGGCATACGGTGGGTAAAGACCCGTCAGTCCTCCACGGTGTTACTTAACTAAATACTACTTAACTTAAAATAACTCGACTACGAGCTTTCTAACGATTACATATACTTGAGGTGACCGACTCTTTAATACCGGAATTTCTAATTCCTAACAATCTCCCCAAGGAGGTCACCTCAATCATGTACCAAAATTACATTGAATACAAATTGATAATACATTAAAAATTGTTCTTGCATTCTTGATGTAGTCCTTTGTTCCTAAGCTCGTAGTCATTGATTCTTCACAATACATGTTTGTTTACTTGGTGGAGGTCTTTTCTTGATCCACGTGATAATAATTTGAGCCATCATTTGAGATCATCCGCTATCAAAAATCTCGGTGACATCCTTTGTGGTGTGGGTATTATGTGATGTTGTGACTTTCGGACCGACATGCTCGCATTACGGATCATGATATCTTCTCATCGAGTTGCGGAAGCTTTAGTTGATTCATGATATTGGCGGCGTGGCGAAGCATGGAGTGAAAATATCGAGTCATTGATGCACTAATCATGATTTCTTTCAAGATGAATGTGTTAAGTGAGCATGCGGCTATGGATTGACCGCTTCATTCGATCATTTATAAGCGTCGGCGTACACGCATACAACGATTAGCAATAAATCGCACGAAAGTGTCTTTGATCACTTCGTTGAATTGAGGTACACGCCCACGGTTCCCCGTTGATCGATACATGTCTTTGCTGTGATCGGTATAATTCGAAGAATTTCCTTGTGAGGGTTTCGCGGTGCTCTAGTTGTTCTCAAACCGAACGTCTCAAAGAAGACAACACGGAGTGAGTGAACGGTAATTTTAAGTCCACCGATTTGATGAAAAGATATTTAAAAAAAAACAATCGTGTATTGCTCAATAGAAATTGTTTTGCAATACAAAGGTTTTAATGAAAATCAATTATCAATCATAAAAACACCTTTTGATTTGAAATATCCGTTACGGTCGATGTGCTAAAGAAAGAGTTGTTAAGCACAAAGACCGGTTTTCAAAAGTATCCGTCGATCCATAACTTTGAACCGAGATTGATTCAAAAGATTGAATCGCCCCATTGTTTACATTCGGTTGTCACATGGTTGATCTATATAATAGATCTCATGCCACCTACCGGAGCTTGTTTGATGTTGGCTCGGAAGGCTTTCCATCTTCATAGTGAATATGCATACACATCACTCGGATGTTACGCAATACCACAAGGATAATGCGTGGGACTCAAGATATAATCTCTCTTTCCACATTTTGTGTGTGTTAGGTCACTAGTTTTACAACACAAGCTTATAAGAGAAGAGATGAAGGCGATTGAACAAGCTAAACACACACACACACGTAATAATAAGCACGGTTATGCAAAGAGAGTGAATGAGAGAATAACTTGAACAACCAACACTCAAATGAGGGTTTACAAGAGTTTATATAGGCAAGGAGCTAGGGCAACACTCCCTCTCCTTCCCTATTCCTTATTGGGCTTGGATCAAGCTTATGGGCCTTCTACATAAGCTTGACCTTAAACAAACATAAAGGCCATAATAAAGCTACCTATTACATATGAAATATAAATACTTGAAATCTTGTTTAGGAGTGATTCCAACAATCTCCCCAAGTATATATGAATGTAAGCGGTGAAAGCGTTGATGTAATAGTAGCGGTGGCGTCTTCGACATTCTTCTTTCTTGTGAGAGGAATTGTCTTGATTGAACAATCTCCCGGTGTAGAGATCGTTATCTTTGAACAGTTATGTTTTGACGTCATCTTTAACTTTGTTCTTTAATCATTGTTCTTTGTGGTGAAAGTGATAGTATGTTGTTATGCGCATCGATGCGCCTCAGTGCCTTGTTGCTCCAGTGTCTCCACGTCATTCTTCAACATGCTCACACGCTCTTTGACGTTGGAAATCAATCTTGATGAAGTTCTTTAAGTCTTTGACTTTGTAGATTCTTTGATTTGATGAAGAATCATTACATTGTTGTGTTGCATTCGAATAGAACTTTCATTAGTGATGATGTTGGCGTGAGCATGAGAAGAGTCGGCACGATCATCCCGCTCGGAGCTTCCATAAGAAAAAACATTTCAAGCGGTTAGTAATAAGCGGTTTCCGGCGCTACAAGTTTGAACTTGAGTGTTATGACATAGTGTGAAAACACAACTCTAATTCTTACAAGGCGTTCTGAACCGGAGTCCCACAAGTGAGATAACGCGATGTCACAGTACATCTACGATTCAGATAGTCGTTGGGTACACGAAGCATCACCTCACGACGTAGACCGTTTGAGACACACTCCGCATAATCCACGGGAGTTACTGGTGACTGCTGTCGGGTGTTTGATGTTGACCACGGCGAAATTTCCATTCAATCACCGAGGATCACGGATGTGAACCTCTCATAAATGTTCTCGGCAGTTGCTAAGATCGTGAAGGACTCGATATAAACCATGGCGATCTTATTGTTGATCATCAAGTGATTAAATGTCAAGTGTACCTAAGA
>CM040245.1:92758762-92786964 GCA_022545495.1 Chrysanthemum lavandulifolium | reverse complement strand
GATGATGCCTACGTGTGTACAAGTTTTAAATTTATAAAGGTGAATTACCAATATTACCAATAACACATACGAGCAAGTGTACTCGTCTGTTATAGCAAGATTATGAAGGTAAGTTGAGATCGTTCGCGAGATTTGAGTGAATCTAATTAACAAGTTTGAATCAACAGAGTCTATCTAAAACATATAACAACGAAAATAGATATAATGAAATTCAGATGATTAAAACTACACTTGCTTAAACTAGTTTCATATCCTAGATTAATGTGATTGTGTTAACCTCTTAACATGTTGGTTGTGATAATTAGTTGGTGTACTAATCTATTGTTCTTACAAATTAAACCTTCGTCAAGATTTTAGTTCATAAAAACAAGCATTACGTTTAACCAATCAATTCAAGATCAATTCAAGTTTCATAAGTTCACTTTCATAAACTTAAACACAAAACATCCACTTGTTTCATCAAATTGCTTAAGAAATGGTCAATACAAAGGTAACCTATTATAGACAAAAGGCTACAATTGATTCTCAACAACTAATCTTACGACCTTTTAGATGTTTCCAGTCAATCCAATTTGATAATCAAAAGCGTTTTATTACAACCACACCTTAGTTCCTTTGTTTAATCAAGAATAATGGGTAAAACAATCATCCATAGACAAAATGATTATAACTAGTTGAATAACAATAAGTTCTTTCGACCTCTCGATTACTATCAACTAGTCAAACTTGATTAACAAATGTCACTATGAAACTTTAGCACAATTGGATCTTAGAATCAACTTGAAATTGAATTAAAACATGTTAACACAATCACTAACTAATCATATGATAATCAACATCATTTAAGCAAGTGTATAAAGAAACTAGTCACTCATAGCAAACATAAACATAAACTCGAACTTTGAACATTAGAAAACATGATTAAAAGTCTTACAATGCTTGGAATAAGATTACAAATGGTGAAGTAATGATTCCCAAAGTATTGGGTAGACTTCTTGGTGATTTGGCCTCCAAATGTGGAACTTCGAACTCCAAACTTTCCGGACTTCTAAGGACGAATTTGAGAGCTTAAGAGCTTTGTTTGATGAGTAGAGATTTATATTGAAGTGTGTGTATCATATGCTCACAAAAGGCCTCTATTTATACTAATTCCTAGGCCTAGGGTATTAATTGCTGAACTTGGCCTCCAAGAAGTTAGGAAGGGACTAGAATACACCAAGAGAAGGACCTAGAATCGTTTGGATGCAAAGGGAAACTTAGTGATGAAGATTTAGCGATCTGGTCTTCCAACCGGATCGGTTACATGACCAACCGATCCGGTTGGTCTTCTACAAGGAACCAACCGTTCCGGTTGCGGGCGGCGACCGAACGGTTGGGACGGCGTCTTTGGTACTTTTTGGTCAGTTTCCAACCGATCCGGTTGGATTTCTTGAGTTATAGAAAATTTATCTTTAGTTCTTTTTGTCTTGTAGAACTTGGTTCTTCAATCACTATGGTCTTCCAAGGTACTAGAGATACTGATTTGTGCTTGACATGCTTCACTGAAATGGAAATCTTCTAATTGTTGAACATTACTTTACTTTTCCTTCCGTTTCCCTGCACTTGGCTATAAACACTAGACAAATATCTTTTGATGCGATTAAGCAATGAAATCACGTAAATATAACCAAATAACATATACAAAAGCACACATAACGCTACTAGAAACATGTACAATTTTAGCGTTATCAGTCTCAATGCTCTTGCTCATCCACCATCTCAATAGGAGGGTCCTAGCTTAGTCTCTTTTAGGCACTTTTTATTTGGGATTTTTTTGTATTTTTCTTTATTTTCTAGGATAATTTATTTTTCATTGTATTAAGACACTTCATTGTGTTCTCTTTTCATGATATTCATATCATGAAAAATTTTAACTAATGAATGGTGTTTTCTATATTGTTGTTACTTATTACATAGTGTTTGGTAATGCTTGTGATGATGCTTATTACTAACACTTCTTTTGTAGCTTTTTTTTTTTCATAATCCATGTCTCTTTCCATTGGCACCCAATTTAGGGGGAGCATTGGTCAAGGGGGGAGAGAATGGCAAAGGGCTCATTGCACATTCCGCCTCGCATCTTCTTTTTGTTGAGACAAAAAGGGGGAGAATTATATAGAACTTGGATATTTGACTTTCTGAAAAAGTCAAACTGCATACATTGACTTTTCTGAAAAAGTCAACACGATATTTCATTGGTAATATTTGACTTTCTGAAAAATTCAAACTGCATACTTTGACTTTATGAAAAACTCAAACATCATATACTTACATTATCATTTCCCTTTCAAGTTCTAAAACTAATATTTTTATAACTCTTGTACAATCTTTACATCCTTTATAAAAATAAAATTTATGTTTTGTCCTCAACAAAAAGGGGGAGATTGTTAATACAAATATCGTCATTAAACGTTATTTATATTTTTGATCTTTACCTAAGTTTTGTTAACGACAAAAGTAAGTTTGATTTTTATAAAGCTTAAAGCTTGTCAAGTCTAATAGATATTTAAACAAGTTTTTCAAATAATATCTTCATCACTCAAGCATTTACATTGTGATTAATCATATCTTGATATGACTCTAAACCATAATGTATGATAGTAGTTTTAGAATGTTTTGGTTTCTTAAAACTAAACATTACATATGCATTTACATATTTCTAAAATAGAAAAACAAGCACATGACATCATGTGATGCATCATTGAAATCATTGGAAGATTTCATTAGATATTTTGTGAAGATTTGGGCTCTTCATATCTTACACAATCTTGCATAGATATGGTTGACTTTAGCTAGATTTTGAGATCTTCTTTGTCAAACCTCGGCGGCACCAATATTTAACACGGTGGAACCCTTTGAAGGGTTCCGTGGTCCATGGAGCTCATTGAGTGTTTTGGCTATAAATAGCAAAGCCAAACCAAGTAGTTTCTCATCCCTTTCTATCATACTCTCATACATTCCTTCTCTCTAACCTTTCTAACTCAGTTTCATATCATATTAGTGATCTCTTTTGTAGCAAAGAAGATCAAGTCACATTCAAGCTTCAACAAGAAGTTGGAAGTCTTGTTTGTTTGTTGTCGTATGATCTTGTGTTGATTCATACTTCATTGTTGTATCAAACCATCATATATCTTGTGAGTGTGAGTGGTTAGTATTTTAGTCGTTAAAATACATTGTGTGTGGGAGTGGTTGTACCCTTGGAAAGAACTCGACATTTAGCTTAGTGTCGAAAATAGTGTAAGCGAAGTGTAAAGGTTTTCTCCGCCGGTGAAAGGAGCTTGTTGACTAGTGAAGTTAAACTCTCGAGTGTGAGACTCGGGGAGTGGAGTAGGGTAAGGAAAAAGAGTCCTTGTTGTTAGGAATTAGAAATTCCAGGTATTAAAGAGTCGGTCACCTCAAGTATATGTAATCGTTAGAAAGCTCGTAGTCGTAGTTCTTTTAAGTTAAGTAGTATTTAGTTAAGTAACACCGTGGAGGACGGACGGGTCTTTACCCACTGTATGCCTGATCCACAGCCCGATGTGTGGCGATTTATGTAAGACTATAAATACTCTCTACCTTCCAAGGTAGAGAGTTGGAGCTCATAATAATATCTTTCACTTTCTCTCACTAAGTTCCCTAAACCTCTAACTTTCTCTCTCTAGAATTCCATTTATACACCACTTTGTGTTATGGTTTGATGTGTATGTGAAAAGTTATATCCTACAATTGGTATCAAGAGCCATGGTTAGATCATATCTTGCACATCTTTGGATTTTTAGTGGTTTTTAGGTGGTTTTTGAGTTTGAAAAAGTTTAGTGGTTTATGCATCATTTGGTTGATTTCTTGTGGTAAAGCTTGGATTTTGTTAGTACTTTTATGTTTAGAATCATCACAAGTGTTTAGGTTTTCATTTGGTAAGCTTGAATCATCTTGGTTGGGTTGTTTTTGGATTGAAAAGTGATGTTTATGTTGTTTTTCTTGCTAGCGACTTGACATACGGTTTATTTCTTCGTAGCGACTTGCTTTACAATTACATAGCGAGTTGCGGTTTTGAAGCTAGCGACTTAGTCTTAGCGACTTACGGTACAAGTAGTGGATTCTCCACTCACGGGTGGCGACAGTGTTAGCGACTTGGTGAGTAGCGAGTTGCTATTTAGCGACTTGAGTCTTTAGCGACTTGAATCTTAGCAATTCTTGCCAAAATTTTGCTAGCGACTTGAGGCTTAGCGAGTTACTACTTAGCGATTTGCCTTTGTTTAGCGACTTGGGACTTTAGCGACTTGGTGGTATAGCGAATTAGGTGTGTAGCGACTTGGTGCTTAGCGATTTGGTGATTTAGCGAGTTGCTACTTAGCGACTTGGTACTTAGCGACTTGGTTCAAGGGTTTTAGCGACTTGGTTGATTTTTCCGAAGAAGAGGTTTGACCAAAGTTGACTTTTACGTCAAAACTTCAAACGGCCATAACTTTTGATCCGTAACTCCGTTTTCGTTGAAATACCATCAAAACGACCGAACAGTCGAATATTGCGAGGTTTCACCACGATGTCGTGAAACAAATTTTTCGAGGCCCAAATCCTCCGAAAGGAAGTTATTGAGGTTTTAAGTTTTAGACCTAAAATTCTCCGTAAAAGCGTGCATCTACCAATCAAATTCTCAACCAATCAACACTTGACTAATCCTTCAAACAATCATCACTCCTAACACATAATCCTCTATCATTGTGTGGGTCCATCGATTATCATAACTCGTTCTATTGGTCATTATATCACGGTTTCGTCTTGATTTTAGTAAAATCCGCTAAAGATTCTATTTCTCGGTTTAAATTATAGACTTGTAAAATCCCGTGCATACTACCACATCATGTCTTATTCTCTTGACCCGGTAATTTGAAGTGCTTAAATTGTATGATCTTGTGGACATCAATGATAATGTATGCTACATCGAGCGATTAAAGATGATTGAATCAATCAATGAGGATGTGATATCTCGGGTTCGGACTCTAAAAAGACGAAACGCACGATCAATGCTACAAAATGCAAGGCTAATGGAATGTAACATTGAGCCCTTTCAACTACTTTATCAACACCTCAAACTACTTTTATCTACAACTATGGATCGAACAAGCAATGCTCTCCTTCGTCGGGATCTTCCCACCTTGACAAGAACTGTGCTACTAAACTTAGAACAACCGAGGTTTCAAATTACTAAAGAGAAGTTCTCAACCGATGAATCTAATGCACTCTTCAAGTAATCTTGATCAATTTCGACCATTTATCCGGGAATATTCCTCGATTTTGATGATGAAATGGTGAAGTGTCTTTCAAGAAACACCTTTGGAATGGAAATTAGCGTGTTCCTGAGACATTCATACAACTCATGGATAATGTGGAGAGTACATTGAGGAAGTTACACAAAAGATGAAAACGTGAATGAGTGTCGGTGCGGTTGAGAAATAGTTGTGATAAGTTGGGTAATGTATCTGTTAAAGAATCGGGTGTTGCTAAATGCGAATGTCGAGTCAACATATAATGATGAGTCGGGTAAAACACGGATGATGGATCGGTTGGCACTTGAATCTGAGGCTCGAGATTGATAAGCTTGACACATCCAGGTCCGGTGACTCTTGTTACACATGTTGTGGATGCGGATAATGAGACCATAAATTGAGCGGTGTCATGTAATGAGGTACCCTTTCTTGTTCAACATAGTGCATCTGCTAAAGCACTTAAACAAAGCGATCATAATCTTGAACATGTCTTTCATAAATGTTCATTCTTGAGGTTTGAGTCCGAGATTAAGTGTTTCAAAACAAAAGATTTGGTTGATAAGAAGGCTTTTGATGAACTTTCAAACAAATTCTCAAATCTTGAAAATATTGCATTTCACTTGAAATCGCGATTCGAGTAAAGAAGAAAGTTTTCAACTTAACAAACCATGTAAAAACCGAACTTCACGAATTCGTGAACTTTTGAAATTAACACTTTGAAAGCTCGACTTCAAGACAAAGAGTCAACCATTTACAATCGAAGAAACATATTTACATCTTGAATGAGAAAAGTAATTTAGTCATGAATACACAAGACATTGATGCTATTATAACAAGAAATAATGAACTGTCAATTTATGTGGCTAAATTACTAAAGGAAAATGAGTCTTTGAGAAAGCATCACATAGAACTTAGTGACTCTGTCAAAGAAGCTAGAACTAAGTCAATGGAACAAACAAACTCTTTGATAGAAAAATTGATGAACTCAAAGCTCAACTTCGGGATAAGAGTTTCGCTATTGTAGCCTTAAAGAATGAGCTTAGGAAAAGCAGTAGGAAAAGTGTGAACACTAAGTTTACAAAACCATCAACCTTGGGAAACCAGTTTCTCATCCCATTAGAAACCGGTCATTGTTAGGCGACCTCTGCGTTTATATCCGAAAGACCAAAAGTTTCAAAACACGGTTTGCCTCCTAAGTTGATGAGAAAAAGTTTTGTCAAAACCGGTCACTTCACTGTGTTACCTAAGAGTCATGCTTCTAGTTCCTCTAATCCTCAACATGCGACTACTTTTACTCCCAAAGACCTCTAGGATTAGTTCAAAAGCAATGTCAAAACCAAGCATTAAAACACGAATTCATATGATATGAATGACTTGTGGAAGAACTATTATCTAGAAAAGCTAGGAAAAGGCACGATTCAAAAGACGGAATTTTAGGTGCAAGACCTAGGGTGAGGAATTCTCACAGATTTCAAGGCACTACTAGTAGTTGTAAACCACTACCAAGGAACACTCAAAGACTAGAGATTGGCGTGCATCTAATAGTAGTTATGTGCATAAGAATGCTAAGCATGTAGAAAACAAAACTAGAAATTACGAGTCTTTTCGAATAAGAAACATTTTCCTTATTCACATGCTAAGGTACAATCCACTAAGACTACTAACGTGACTAAGGTTCAACATGTTGTGAAGCAAAACAAGCCAAAAACTTCGCCTAGATGGATACCAACTGCTAAATCTTTGGAAACTAGGAACATGGATAAGTCTTCCACTATGCATAAGAAGCCATACAATCCTAGACCTTGCCATAAGTGGATACCATCAGGTAGAATGTTTAAGGATGCTGGACTTAGGTGGATTCCTACCGGAAAGCTATTTTCTGATGACCAAATCAAGGTTGACCGTGAAACCCCAAAGGGTTTGGATACTAATGTCATTAACCAATATATATGCAATCAAGCTTGTAATGTTAGTGCATGTAGTCCTTCCTCAGTTGTAGATACTTCGATCCTTCAATACATGGACTGGCTTAAAGTATGGATTACAAACGGATTGATATCTCATAACTCACGGGTTCAAGTAACTCAATCTTGATATTCTTTCGGCTATGACGTCTGTTCAAATCAGTTCAGGCCTCGTACTTCATCATTATGGCGTCTGCAGATAACACTTGAGCCCGTTCCTCATAGAAAAGAAAAGTGTCACGCCATCCACGTGCGCTTTATCTTGACTAATGAGAAATTCTCTATAACGGCCATTCTCATCTACATTCTTCATCAACAAGCTTCATGTTTTCCACGCTCATTCGGTCATCAAGTGGATCTCGTTCATTGGTGTATACTCTTATTCACTTGTTAAATCAAAATGGCAACTTCGATGCAATTTTGAGGGAGAAGAGTGAATATACTACATGATGATGGATGTTTGAATAATGGTTATAAGACTTAATTTTGATGATGATGAGTGTATATTCTTTTGATGAAGAGTGAATATACTAAGGATAAGCGGGATTCATTGTTTTGATTTTGATGACTCTCCTCCAACGCCTAATGCTTCACTTACTAAGGATAAATGGGAATCAATGTTTAGGATTCATTGTTTTTCAAAGATAGGTTTGATGAGTACTTTCAACCTCCGACGAATGTTGATCATCCGACCACAAGCTCATGCTCGGTTTCTATTGATTCAATTGGTTCACCATCTAAGAAGTACTTCTTGGAATTCTCAAGAAACCTTATCTCCAGTTATTTCACAAGGCGTTTATAATGACTATCATGATATTGTAAGTTGCACTATTGAATTATGATCCGCTCTTTGGTATTCCTATGCCAAATCTTCACGGATTGTTGTTCATGGATAATGATCCGCTCTTTGGTATTCCTTTGCCAAATCTTTACGGATTATTGTTCCTCTCATCGTGCACGCTATAAATCAACCACATGAACATTAAGGAAAATGACTACCTCAATCGCTCGAAGACATTTGTGGTGAATCTTCCGATCGGTCTCTACATGTATACCTTTAGGAAGAATGCATTAATGTTGAGAAATCATTTGTTCGGTTCATTCGGTGGATCGGCGTACATCGGTTGTGCGTTTATTCACGTGTTCGACATTTGACACAAGCGCATTACTTGAGTTAATCAATTATCACTTATTTGAGATTGAAGCTAAATTTCAAAGGCGTGTTCTTATTTGATAACTTGCTCGGGTCTAAGAATTTTAAGTTGAAGACTTGGTTTATCTAGTTACCGGTTTGTCGGGATGGATGGTTGAAGATCCGGTTAACTATCACTTTAAGGAGTTACGTAGTTTTACTCGATGACACATGAATATGGCGTTGTGGATAATCGCAAGAGGTGTTAAAGTCTCATACTTTGGTTGAGTATTAAGTACTTAGAGATTTGCTTGAAGCATAAATTCTCGAACCTTTGTTCTTCCAACATTAGTGCAAGCTTAAGATGCAAATCAGAGAATTGTCTTGATTTCAAGTTTGGTATATCGGGTTTTCTTCATCGATGGTCACTTCAAATTGTCTACATATGGGTTGATAAAAGATAGTCGAGAGAGTTTCTATCGCGGTGGTCCTCGGCTCTGGACAATCCGATTCGGACCCGCACTTCAAAACAGTCCTATTGGTTCATCCTTGTACCATTTCCTCCCAGCAGACTCCATATGTACCTCCATCGAAGATGATTTAAGAAAATTGTTTGATCATATGTTTGATGAGCAGTATGAGCCAAGTACTAATGAATCATCAATTCCTACAGAGGTCGCTTCTATCCAAGTAAATGATGTTGATCCTTCAATCTCAATATCATTAAGCCAAGAAGCGCTGCTGGCGATCACTATGTCTCATCAATAAATCATCAATCATCGAGTGTACATCGGGGAATGGTATCCGTATCAACAATAAAGAAAATCCCTTTGCTACTCATGAAGATGCTCCGTTTTAAAATATATTTGCACAGATCATCCTCGAACCGACTTCATCGGGAGAAGTCGATTCGGCTACCAGTTCCTCAACTACAACCACATGAACACCTCGGAAAATGGACTCACGATCATCCATTGGACAACATCATTGGAAATCCCTCGTCCTGTATCCATCGTAAACAACTTGCAACCGATGCCATGTGGTGTTACTTCAACTCCGTACTCTAAGATCGAACCAACGGATGTTAAAACCGCCATGAATGAAGGCAATTTGGTTCAATGCCATGCAAGAAGAAATTCATGAGTTTGATCGACTTGATGTATGGGAGTTAGTACACCTCCAGATTGTGCAATGATTATTGCTCTAAAATGGATTTTCAAAGTGAAACTTGATGAGCATGGTGATGTGTTAAAGAACAAGGCTCGATTAGTTGCTAAAGGATACCGTCGAGAGGAGGTATAGACTTTGAAGAATCTTTTGCTCTGTTGCTCGAATCGAGGCAATCGAGAATCTTTTGGCTAATCACGCTAGTAAGAACATGGTAGTCTATCGGATGGACGTGAAGACGGCATTCTGAGCGGAGATCTTAAAGAAGTCGTCTATGTCGGCCAACACGAAGGCTTTGTAAATCGAGCATCCTACCCACGTTTATCGTCCGAAGAAGGCTCATGCGGTTTAAAGCAAGCTCCAAGGGCATGGTATGATCGCTATCAAAGTTTCTTCTATCTACCGGATTCAAGAAAGGAGCGATTGATCCAACATTGTTCACAAAGTCGAGTTGTCAAGATACACGTCGAAATGCGTGCGGAGGTGCTCGGTTCTTGGGTGATAAGCTTGTGAGTGGTCTTCAAAGAAGCAAATGAGTACTTCTATTTCCTCTACGAGGCTGAATACATAGCCATGTCATCTTGTTGTGCTCAAATCTTATGGATGAGATCTCAATTATCGACTATGGCTTTGAATTCAACAAAATCCTCTGTCTTGTGATAATAAAGTTCTATTGCTCTCTCATGCAACAACGTTCAACACTCAAGAGCAAAGCATATCGACATTCGACATCATTTCATCGAGGAACAAGTGGAAAAAGGTGTGGTGGAACTCTATTTTGTGAGGTCCGAATACCGGTTAGCGAACATCTTCACCAAAGCTCTTCCAAGAGAACGTTTTGAGTTTATTCTTCCGTCTTGGCTTGAAAAGCCTTCAACCGAAACACTCAAACGTCTTGTGGAGGAAGGCGAGGAGTAAAGGTCTTTCTTCTTCTATCTCTTGTATATATCTATTCGAAAAACAAAATACAAAATTATAAAACCTTCAAAATCAAATAGAAAAATATAAAACTTTCAAAATCCATAAAAAAAAAATTGAAAAATTGAAAAATCTTCAAAAATATTGTCATTTTGTCATGTTTCTCTCAATTCGATAATATCTACGGTCTTGATGTTGTCATTCAAAGAATGAAACGGGACTTTAGATGTTGTTCGAATTTTATATATAAAAAAAAAAAATCAAAAATATTTTTGGGAGAAAGAGAAACTATGGCTTATTGTCATCTTGAGGCAATAACCGGTCTTAAAAGAAAGAACGAGCCATGTTTTATCATGTTTTCAAAATTCCATGCTCGATTCTATAAACATTTATCTGCTGAAAACTAAATGCTTTGAAAAATAACTCGATCTCTATTTTTATAATCATCGGGACTTATTTGTCAAAATCTCTATCTCTCAATCAACAACCTATGTCATTGATTGAGGGAGAATGATTTCAATTAAATTAAAAAGTTATTTGGCATTAAATTGTTTTCAAAAGATATACATGCATGTTTTATCAATGGAGGTTAAAGTCTTAAATCCGATCCTTATCGGTTCAAACGCTTTCATAATCAAGTCACAATTCTCCTTAAAAGCTTTCAAAATCAATTTAAATCTATAAGAGATCACAAATCTCAAATGATTTGATAATTGTGATCGGGGAGAATGTGTGATTTAAATTGGTTTAAAGCGATAATTCGGTAAATGGCTCTATAAGGATGTACATGCTTGTCCTTCCCACATGTGACAAACGATTTCAAATTTTCAATGCACATGTTGAGGGGAGCATCTATCTTAAACCTATGATTTGAAACGTGATCATTTATCTCAATGTGCGGGGTCCTCTAGTATGTGCAAAACTCTTTTCAAACCTCGAGGCACATATTGAGGGGAGCAAATTATGGAAACCTCATCCTTCCGAAATGCTATATCTACTTGATTTGATGTGGGAAGTGATGTTGATATCTTTAGAAAATGGTAATCAAAGTTAATTCTTTCTCTTGCCTCCGTGTGCAAAACATTTTCAAATACTTGATGCACATGTTGAGGGGAGTTCTCGTTCTAAAATATCAAAAACAATTCGGTACAAAATGCTTTGATAATATATCACAAGTATCCGAATTGATTTTCAAATGGTTTTCAATTGGTTCCAATGGCGGATGAACAATACCAAATAGAGCAGACCAACTCTACTTTATGTACGGTGATATAAGGATGATAAGGTTAGGTATGTGTTCCCATGATCCGCCGAACCGGAGGGATCTACCGAGGACAATCCACTAGTTAGTGTAGAAGTCCTTAGGTATGATGATAAAAGGAGAAAATGAGATATGGGAAGAGTGCGGACTAAGACCGAGCTAGTCTTCGAATAAACCCAACAAGGTTCTAGCTATGAAGTCTCGGTAAGCAATGAAGGGTTAAAGAATTAAAAGAATTGAATGAGGAAAGGGTGAAAACAAATAGCCTCCATTTATTCAACCTTAGGCGAAACCGGTTCACTTCATATACTCTTGATGGTAACATCGGTATTGAAGACAAGACGTCATGGACCCGGTGACGCATCGCACTTCAACTTTCCAAACCACTCAAGTTCCTCTTAAAAGGACTTGTTTCATTCTCACGGGAACCAACATTATCTATCGACTTTCTCTTAGAGATTGTTGATATTGAAGAAGAGACCCTCTCCCAGTCTCCGCACGGGATCCAAATATGCACAAATTGAGTCTAGAGCCACGAGATCATCAATAAATCTCATTAGGACACTTTCAATGAAGACTCTGCTTTCACACAATGTGGAAGAGAGATTATATCTTGAGTCCCACGCATTATCCTTGTGGTATTGCCAAAACATCCGAGTGATGTGTATACATATTCACAATGAAGATGGAAAGCCTTCGAGCCAACATCAAACAAGCTCACGGTAGGTGGCATGTGAGATCTATTAGATAGATCAACCATGTGACAACCGAACGAAAACAATGGGGCGATTCAATCTCTTGAATCAATCACAGTTCGAGTTATGGATTGAGCGGATACCTTTGAAAAACCGGTCTTTGTGCTTAAAACTCTTTTCTTTAGCACATCGACCGTACTCATTTTCAAACCAAAGGTGTTTTATGATTGATAATTGATTTTCAATAAAACCTTCGTTGTATTGCAAAATAACTTCTATTGAGCAATACACGATTGTTTTTCAAATCTCTTTTCATCAATCGGTGGACTTAAATTATTTGGTTCACTCACTCCGTGTTGTCTTCTTTGAGATGTTCGGTTTGAGAACAACTAGAACAGTGCGAAACCACATCAAGGAAATTCTTGAATTATACCGATCACAGGCGGTACATGTCTTGATCAACGGGAACCGTGGGCGTGTACCTCGAATTCAACGAAAGTGATCAAAGACACTTTAGTGCGATTTATTGCTAATCTTGTTGTGCGGTACACCCGACGTTTGCGGTGATCGAATGAAGCGGTCAATCCATATCCGCATGCTCACTTAACACATTCATCTAAAAGGAAATCATGATTAGTGCATCATTGACTCGATATTTTCACTCCATGCTTCGCTACTGCTGCGCCAATATCATGATTCAACAAAGCTTCCGCTACTACGATGAGAAGACATCATGATCCGAATGTGAGCATGTCGGTCCTAAAGTCACAACATCACATAATACCAACACCACAATGGATGTCTCGAGAGATTTTTGATAGTGATGATCTCAAATCTTGGCTCAAACTTATTATCACGTGGATCGGTAAAGACCTCCACTTGGAATAACCAAACATGCAATGTGAAGAATCAATGACTACGAGCTTAGGAGCAAAGGACTACATCAAGGATGCAAGATCAATTGTTAATGTATTATCTAGTTGTATTCAATGTAAGTTTGGTACATGATTGAGGTGACCTCCTTAAGGGAGATTGTTAGAATTAGAAATTCGGTATTAAAGAGTCGGTCACCTCAAGTATATGTAATCGTTAAGCTCGTAGTCGTAGTTCTTTTAAGTTAAGTAGTATTTAGTTAAGTAACACCGTGGAGGGCTGGACGGTCTTTACCCACTGTATGCACGATCCATGACCCGATGTGTGGCGATTTATGTAAGACTATAAATACTCTCTACCTTCCAAGGTAGAGTTGGAGCTCATAATAATATCTTTCACTTTCTCTCACTAAGTTCCCTAAACCTCTAACTTTCTCTCTAGAATTCCATTTATACACCACTTTGTGTTATGGTTTGATGTGTATGTGAAAAGTTATATCCTACACTTGTAGACCAAACCACTATAAACAACTTGTTGTGGTTTGATTGTTTCTTTCCTTATCTACTCTTTATATATTGTTTACATATTTCACTAACATATCTAAGATCAATATTAATTGATCTTTCAATAAGTTCAAAACAAAATTTTTAATCGGTAAACTATTCAACCCCCTTCTAGTTTTCTATAGTCTTCGTCTTGACCCTTTAGACATCTTTCACTAATGTCTTGACACTACACTTCTAATGAGAAAGAGAGAACTATCAACAAGATACTATTAGTAGTCTTGATGATGACGAAGCATGGCAACTCATGGACTTGAGCTTGCTCGACTTCAAGAGGTGGTGATCTCGCCTTTAAGAGGAACCTAGAGAATCACATAAAACAAACACAAACTACATAGAGATCCTTTGGATCCGAGGTTAGAAAGTTTACAATACTAGGTGAAAGTATGTGTAGGAGTGACACCCCAAAATGAAGAAATGGCTCACTATTTATAGAAGAAAATAAGCTACTGTTCCACGGATCCCACAGATCCCTTACTTGAGGGATCCGTCCGATTAAACTGGGGAAATCGTGGGACGCTCCTCTTTGCCCATGGGTTTTGGGTCATGGGTCATGGGTTATGGGTCATGGGTCCTAGACTTTGGACCATGGATATCCAAGTAGATACAATGTTTCTAGTAGGTGCAATGCATCTAGTCCATGGGTCATGAGTTAAATCCATGGGTCATGGATAATAACCATTTATGACTTATGCATGATGTCATGAAATGGGTTATGGGTTGTGCTCCATGGGTATGGGTTATGGACTTTAGGTTAAACCCAACTACATTCAATGTATTTGGTCAATGGGTCAAATACTTAAGCTTCTACCCATTATATTACCCATTATAATACATACTAGTTATGTATATATCTACCCAATATGTAAACATTAGTTTTTGTACATATGTATTACTAAATCATGAAAACACTATTACTTGTTTGGTGTTTTATGTGAAAACGTAAGTGTGTTAGTAAACTATTAGCTCAAACCATTTACGTAGTTTATTTGTTTTGTTATAATGATTTTACGTTTGTTATCGACAAAACATTAGAAGTTCGTAAAATATAAATAAACGTTTTTATGGATTATTTGTATTAACAATATCCCCTTTTGTTGATGACAAAACATAAAATTATTTTAAGGAAAACTAAAATTTGTAAAGGTTTGAATTGAGTTTTGCTCTCTTCTCCCCTTTTATCGAAACAAAAGAGCGTCGAAGGAACTAACACCTTATTTTAAAAAAAATGTGAAAGAAAAATATGAAAAATAGAGAGTAAGTGAGGAGAATAATTCTCGACTTAGCTCCCCTGACGAGTCCATCCCTTTGTGAGGCGTCAAGTAAGAAGAAATACTAAACTAATGCATTGCAACTATGTTTGCAAATGATTTCGTCTATGTGACGAATATGCTCCCCCTTGATGATTGCAACTTTGCAATGGGACATCATGTAATGTAATCCTAATGTGAATCATATTGCAAATGGTTTTGCAATGTATCGCTTTGACACGAAACTCCCCCTAGCTTAGGGTGTCAAAGTCTTCATGTGTATATTGAAAATCTACAAAACAAAGGTTAGAAAACAAGTATATAATGCATAATTTCCTGCAAATAAGACTCAAGTTAGTAGTAAACAAGTCTTCTGTTGCACGGATCCCACGTTCCCTCCTTGGAGGGATCCGTCTCGGCAAAATAGAGGGATCCGTCTGACTATAAACAAAATACGACAATGGTGATGTAACAAACGATGTTAACATCAAAATGAGATATGTATTAAGGTAACAAACATACTCTCAAGACAATATGGCACATAACATGTAATCTCATTCAACAAAACATACGAAATGATCTACAAATCTCTAAAACTAAGAGAATGATTTAAACATGAAACCCGATTCCTAGACGATCTAAGTTAAGCTTAAGACTAGGACACCACTTGAATCCTTAAGCTCACGGTTGTTTAGGTTTGTTGACCTCATCAAAACGTTCGAGGAGGTGATAAAACATGAAATGTTGATCTTCACGTTTCATGTATCAAGCTTTCAACATGTTGACAATGATAACAATCTTTATCATGGCTCGGAAATGGTGGTGGTAGAAAGGAAATGGCTTGATGTGGAGAATCGGTGAAGAGGGTTGAGGATCCTCAAAGAAGGAGAGACGGAGGAGGCACATTCGATGATGGCTCAACTAAGGATGATGGTGGAGGTAAAGAGGTGTCAACTTCCATGTGGTCGAGTGGTTGACTTTGATGATTCCTCATAATCCAAAATGGACTATTTGAGAGTGACGAAGAAAAGGATGCGGGGCTAGTGTTGATTCAACACCTTGATTTTGTTGCGCTATTATTTCTAATTAGAATGTTGGCAATGGTGGAAGATGAGATGGCCTAGGAGGCACTCTAGATTGTAGAGGTATGGTGATGAGAGTGGAGTGGTGAATGATATGGCTCTAGGCACTAAGGGTGATGGTTTAGTGGAAATAGAGGTGTTTGGTTTAGGGGGTATAGTGGTGTTTGGCATTGGTAGTTTTGTGGGGACAATCCTTTTGGGGATTGGTTTGATAGGTGGAGGGGAGATCCTACCATTTGTGGATTTAACGGGAGATGATTCGGTTGAAGAAATTTCGTGAACAACACGAGCAAGTTTCTTGGGTGGTCCTTTGGTGGATGAGTTACCACTAGGAGCTTTCCTCATGATGAGATGATAAAAGAGAATTAAGGTTATAAGGTTTCTAAATACTGAGAATGAGGATGTATATGATGACTTTAGGAGTCTCCACAAGATGGTTTAAAAGGGGAAGGATTTGGCAAGTGCATTCAAGACTTAAGCCACTAAGATCCTTTGGAATGTGATGATTTGCATGCACAAGAGTCATCTTGAGTTGTCTTGATCTAGGAGTATAGTTAAAGCAAGATGGAGTATTGAAGTTAGCAAGAAGAGCTTGAAATGATTGTTTTAGCTTAAGTTTTAGATGAATCATCACCCGGATCCCACGGTTCCTCAATGAGGGATCCGTCTAGGCTAATCCTAGGGATCCGGCTCTCGTGACTAAGAAAGAAGAAAATGATGTTTGTAAGGTCTAATACCTATACCTCTTGAGTGTTTCAGTCTTCCTAAGTGTCTTAAATGAAAGATTACTTAAATGATCAAGGGCAATGAGTGATGTAGCCAATGGCTGCCTTTTATGTAAGAAAATGGAACTTTATGAGTACCAATGAATGACCAAAGATGACACTAGATAATTTGAGAGTATCAAGTGGAGTTAAATGATCCTAGAGACCAGATAGTAACTTTAAGATAATTTTGGAAAATACCTTAAAAGTTATAAGAAATGGAAAAACTAGTATTTGATCCATTTTGAAGTAAATATGACTAAAATCAATTTGCTAAAATTGAGAATTTTATAAAACTAGATGTGTTGACATGTGAGAGACGATGTGTGAGTATAGGAGCGGAAGAGTGATGAGTTTTGGTGAAATGATAAATCGAAAAGCACCTTGAATGAGAGTGTGAAGTAGTCTAAGGACATGGTTTAAAGTATAAAGATCTGCAATCGCATTTACTTTGCCGGATCCCATGGTTCCCTAAGTGGAGGGATCCGTCTAGTACAAGGTGAGGGATCCGTCTCATGCAAAACAATACCTTCACAAAAGGTATGCAAAAGTTGCACAAGGCATCGTATTTCAAAGCTAGTGTTTTCTAAGAAGTTTGAACAACAATATAATCGAGACATCAAACGTTAAATGTTTTATTTCATGAGAGAAATTACATTACAATGATAAAAGATGAAATCTAAGGATTGGGCCTATTTTGAAAAGAAACTAAATTTCTTGAGCGTTTTCGCTAGATGGATCGTCAATAGAATGATGAGTATTTGCCGATTCAGGGATGAAGAAAGACTTGATGAGAGATGTGTTTAGAGGTTCCATCATCTTATTTACGAGTACGTACAACGGACTTTGAAATTGAGGGTGGAAGTACATGATGTGATGATAAAGGCATGTCAAGAACATTCCATAAGGGATTAGTTTGTTCTTGTTGCCTTGAAGGTTTACAATTCACTTTGCGAAGAAATAGGCAATATTGTATGGTTGTTGTGTTAGCAAACAATACATTATGTGAGCACAACAAGCGGGAAGGATTTCTCGATTTCCCCTAAGACTCCAAACATTTTCACGTAGGATGAGTACGAGAGGTTTATACTCATCTCAGATATCCCGTGTATAGATAATGTTTGGATCAGAGTAATAGGGTCGAGGTTTGCATAACATGTGAGTCAAATATTGGGGAAGGTATGTGTGAACAATATGGATTGTTTTCTTCACGATGGTTGAAGAGAGAATCAAGAGACCAATCTTCAATGAAGGCACATTGTCCATGATTTGGAATTCGGAGAATGTGAGCAAATTGCCCACAGGTTAAAAAAACTTTTGGTTTTTGATCCAAAACCAAAGAGATAGAGATCGATCCTCGTTACGAACGAGTTCAACTTGACGGAATAATTCCAATACAAAACTTGGACAAATTTTCTCGTTAATTTCGAGAAGTCCTTCTAGTCCTATGGTTCGGAAAGAAGTATTGATGTCTTCTTCGTATTGTAGAGGAGTGTCGACAATACGTCCTTCATGGAAGAGACGAGTTTCAAGATTATTGAACCCACGGACATGATTGCTATGTGTGTTGGGTTCAAGAGAGATGTTAGGGATGTAGACATAAGTGAGTGAAAAGTCGAACTCATACTCATGAGACATGACGAGACCTATGGAAGTGAAAGGAATATGATGAGACTCGTTAAAGCAAAAGGATGATCACCTAACGTTTTACTAGATTTCTATTAACAATTACGTTAAATTACTTAGAATTTATCATTCTAGTGGGATATTTCTTTTTATGATGAAAACTGTTTTTTATGTTGCATGAGAATCTGTTTTCCAGAAACACGGTTCTCACAGTTCCCTTCCAAGAGGGATCCGTCTAGTTGAACTATAGGGATCCGTGGATCTGCAGTGACAGAAAAATGATTTTGACGAAAAATAGATTTTTGCATCTTATAGGTTTATAAAAACATATGTATTTTAGCCAATATTTACTTAGTTAAGCATGCATTGTAGGTTTCTAAGGTATCTCAAAACCGAAAGTACGAAAGAAAGAAAATAGAAGAAATGAAAAACACATTATGAAAATTAGATAAACTAAAACATTAGTAGTATTTTATTTCAATGCTAAGAACGATACAAAGGATTGGGTATAAAACACCAATGTAGATTAACAACACAAAGTACATGTCTCCATAAGAAAACTTGATCATGGGGTACACGAGAGCGTTGAGTGTCAAGACGATGAGTACGAAGGCGATGTAAACCATGATGATGAAATTCTTCCTTGGTTTTGATTTGAGATGAGATGAGATAAGAAAGAAGATGAAGTTTGAATGAGAGGTAATTTTTGAAAGTGGAAGATTTGAAAAATGAGGGTTTGGTGGAGTTTGACAATCGGAAGGGATATTTATGGGGAAGGAGGAATTTTTGAGATTTGCGTTTTGTTTTATTATTAGAAAGTTTTGATTTTTGGATTAAGTGAAATAAGACACAAGTTTATAAACCTAGACTATAGACGGAAGAGTAACACGTATGCAAGAAGAGTTTCGTAACGAAGCTACGTGTAATATATGAGTATGTTAAAAGATAATCATATAAGTTCCTATGTAATCATACTTATTCTTAAGCTAATGTTATTTAGAGATAAGTAGGAAGTCATACCTCTAATGCACTTATGAGTGTCTTTCTTATGACAAGAAAAATGTCAATAGACAACTCCAGTTCCTTTGTGATTAAGATACCTTCTTAGGGAAGGTAATCTTGTTACCATGCTATTCCTATGGCTTGATAAATATGAGCTTTAACTAAGCAAGATGACAAGAAAGGTTAGTGCAATTTAGTAGGATAAATAAGAGAAAAAAAATATTGTTGTCATCTAATCAACATCCTACAAAAGTGTTTTTAAGACATGGTGTTTATTTTGTAAAAGACCTTCTTTGTAGTTTTCAATTAAACACGGATCGTATCAAGTTTTTAAAGTACGACATACTCAAAGAAACTTGGTAACAAAGCTCGATGCCAATTGTGGAAAACTAGAAGGGGTTGAATAGTTTTATCGATTAAAACTTGGTTTTAAACTATTTAGATCGACTTATGTCAATCTATTTAAACGTGTGTGTTGGATGTTGATAGACAAGCGTATAGATAAATAAAAGCTAAGATAAAGAGTAAGAAGCACAAAACCACAACGCGAGTATTTATAGTGGTTTGGCTACAAGGACACTTTCCTTGCCTACTCCACTCCCGAGTCACCTACTAGAGTTCGTAATCACTACACAACACCAACTCCTTGTGGCGGAGAAGCCTTCACAACGTTGCCTACTTTTTATCCGGTACAAGGCTAGATACGGGTTCTTCCACGGGTAGAACCAAACCTATCACAACGCCGCTTACCTTTTATCCGGTACAAGGCTAGATACCAAGTTCCATTACAAAGAAGGAACTACTACCCAACACTACACAAATCCTATCTCTAAGGAGATCCACTCCTTGACAACATGACAACATCGACACAATACATATCGAATCGCACATATCGAATGCACACCTTAGGCACCTTTCACTAATGCCTTTGACTCGACTTCTAGGCACCCTTCACTAATGCCTTTTGACTTGACTTCTAAGCACCCTTCACTAATGCTTTCAACACGGACGTTCGACACCTTTCACTAATGCCTTTACTTTGACTCTTCGACACTTTTCACTAATGTCTTCGTTTTGAGCCTTTAGACATCTTTCATTAATGTCTTCGACACTATACTTCTAATGAGAAAGAAGAGAACTATCAACAAGATACTATTAGTAGTCTTGATGATGATGAAGCATGGCAACTCATGGACTTGAGCTTGCTCGACTTCAAGAGGTGGTGATCTCGCTTTAAGAGGAACCTAGAGAATCACATAAAACAAACACAACTACATAGAGATCCTTTGGATCCGAGGTTAGAAAGTTTACAATACTAGATGAAAGTATGTGTAGGAGTGACACCCCAAAATGAAGAAATGGCTCACTATTTATAGAAGAAAATAAGCTACTGTTCCACGGATCCCACGGATCCCTTACTTGAGGGATTCGTCCAGTGTAAACTGGGGGAACCGTGGGACGCTCCTCTTTGCCCATGGGTTTTGGGTCATGGGTCATGGGTTATGGGTCATGGGTCCTAGATTTTGGACCATGGGTATCCAAGTAGATACAATGTATCTAGTAGGTGCAACGCATCTAGTCCATGGGTTAAATCCATGGGTCATGGATAATACCCATTTATTACTTATGCATGATGTCATGCAATAGGTTATGGGTTGTGCTCCATGGGTATGGGTTATGGACTTTGGGTTAAACCCAACTACATTCAATGTATTTGGTCAATGGGTCAAATACTTAAGCTTCTATCCATTATAATACATACTAGTTATGTATATATCTACCCAATATGTAAATATTAGTTGTTGTACATATGTGTTACTAAATCATGAAAACACTATTACTTGTTTGGTGTTTTATGTGAAAACGTAAGTGTGTTAGTAAACTATTGGCTCAAACCATTTACGTATTTTATTTGTTTTGTTATAATGATTTTACGTTTTTTATCGACAAAACATTAGAAGTTTGTAAAATATAAATAAACGCTTTTACTGACTTATTTGTATTAACAAGTTTCATGGCTGTTATTTCTATATTGTGGATTTTTTTATATAATTATAACAAATATAGAATATGAATGTAATTTAGGTTTGAGGAGGCAGTAGGTGTTTCACTACGAACATTTCAGGTTTATGTTATATTGATGGTGTATGAGTTATTATTTTATTGTGCATGCATAAGCTACGAAGAAAAAAGCAAACAAATACAACATACCTGTTTCAGAGTTGGTTTACGAGGCAATGCTTCATGAAGATGTGCAAAAAGGCAGCGGAAAAAGAGTTTGAAATAGCTTTGCGAGATCGTATTATAGTACAAACCGATCGCAAAAGAGTGACATGCAAGCTTATGTATATGACTTGAGGATCAAGGTATATTCTATTTTACATACTCTTTAAAAGTATACACATATTTGACATTATGACTTATAACCTCGCTTAATCATTTTTTAGAATTATGCATTAGTTCAATATAATATGTGCAAGGCGCTACTCCATAGTTAAACATACAAAGTTTTTTGGTTTCGATAATCATTTTGTTAGGTAAAATGGATGCTTATCTGAGTTTAGAAGTTCTTGGGTTTGTTAGTTACAGCTATGTACTGTGTCGAGCTATGTGTAGCATTATTTTCGTGGGTTATGGTTATGTGAAGTTGAGGAGTTATAAGTTCAAGTCATATGTTATTTTAGTTTATCAACCGATTTTGTTCATCAATTAACTGTTTGAAATAAGTACATTTATGTTAGTTAGTTAATTACGCTTAATTGCTCGATAAGCGTTAAGCGGTTATGAATGATTTACGTCATGAGTTATAGTTATGTGTAGGGCGAAATGAGCCGAGCCGAGCCCGAGCTCAGCACGAGCTCGAGCTCACTCGATTATATATAAAGTTTTTGGTTTCAATGATCATTTTGAGCTCGAGCTCGGCTCGTGAAAATTTTCAAAAGCTCGAGCTCGGCTCGGCTCGATTAAATTATATAACATGTTGAATGAAACAAAAGCTCGGCTCGTTAATCACACTAGGCTTGAGCTCATTTATTTTTAAGCTCAGATATGTATAGAAAATATATATACGAATATATTTTTAGGGCTCGTTTAGGCTCGCGAGCCTAATCGAGCTTTATATATAAAGCTCGGGCTTGAGCTCGACTATTAACCGAGCCTAAATTTAGGCTGAAACTCGGGCTCGAGCTCGTTTGGGCTCGGCTTGTTCGAGCTTTTTACCAATCTGATTCCGAACTTTTCACGAGCAGCTCGACTCGTTTTCACACCTAGTTATGTGTAATTATGAGCTAATTTTAGAACTTATTAGTTCGTCTGTTGTGGTTAATTTTAGTTAGAAACTGATTTTAGGAGTTTTGGGTTTGTTAATACCAAACGAAAAAACAACTTTCAACTCAGTTTGAGCCGCTGAGATGGGTTCTTGGTTGGCCTAATAAGCGGACATAATCACATGATATACAAACGAGCCATCTCCAACAGTCCCAAAAAACAGTTCTAATAAGCAAATACCTAGCAGCCCCTATATAATTATAAGACCTCTTTGAGATTGCTTTTGAAATTTCTTAAAGGATGCTTATTGAAGTTTCCTTTGCTTATAAATTCTTATGTGGCGGGTTTCTTTTATATACACGTGTCTCGACCATGTTAGTGAATAAAATCATAGGTATTATGAAGACTCAGATGTTCGATCTCTTACTCATACGTGAGTTGTTTCCTGTAAACAATAAGTCGATGCGTCTTGGGGCGAAATGGTTGTGTTTGTGGACCAAGTGGAGGCTCAAGTGGATAAGTTTGATCAATAAAATACGCATGATATTTCAAGTTGTATGGACGATAAAGAGAAGAAACCTTGTTGCTTCTTGTATCAAATGTCACAGTGGCGACGAGGTCTTTAATGGTTAGATCCCTATCTCTTTTAATATTTTGGCTTTTAGTTTTCTTTTCATGTTTCTTAAATTATATGAAGTTAGAAAATGTGGGCACAAAGAATTATTTTTGTCGGTTTGAGTATAAGTCACTACGGTGGTTTCACACTTGATCATGTTGCCATGTGAGTACTCAATCTTTGATTTTGCGTAATTGTTGTGTTATGAACTATACTGATGAAGTAATTGTTGGGTTTCTCGATATATGAAGGTATCGCAAGTGTGAACTACCGTACAATCCGGAGGATTTAATGGTGCGATGTCAAGAATGCAAAGGCAAGTGTGGATATATTTTTGTAATTATATGTTATTTATTAGTCAAGAGTTACATGTTATATAGCTTTATGTTGAATCGAGGATGTAGTAAATTCATGCTATGGTGAAGGTAAATTTTCATATATAAGTCTTGGATATAAAAATGGTGGTTTACTTTGCATAAATACCATGACTTTGAAATCTATAACCAATTTAGACGCCCTTTTATTTAGAAATAAAGAAACAAATCTTTTTCTTCTATTAATTTGTTCTTGGTTGTGAATGATAATCAGTTCAAAACATGTGCTGATGGAAAAAATCATGACATTAATATAGGTTATGTGTTATTTTTTTTTAATTTTTTCTAATTTTGATATTGTAGATTTAATAATAATCACCTGTTTCAATCGCCGCTTTGATATGTTGTTTGGGCGATCTCCTATTCAACAAGATTAGTAAGTGGTTATTTCGGTTTAGTAAATTGTTGCAATTCGATGGTGGTTGATTCAACGTAGTTTATCACAACCGATTTTGGGAGAAATCTTGTTATTATTATTTTATCAAAAGATGAATTAATATTAACAAAAGATGAATTAGTATTAACGAGGTGGGCGTTACTTTTGCCAGGGGCGGGTGTGTTTTGTTTTATGTGCGTCCTTGTTAATTTGATATGATAAATATCTTGCCACTTGATTCTGCATGGGAAGTGTAACCCAAATGGTTACTGTGGTAGTTTGGTTAGAGTGTTTGATGCCTAGCTTTGTTTATATAAGAAGAGTTGGGTAGGGTGTGTTAGTATACCTTTTTTCTTTTTATCATTCCATTAATCAAAATCGGATGGCTGCAACCCCGCTTTTGGATTAACTAAAGGAGGCATCTGGTTCAAATGAGCTCCCAAAAAGCTTCAAGTTCTTTTTCATGCAACAAATTACTGAGGATGAATGGTTTATCCAGAAGATTGGAGAAGATTATGATGATCTGCGTAGGAAGATTGAGATTGGTGAGAAGAAGTTGCGAGCTTGAAACTTTGGGCCTTTTCATGAGGCACTCGTGAAATCATGGATTGTGTTGTTGAGACTCTGCAGAGGAGCGGGATTGGCTTGCTATGTTGGTAGGGGTGTTGGTGAGGCACGTGAGGAATGACCGAGAAGCGAAGACATGTGAACTTGATGGATTTTGTTGGTTAGGTTGTTTTGGTTGTGTGGTTTATGGTTTGTGTTGTGTTGGTTAGAATAATGTATGATCTTTCGGTTTGTTGGTTTGTAATGGTGTCTTTTGTGTAATGGTAATGTAATTGTTAATACAAATAAACCATAAAACGTTTATTTATATTTTACGATCTTCTAATGTTTTGTCGATAACAATCGTAAAATCATTTTAACGAAATAAATAAAGTACGTAAAAGCTTTGAGCCAATACTTTACTAACACACTTTACTAAACATATAAAATCATCAAAACATGTTTAGTTGAATAAGTTATATAAAACCAAAACCATTTTTATAAAACACTTACAAGTAACTTTGTTTACTTATATTTTATAAAAATGTATATGTGCTTAATATAACTTGTAATGGAAATATGTTGTGTAATATATTGGTTTTCATAAACACATCACATAACACAATATGGTTCGAATAGTTTAAGGTTCTAGAGAGATACAGTGGAAGATGGGAGCCTTTCTAGAGAGAAAGTAAACAAAAGAAAGAAAGGTTAGATTAAGTGAAGGTCCAACCTCTACTTTGGGAGGTAGAGGTATTTATAGTTACATACTACACGTCCTCCTTGGATTGTGGATCATGCATCTGATGGGTAAAGACCCGTCCTTCCTCCACGGTGTTACTTAACTATTAACTAACTAATAACTACTAAATAACGTAAAGTCTACGAGCTAAGATATGCTAAACAATAATTGGGGTGACCGACACTTCCTTATGGAATTTCCAATTCCTAACAATCTCCCCAAGGAGGTCACCCCATGATTTACATTTTGAATCATAGCATTCTATCTTTGTCTTTATGCTCGACCTCCAAGACTTCAATTCTTCAATGTCCGCATTCTTTGTGCTTTAGCAATGATTCTTCAAAGTCCAACCGCTTTGTACTTTTAGTGGAGGTCTTTGAAATGATCCACATCTTGATGATCTTGAGCTTTGTTTGAGATCATCACCACAATAAATCTCGGATCACCCTTTGTAGTGTTGCCTTCATGTGATATTGTGACTTTTGGACCGACATGCTTACACTTTCGGATCATGACATCTTTCCATCGAGTATCGGAAGCTTTCTTGGTTCATGATATTTAAAGCGATTAGTAGCGAAGCATAGTATAAAATATCGAGCCGTGTTATTAGATATGCACTTGTCATGATGTTCTTCAATTAAGCGTGAATATTGTGAGCATGCGGTTGAATTGACTTCTCAACTCGATCACCGCAACCATCAGCAGTTCATGCAAACAAGCAGCTAGCAATAAAACACGAAAGTGTCTTTGTTCACTTCGATGAATATAGTTGCAAGAACCACGGTTCCCGTTGATCGATATAAATCTTTTGTGATCGGTAGAGTTCAAGAATCTCCTTGACGGGGTTTCGCACTTGATCTAGCCGTTCTCAAACCGGGCGTCCCAAAGAAGACAACACGGAGTGAGTGAACCAAAAATTGAGATTCACCGATTGATGAAAAATTGATTTGAAAACAATCGTGTATTGCTTGAAGAAAGAGTTTTGCAATACGACGAAGGTTTTATGAGAAAGATCAATTTTCAATCAAAAATACTTTTGTATTTGAAAAGAATACACATTCGATGTGCTAGAGAAAGAAGAGATTTGCACATCGAACGGTTTTTCAAAAGTATTTTTTCAATCGGAGATACTTTTGTGTTTGAAATATGAATACATATTCGATGTGCTAGAGAAAGAAGAGATTTGCACATCGAACGGTTTTCCAAAAGTATTCGTTAATTCATTTCTGGACCAAGGTTGATTCAAGAGTGAATCGCCCATTGTTTCTATCTAGTTGTCACAAGCTTGATCTTATGTAAGATCTCACATGTCACCCACCAAGAGCTTGTTTGATGTTGGCTCTAGAAGGATTTCCATCTTCATTGTGAATATTTTACATATCACTCGGATGTTCTGGCAAAACCACAAGGATAATGCGTATGACTCTAAATATATACTTACTTTCCACATTGTGTGAAACAGTAAGTCTTCATTAATTTTGTGTCCTAATGAGATATTGTGGATGATCTCTTGGCTCTAGACTCAATTGTGCATATTTGGTTCCTATCTTGGGAGACTAGGGAGATGGTCTCCTTCAATATCAACAACCTCTAAGAGAAAGTCGATAGATTATGTAGGTTCCCGTGAGAATGAAACAAGCCCTTTTAAGAGGAACTTGAGTAGCTTGGGAAGTTTAGTGCGGTGCGTCATTTGGGTCCATGACGTCTTGTCTTCAATATCGGCGTTACCTTAGTACCCACCGAGCATATGTATTGAACCCGGTTTACGCCTAAGGTTGAATTATTGGAGGGCTATTTCTTTTCACCCTTTTCACATTCAATTCTTTTCATTCTTCAACCCCTTCATGCTTACGAGACTTCATTACTAGTACCTTGTTGGGTTTATTCCGCTCTAGCTCGGTCTTAGTCCACACTCTTCCGTATTCTCATTTTTCTCCTTTTTCATCATACCTAAGGACTTCTACACTATCTAATGGATTGTCCTGGGTAGATCCCTCCGGCTCTGGCGGGATCGTGGGAACGAATACCTAACCTAACCATCCTTATAACACCATGCATAAAGTAAGTTGGTCGGTCTTTTGGTATTGTTCATTCTTCCTTGAAACCAATTGAAAAATCATTTGGAAAATCAATCAAGGTACTTGTGATATAATATCAAAGAATTTTGTACCTTAATTGTTTTGATCATTTATAAATGCTCCCCCTCAACATGTGCATATTATATTGAAATTGTTTAGCACATGGAGGTAAGAGTTCTTTGAAATGTATTCATGATCACAATTTCCGTAGAAAAGTCATTTGAATTTCTTTGGTAAATTCTTCCCTCAATATGTGTATAGGATATTTAAAATTATTTTATCACATAGAGGAAAGAGTTCATTTGAAGTACATCCATGATCACAAAATCCATTAGGAAACCATTAGAAAGTTAATCAAGGTACTTTATGTTGAAACATAGAAATCTTTGTACCTTTAAAGTTTATTTTCTTTTTGAAATGCTCAACCTCAATATGTGCTTCGAGATTCGAAAGCATTTAGCACATATGGGAGAGCAATATGCACATTTGAATCAAAACGTTCACCTTTTATCAAATTTCATTATTAAATCACAGATTCTCCCCGATCAAAAATATCAAACCCTTTGAGATTTTGGATCCCAAGTGATTTAATAAGGTTTAGAAAACATGGGAGAAAATGTG